>BLSH010388914.1:1923864-1940905 GCA_018402905.1 Glandirana rugosa | reverse complement strand
GAAAAGCATTAATTAACGGGAGAAGCCATATCACTGTTCTAAAATCATCTTCAAACTGTGTGAAAAAAGTATAAATAAGCCGGGAGAACCCATATCACTGTTCTACAATCATCTGAAAACTGTGTGTGAAAAGTATCAATTTGCGGGAGAAGCCATAGCAGTGTTCTAAAATCATCTTCAAACTGTGTGTTAAACTTAAAGAATAAACGGGAGAAGCCAAATTCCTGTTCTAAAATCATCTTCAAACTGTGTGTTAAACTTAAACAAGAACCGGGAGAAGCCATATGCCTGTTCTAAAATCATCTTCAAACTGTGTGTTAAACTTTAACTAAAACCGGGAGAACCCATATCACTGTTCTACAATCATCTAAAAACTGTGTGTGAAACTATAGCAGAGAGAAGAACAGGGATATGGGTTCGCTCTGCTATAGTTTCACACACAGTTTTTAGATGATTTTAGAACAGGCATATGGGTTCGCTCTGCTATAGTTTCACACACAGTTTTTAGATGATTTTAGAACAGGGATATGGGTTCGCTTTGCTATAGTTTCACACACAATTTTTAGATGATTTTAGAACAGGGATATGGCTTTTCTCTGCTATATTTTCACACATGGTTTTTAGTCTAAAAACTGTGTGTGAAAATATAGCAGAGAAAAGCCATATCCCTGTTCTAAAATCATCTAAAAACTGTGTGTGAAACTATAGCAGAGCGAACCCATATCCCTGTTCTAAAATCATCTAAAAATGCTTTTAGTTATTTCCCTGTCCCCATTTTTTTGTAGGGCACTTGTCCCACCCTTACCCCCATTTTCCTTCCTTTTGCAGACCTCTAGGACTTTCCAGGACTTTTTTACAGCCATTTTCAGAAGTAAAATTACCAGAACCCCGGACCCGAACCCGGACTTTTTTTGAAAACTGAAAACTTTGAACTTTACAGTCTGGGTTCGCTCAACACTAATTGTGATCCTCTATACTAATATCAGGAAACTTTACACTAATATCAGGAACCTCTACATTCATTTTGGGAACCTCTACAATAATATCAGTGATCTCTACAGTAATATCGGGATCTTCTACACCAGAGGTGTCAAATTCAATTTAGTTGCGGGCCACATCAGCATTATGGTTGCCCTCATGGTCGGTTGTATCTGTAAGACTATAAATGTATCTATTCTTTATCATATTAAATAATTGCCTCTGCATTCCTTTATTACTGGGTTTAGTAATAACTTAAGACTTAAGCTGTGAAGGGTGGGTGCAGTCCGGCACAGAGTCCATTCACACTCCTGTAGCAGATAATGCAAGTCTGAAAAGGAGGGTCTCACACCGCTGGTATCATCCACAAGAAACTTTATTGGACTCTGCTCATGGTTCTGCCATTGTGTTCTGTATGAGCAGTCTCCAATAAAGTTTCTTGTAGATGATATCAGCGAAGTCCAGAGCACCCCACCCCCCCCCTTACATTAGATGTCAAGAGCCTCCCCGCCATCAGAAGTCAAGAGTCCTCCATCCTCCCTTACATCACAGTGCACCCCTTGTTCTGGTGCCGGAAAGAATCTGGGGGCATAGCTGGGAAGCAGAAAGTGCAGGGTCTGGAGGTGGATCAGAGGATGGCTGGAGTCAGCCACCAGAGTCTGCTGATTGCTGAGACCAGTGGAGGCAGAGACGAGGGGGTGCTGCAGCTGCACAGAGAGGTGCAGGATCTGTAGGAGGAGTTCTGTCCTCCTCTCTGCTGCCGACTGCTGAGACAAGATGGGGGCAGAGACAAGGGGGTTCCACAGCTGCAGAAGAGGTGCAAGAGCCACGTGAAATGCCCTGGAGGGCCGGATTCGGCCTGTGGGCCTTGTGTTTGACACGTGTTCTACATGTAGCTATTACCCCCTTGGGGGTTGTTGATTGTAGTGGTTCACCTGATCACACTGCCCTCAGTCACACTTTTTCCTCACATCTGGAGTCACAGAACAGGCTGGTACTTTGTTTTTATGTTTTTATTAAGGGATTGAACTTGGATAGGGTAGGGATGATTATGGGATGCCCACAGATCAACAGTTCTTTTATGGGATCTAAATCTCAGATATACATCTCAGTATATACACTTCTTCTCTCCAGCACAAACACTTGCTGCATGGTTAACTCCTTGTTCCTCTTTCCTGCACAAACACTTGGTTTCTGGCCTAGCTAGCACATGGTGAGGCCTGCCGTAGTTTTAGCATAGCCCTACGAGCCACCCATTACAGGCAGGGGCCGCAAGCCCCCAAAGTGTAGCAAAGTGCATAATGTGCTGGCTAGTCTGATAGACTGCTGCTCATCCTCAGCCCATCCTCTTCCAGGCCCTACCAGCACTCCTGGCTGCAATGGCCATCTCCACTGCCACAGCGACACCACAGTCCCAACTGGCATTTGTACCCTTCTCAGACTGTTTCTCACCCCAATCCGCTCCGGTGTACCTCTTCCAGCTTTTCAGGGAGTGCATCACTCACAGATGCCTGTCACTTGTAGTTCCTCTCCTGGAGATCTCTCCGATAGTGCTCTCTCCTGCTGTCCTCTCCCGCTCTCCCTTGTTCCTCTCCTCCAGGATCTTACTCTCTCCTCCTGGCTGCACCCAAGCTCTCCTAGGCCTAGGTCACCCCCAGACTGGGAGCTCCCTCTAGGCCCCGACAGCCTACACACTATTCCATCTCCAAAACTTCCACCCGAACTTTCCTCCCAGACTGGGCTGACCCCAGTTATTTTAGGAGGCCTGTCCCCTGCCAATCCAGCTTGGGGATTGGTCAAAGCTCCTTAACATACCCCAAGAAGCTTCACCTCCTCTTCCCCACCCTTTCTTCCAGAACTTTCTGATCCAGAAAGGACGGGTTACCAAGGGGTGTCACTACCTGCAGTCACCAGTCACTCCCTGGGCCACTCCCTGACCCAGAATCAAAAAAATCAGGCCTGACTAAATTTACCTCACCTAACACAAAAATCTCTCTCTAAGCACCTACCTATGATAGAGGTTGCTACATACACTAATATCGGGATCCCTTACATTATTATCAGGACCCTCTTTAACATCAGGATCCCATTAAAGTGGTATTAAACCCAAAACCAAAAATGTATTATATTGCAGTTTACCAATCAATTAATATTTATTTCCTTTGGCTTTTCCTCCCTCTGTTTTCACTTGGTGATTTGGCCAGTAACTCATCTCCTGTATTAGAGACACAACTCTGGAGGAATGAACATTTTTTTACATGCATAAATAAAAGCTGATCATTTTACCACCTCAATTCTGGACACTTTTACCCTGTCACATTTTTAATGAAAATTGCATGGTCAAGCAACACTGTACCCTAATGAAATTATTTTTATAATTTTTATAATTTTTTTGAGACAGATAGAGCTTTCTTTTGGTGGTATTTAATCACCACTTTATATTTTTATATTTTTGCTATATAAACGAAAAAATACAGAAAAAAAAAGTTTTTCTTAGCTTCTGTTATAAAATTTTGCAAACAAATAATCTTTCTGCATAAATTTATGCTACATTTCTTTGGTACAAATAACCCAAATCAGGGTATAATATTTAGTGTGTGTGAAACTTATATAGTCTATATGTTTGGTATATATATTTGAAAATCGATCAATCCTGATGTACTGATGTAATGATCTCATTTCCTGAGGTTTTGGAAAGTAGACAATCCAAGTTATTTAGTAAGAGGCATGGCTTGTTTTCTGAATTTGAAATATTTTGTCACAGTTTTTCTGGAAAAAAATAAAATCACAAAGTTGTCATTTTAACCAGTTGCCGACCGACAGGTTAGCACTGCTGCGCGAATCGCGGTAGCTGTATGGTGGCTTGCGCCGGCGAACCCGCGATCGCCTGCTACAGAGGCAGAACAGAGATCTGCCAAGGCAGATCTCTATTCTGTCAGGGGACATATGAGAGATCTACTGTTCCCAGTAATCGGGATCAGTTAGATCTGTCATGCACGGGCAGCCCAGCCCCATATAGTTAGAACACAGTGAGGGAACACACTTAACCCCTTAATGGCCCCCTACAAGTTAACCCCTTCCCTGCTAGTGACATTTATACAGTAATCAGTGGATATTTTTAGCTCTGATTGCTGTATAGATGTCATTGGTTATAAAAATGTGTCAAAAGTGTCTGATATGTCCACCATAGTATCTACAAAATATGTAGAAGAATACATATTGGACTAAATTGAGTAAGAATTTTTTTTTTCGATACTTATTATAGCAAAAAGTAAAAAATATTGTTTTTTTTTCAAAATTGTCGCTATTTTTTTGTTTATAGCGCAAAAATAGAAAACGCAGAGATGATCAAATACCACCAAAAGAAAGCTCTATTTGTGGGAAAAAAAGGACGTTCGTTTTGTTTGGGTATAACATCGCACGACCACACAATTGTCAGTTAAAGCGATGCAGTGCCGAATCACAAAAAGTGCTCTGGTCAGGAAGGTGGTAAATCCTTCTGGGGCTGAAGTGGTTAACAAGTTATTTCTCACACACACAGCATAGATATACTTATAACTACACCCCAAAACACATTCTGCGACTCCTCCCAAGTATGTGGATACCACATGTGTGAGACTTTTTCATAGCCTAGTCACAAAGAGCGGCCCAAAATTCAAGGAGCACCTTTGGAGAGCGTAAATTACTCATCTAATTTTCTGACTACCTATCACATTTTGGAGACCCTGGAGCACCAGGGAAATGTAAAAACCCACATTTTGGAAAGCAAACACCCCAAAGTATTTCTATGAAGCATGAGTCTTTTGAAAATATTATTTTCTATCACAAGTTTTTGGGTAGTGCAGAAAAGAAAAGGAAAATATTAGATATTTCTAACACACAGCATGTACATACTTAGAAATTTACCCCAAAATACATTCTGCTACTCCTTCTGAGTGTGGCAGTGCCACATATGGGAGATTTTTTTCACAGCCTACCCACATACATACCTCCGATCTTTTTGAGATGGGAATGAGGGACACCTATTAGCAAAAGTATGCAGGCATAGGACACACCCCCTGTCACCCCCCCTTAAGGGAGAATTATACAAATAAATGATTAAAGTGTTACTAAACTCAGTAACATGAATATAGTTCATCTGCCCCCCCCCCCCCACTGTGCCCACAGCTTATAAATCTTTTTACATTCAAATATTGTCACTATATACCTTTTTGGCTGATCTGTATACCACGGTCACATGATAAACTGCAGGGTATGTCCAGTGCTGAGTATTCAGGTAGGAGGAGATTTCCACTACAGCTTGTATACACGCCCACGTGTGTGATGTCAATATTATGTGACCTGGCCAGCTCTGAGAACAAGGAAATGTTCTATCCAGCAATAGAGACTAAACTGAGCATGTGCAGCCAGACTACTCTGACTGTGTCTTATCTGGCCTTGCCAAGAGAGACCCTGCAGGAGGGAAGGATCGGTGCATACAGGATCAAAGAGCCTTTTTACACAATGCAGATGATTAATCCCTTAATTTCCCCAGTGAGTATAACAAGCATGATATACTGCATATACAGACTGATTTTACTGTTGTGGGTTTAGTAACACTTTAAACCCACAAGTGTTTTTTTTTTACCACTAATATTCTTTATATTGGTTCTTGAAATTTACAAATGCAGAAATTTAAAATGAGGGACAAATGAGGAGGAAAGAGGGACAGAGGGACTTTGTTCCAAATCAGGGACAGTCCATCGAAATCAATGACAGTTGGGATGCACATAGAGAGGTCCAAAATTCAAAGAGCACCTTCAGGCTATCTAGGAGTATAACATATGCAATTAATAATGATCAAGGCTACTGTAACTGATAATGCAATAATCAGGGACACTGTAACGGGTGTGCACTGATTAGGGACAATAAGTCTGGTGTGACGGTAATCAGGGACACAAAGTTGTGATTAGGGACGCTGGTGATTGTATGTAAAAAAACACCTGTTCAATTGCCTGGTAACACAAATTGCTAATCAGCCAATCACATGACAGCAACTCAATGCATTTAGGCATCTAGACATGCTAAAGAAAACTTGCTGATATATGTAAATATTACAATTTTTTTTAAAGTTCTATCTTTTATCTTTTTTACATACTGCCACCAGAGCAGTGCAGCGTTACCATACTGGCACTATACTACTCTGGGGGGGGGAGGGTAATCAGGGTTTTTTCTTTAATCTGTGATTTCTTATTACAGTGACGATCACTGTAATAAGCAATTGGTGAAAGAATTTATAAAGGTTTCATAATGAAACCTTGTGTGCCACTGTGATTGGTCACAACTATCACAGGGTACAGGGCTGCTGTGATTGGCTCTGGTACCATGTGATCACTGTGACCAATCACATCGCTCACACAGTAGTAAACAATGACAGCAAGTAAAAAATTTTTTTTTTCAATTTTTTTTTGTTTAAAATAAAAAACCCAGTGGTGATCAAATACCAGCAAAAGAAAGCTGTATTTGTGTGAAAAAGTAGCGTGGGACTAAGTACCAAATAATGGCCTAGTCATGGAGGGGCTAAAACCTTCTGTAGCTGAAGTGGTTATAATCAGTCACAGCAAACAGTTTTGGCCCTTTTAGGATAAAGGATTTGTATGAATAAATAAAAGCTGATCATTTTACTCACCTCTGACAGTGTTAAATGGTTTGTCCCATCTATGTAAACTGCTGGAGAGCTTGAGCTTTTGAAAACAACAGATTTGCTGGCAGGATCATCAGATGAAAATAGAAGAAAGAAAACCTAAAAAAGAAAACAAATGCAGCCATCACATCCAAGAATTGTTAAGCTGCAATATAATAAATGTTTGCTTTTGGGTTTAATACCTTTTTAACCCCTTCAGATCCGCGCTATAGCCGAAAGACGGCTACAGTGCGGATCTCAATTGCCAGGTGGACGTCCATGGACGTCCACCCTTGTGCACGCTCCCGACACGCACTCACAGGCGGTGGCGCGCGGCCGCTGCACGCTGCGTGGGTGTGCCCGCGGGTCGGGTGGACTCGATATCCGCTCGTGACCCGCGATCGCCTGTCAGAGCTGCAGAACGAGGAACCGCTGATGTAAACATGGCGGTTCTCCGTTCTATGAACGGGAAATACCAGATCTACTGATCCCTGTCACTGGGATCAGTTAGATCTGTTATGTCCCTGCCAGCCCCACCCCCACACAGTTAGAACACACCCAGGGAACACAGTTGACCCCTTCACTGCCCCCTGCAGGTTAACCCCTTCATCAATGACATTTATACAGTAATCAGTGGACATTTAAATTTCTGATCGCTGTATGAATGTCATTGGTCCCAAAAAAGTGTCAAAAATGCCTGACATGTCCGCCCCCAATATCAAAGTCTCGATAAAAATCGCAGATCGCCGCCACTACTAGTAAAAAAAAAAAATAATAATAAAAACGCCATAAATCAATTCCCATAGTTTGTAGACGCAATAACTTTTGCGCAAACCAATCAATAAACGCCGATTGCAATTTTTTAAACTAAAAATATGTAGAAGAATATATCTCAGCTAAACCCGATAAATAATTTTTTTTTTATATTTTTTTTTTGGATTTGTATTATAGCAAAAAAGTAAAAAATATTGTTTTTGTTTATAGCGCAGAAATTAAAAAACACAGAGGTGATCAAATACCACCATAAGAAAGCTCTATTTGTGGGAAAAAATGATAAAAATGTTGTTTGGGTACAACGTCGCACGACTGCGCAATTGTCATTCAAAATGTGACAGCACTGAATACCGAACATTGGTCTGGGCAGGAGGGGGGTTTAAGTGCCCAGTAAGCAAGAGGTTAACTAAGGCCAGTATACTGTATATTGATTTGCAGGGGCCTCCAGGAGCAGAGTTTTGCCATTACAAAAACTGAAAAAAGGCCGGTGCGGCGTTCTCCTCTGCCCAAGGTCATATTCATTCCAAGTGCTCAACCTGTCCTGTGCCTGAGCTTTTTATAAAGCGAGAAGAGCCGAAGAATCCATCTCATTAATGAATTTCTTTTTTTCTTCTTTTATTGCTCGATAATTTGACATTGCCTTTATGTAGTTAGGAAAGGTGATTTCTTTTTCTTTTCTTCTTTTTTTTTCCGCACTTGATTTTTGTCATGTTGTAGAATTCTATCCATGTCTCTCTACCTGAGTCTCGGTGAACCCCTTAATTCCCAGGCCACGTTTTAATAGCACCTGGAAACTTTTGTCATTGCCGCAATGCTTTAAAAAGAGAGTTGGCTCCTGCGCCTAAGAAGGCAGTGATTGGTTCACTGAGTGGGCAACTAAACTTTTTTTTTTTTTAAGATGAAATACTTTAAACTCAATAAAAAGTATTTTAATTGAAAAAAAGAGATTAAATATGGGCACAAAAAATGTCATTTAAATATATACCTAATTAGCCACATAGGATATTCAGTAAATCCACATCGTCTGCCTCAAATGCCTTTGCAAACCAAGATATTACTTTGTAAAAGTAGCCGTGGCATCATCATTGTGCTGTACAGAGAGCAGGGCTGTGGGAGGGGCCCAGCAGACTCCACCCACTACAGGCTGCCTGCAGAAAACTACAGGAGGGGGCGGAGACAAGACAAGTCACCCTGCACAAGGAGAGAGAGCAGAGCTGTGGGAAGGACTCAATAGGCCCCACCCACTGCAAGCTGCCTGCAGAGAAAACTACAGGAGGGGGGCGGAGACAAGACCAGTCACCCTGCACAAGGAGAGAGAGCAGAGCTGTGGGAGGGACCCAACAGGCTCCACCCACTGCAAGCTGCCTGCAGAGAAAACTACAGGAGGGGGGCGGAGACAAGACCAGTCACCCTGCACAAGGAGAGACACAGCAACAGAGCTTCGGGAAGGACCCAGCCCAGCAAGCCTCACCCACTACAGGCTGGCTGCATGCAGACACCTACAGGAGGGGGCGGAGACAAGACCAGTCACCCAGCACAAGGAGAGAGAGCAGAGCTGTGGGAGGAACCCAGCAGCTCCTCCCACTATAGGCTGCCTGCAGAGAAAACTATGGGAGGGGGCGGAGACAAGACCAGTCACCCTGCACAAGGAGAGAGAGCAGAGCTGTGGGAGGGACCCAGCAGCTCCTCCCACTACAGGCTGCCTGCAGAGAAAACTATGGGATGGGGCGGAGACAAGACCAGTCACCCTGCACAAGGAGAGACAGAGCAACAGAGCTGTGGGAGGGACCCAGCAGACTCCACCCACTACAGGCTGCATGCAGAAAACTACAGGAGGGGGCGGAGACAAGACCAGTCACCCTGCACAAGGAGAGAGAGAGAGAGTAGAGCTGTGGGAGGGACCCAGCAACTCCACCCACTACAGGCTGCCTGCAGATCAAACTATGGGAGGGGGCGGAAACAGTCATCCTGCACAAGGAGAGACAGAGCAGAGCTATGGAAGGGGTCCAGCAGGCTCCACCCACAACAGGCTACCTGCAGAAAACTACAGGAGGGGGCGGAGACAAGACCAGCCTCCCTGCACAAGGAGAGAGAGCAGCAGTCAGCGGTCTTGATTACAGGAAGCTCCTACACAAAGGGAAATTGCTGCACATATCAGGAAGAATTACACAAAGCACACCAAGGAATAATACACAAAATTCTTGTGGTTAGACAATATTTGCTCATCTGGGAGTTCAGTTTTAGTGTGGTAGTTATTGGTGCAATTACCTCTATGGTACGGTGTAGGATTGGGTTAGAAGTAGGGTGACTTACTCCAGAATTTTTTTTATGGGCGTGTCAAAATGATTTATTTTTTATTCCCCTTTATCTACAAATGTATGAAAATATGTACAAATCTAATAGTAGTGGAAAGTCTCATTTCCATGGACGGCAGTAAAAATAGATGGCTGAACCACTGTTTTAAAGCCCCTCGACCATCCAATTTCAGGAGAACATGGCCACCAGCTACGTTATTGCACACTGCAAAGATCACAAAGGTTGAACTTGATGGACCTGTATCATTTTTCATCCTGCAACTCTGTAATTATGACTGGATAGAATTTATCGGGGTGGGTCCCTGATGGTGACAACAGCAGACCGCGGCTACGCAATGAGCGCTGGAACTTGTAGTCGCCATTGTTCACAGGGTGACAACGCAGGAGCATATTTGTGAGATGAACAGAACATTGTCACTCAGGAAGGGACTGAACAAAGACATGGCAGGATCACTGGGTATTATTTTAATGAAAGCGGCAGATCACATGGGCCAACCATTGCTAATCTGTGTGCCAGGGTGACAACACAGGAGTGCAATTGGGAGATGGGAACAGAACGTTGTCACTCAGGAAGGAATTGGACAAGGCAGGATTTATTTTAATAAAAGCTGTGGATGTAAAAATATGGAATAAGAGTTTTCAAATGTTATAAAAGATTTTAGTTTTCAGTTTACATTCGCTTTAAGTGAATTAATAGTCATTAACCACTTTAGCTCCGGAAGGATTTACCCCCTTTCTGACCAGAGCACTTTTTGCGATTCGGCACTGCGTCGCTTTAACTGACAATTGCGCGGTCGTGCGTCGTTGTACCCAAACAAAATTGACGTTGTTTTTTCCCCACAAATAAAGATTTCTTTTGGTGGTATTCGATCACCTCTGCGGTTTTTATTTTGTGCTATAAACAAAAAAAGAGCGAAAATTTTGAAATTATATATATATAAATTTTTTATTTTTCTGCTATAATAAATGTCAAAAAAAAATATAAAAAAAGAAATTATTCATCAGTTTTGGCCGATTTATACCTCTACATATTTGCGGTAAAAAAACCCGCAATAGGCGTATATTGATTGGTTTGCGCAAAAGTTGCCACGTTTACAAAGTATGAGAATTAATTTATGGTGTTTTTACTATTTTTTAATTTTTTTACTAGTAATGGCGGCGATCTGCGATTTTTATTGGGACTGCGATATTGCAGCGGATAGATCGGATATTTTTGACACTTTTTTGGGACCATTGACATTTATACAGCGATCAAACCTAAAAATAGCCACTGATTACTGTATAAATGTCATTGGCAGGGAAGGGGTTAACACTAAGGGGCGATCTAGGGTTAACTGTGTTCCCTAGGTGTGTTCTAACTGTGAGGGGGCTGGGCTGGCAGGGGCATAAGAGATCTAACTGATCCCGATTACTGGGATCAGTAGATCACTGTCATGCCGCCTGACAGAACAGGAAACCGCCGTGTTTACATCGGCGGTTCCGTGTTCTTCCTCTGTAATAGGCAATCGCGGGTCGCCGGCGGGCATCGAGTCCACCCGACCCACGGCCCCACTCACGGAGCACGGCGGTTGTGCGGATCGCCGTTTATAGACGGCGATCTGCGCAGCGGAGCCACTTTGCCGACGTATATCCATGCGATACGGTTGGCAAGTGGTTAATGCCATTTAAAACCATTTCTGATTTAGCCCTATGTGTGTGCGTTTGCGTGCGCACATCACATGTAGGGCAGTTCATTCATTTCAATGTGCGAGAAATGTCTTTTTATTAAAACACGCCCCACTGAATCGCATGGTGTTGTGCCACCACGCAGTTTGGCACGCTCGAAATGCGTAGGTGCAATGAATTCCTAATGGCACCCCACACATCCAGCAAATGCGGGGGCATTTAGGGCCACTAAAACGCATGGTACCACAGTATTAGCCGGTGTAGCACAATTTTAAAAATCATATCTGCTATACTTTTTGTGCGTTTCGGTGCACTGGACAACCCATTGAAATGAAGGGGCTGCCAAAAGCATGCTGCGTAAAAAAAAAAAGAGCGCGATTAGACGCTCCTTATGGTGCGAACTTATGGTGTGCATCCAGCATGTACGGGGGTGCTCACGGCCAACAAACCACATTGTACCACAGTATTATGGGCTGTGGTGTGGCACAATTTTAAAAATCATAACATTTCAAATAGTTTTCCAATTTCCTTAGAGAGAAAAATAGAATAGAAAATAAAGGAATATAATAGAAAAAATATATAATAGAAAATAATATAACAGATAATAAAATAATAGACCATAATATAATAGAAATGAACAGAATAAAAAAAATAATTGAATAAAATAAAAAGAATATAACCATCTTCTGAAATTTGAATTTCAAATAGAAGAAATTCGAATTTGAATACATAAGAAAAGAAAAGAATAAAAAAGAATAGAATAGAAAAAAAAAGAATAGAATAGACACTAATAGAATAGAAAAGAATAGACTTAAAAAACCCAATAGAATAGAATAGAATAGAAAGAATATAACCATTTCCCAAAATTCAAATAGAATCAATTTGAATTTGAATATAATAGAAAATAATAGATTAGAATAGAATATCAAATAACAGAATGGTATAGAAAAAAAAAAACAACAGACTAGAATAGAATAGAATAGTATAGAAAGAATATAACCTTCTTCCAAAATTCAAATTTGGACTACAATAAATGTGAATTTGAATAGAAAAGAATAGAATAGAAAAGGATAGAATAGAATTTGATAGAATAGAAAAGAATAGAAAGAACAGAATAGAAAATAAAATAGAATAAATGAATAGAATTAAAAAAAAACAATAGAATAGAAAGAATATAACCATTTCCCAAAATTCAAATAAAACAATTTACATTTGAATAGAATAGAAAAGAATAGATTAGAATAGGAAATGGCTTTATTCTTTCTATTCTATTCTGCTGTTTTCTATTCTATTCTAATCTATTATATTTACATTTTTTTATTCTATTGTATTTTAAAGTATATTATTTTCTATTTTATTCTTTGCTTTTCGAATTTCAGAAGATGGTTATAGTCTTTCTATTTTATGCCATTCTTTTTTTTATTCTATTCTATTCCTTTCTATTCTTTTCTGTTCTTTTATTTACTATTCTATTTTGTTCTGTTTTACTGTATTATATTCTATTCTTTTATTTTCTGTTATATTCTGTCATATTATTTTCTATCCTATTCTATTTTTATATTAATTGCCTTTATTTTCTATTCTATTTTATTCTCTTTGGAGATTGGAAAAAATTTCGAATTTGAAAACTATTCGAATTCAATACCTATTTTGGTCCATCACATGGAGCATGTCACCCAAAAGAACCTCCTGAACTTTTTTGGGGTAATAAGCTTCGTGCGATGCAATTTGCCACAATTGCAGTGAGATTTATCGCGTGACAATTGCGGTGGTATCACACCACGTTTTTAGGTGCCATCCAAATAAATGGCATCTCAAATGTGCGTTGTGCGGGCAGAATCGCGGCAAATCTGCCTGCAATTCAAAATGCGCAGCTTTCAATGCAGCCTTTCATACAGTAGGTCATGTGACTCTAAAAATGAAAAGTAAACGCAACACGGGTGCATTTTTGATGCATTTCTTGCTGCTTTTTTAATGCATTTCAAAAGTGGAGGTGCGTTTCTTTTTTAACTGATCAAATATGCACCAAAAATGCAGCAAGCAGGATTTTTAACACCGCTTCTAAAGGTGCCGATAACGGCCGGCGTTAAATGAATATTCATTTGACTTCATGATAATAATTAAAAAGCAGAATATAATACAATTATTTCGAAAAATATATATATTTTTTTTTAAAAGCCGCCAATTTCGGTATGGATTTGGCCAAGGGCATCCTTCATTTTCGGTTCTGGTTTTGACATTTCGGTGCACCTCCAGCGTGAACGTATGGTGCTCCCCCAGCAAAGTCGCACCAGCAAAACGCACGGTAGCATGCGATTTGGTGCAGCACAATTTTAAAAATTACGCCTGCAGTCAATTCGGTGCGATCCACTGTGTTGGACAACCCATTAAAAGCGATGGGGCTACCAAAGATGTGCGCAAAAAAAAAAACGCTGCGCCTAAATGCGCAAAAAAAGAGCGCAATCAATGGCACCTAATGGCACGAACGGGCCCTAAACCCTTCACACTATTGTCAGGCTTTGCGTCCTGAGTCGCAGAATCCTTGTAGAGCGGCGCGGCGCCCGTGTCACCACGGATATCAGCCTGTGAAGGGATTAACGATCGGCTCACCCTTCAATAGGGCTCGACTGCATTTAAGTGGAATTACAAGGCCCCGGTTTTAGACGGCTGGTTTATCTACCGCCAACGCGGCTGCCGCTATCGAGCCCTTTTTTTTTTACTGCCGCGTACTTAAAGAGCACAGGGGTCAGCGCGTGTCGCTGATATGTCAGCCCGTGAGCGCCATCAAAATAGGCTTAGGATTAATGGAAAGTGTAACGCATTAGTCGCTGGAAGATTACAGCCCAGCGTAAGCCCATCTGGTGGCTTTCATTTAATATTAGGCGGCGCACGGCGAGGAATGACTTGCCGGTGGCCCCACAGGTCTATTAATGGTCAGCGGCGTCTCTCTGGGGGAGTAGAATGCCCCCCTCTCTCTCTTTCCTCTCGCTCCGGCCGTGCGCACTTATTTATGGTGATCTATAGAGGCGGGCGCCCCATTTGTTACACCCCGCTGGGAACGGATCTGATTAAACGCGGAACAACATGACATGCTATAATGCAACTGCTTTTAGCTGTTTTGATACCGGGTCAATAGAATTGTCAGCGCCTCGGATTTTTATGATTTGAATTGCGTTGGTCATAAAAATGCGCCGCCATCGATCGCTGTTTGATAAGGTCGCCAGGGGTGGATTTTGCGGGATTTGCGGTGATTATATTTTGCCAATTTAAAGCAAATGTATATTGAATAAAGATAAAGAAAAGTTTTCGAGCTTCTCCTTTTTTGCTTTGTAGTCTTTTCTCCTCTTAGCGCCCAGGCAGGGAACGCACTTTGGCTCCAGCACTGAATGTATGTTAATGGAGAGGGATGTTGGGGTGAGCTGAAGGGTCTATGGTTGCTGATAGGCATGTGCAGTTTGTTTCCTTCCGAATAAATATTCAGATACATTTTTCGTTATTTGGCGTTTCGAATATACAGTGGTACCTTGGATTGCAAGTAACGCATTTAACGAGCGCTTCGCAATACGAGCAGTTTTTAAAAATAAAAAAATCCCGGCTTGGTTTGCGAGTGCTGCCTCACAAAACGAGCAGGATTAAGCCTCTCTGCATGCAGCCAGAGGTGCGGGGGTGCTGGGGAGCCTCGGAAGCATTCGGAAATACTCGGAAATACCAAAAGTGTAAACAGTTCCCGAGCGTTTCCGAATGTTTCCGAGCCTCAGCAGCACCACCACACTTCTCTGGCCACATACGGTATTGCATTCACCAGCACCCCCGGACCTCTGGCCGAATACAGTACTGCATAGACAAGCAGTCACTGTGGAACAACTCATCTGAGTTTCCATTGTTTCCTATGCCTATACTATTCCTTTGATATACAAGTGATTTGGATTAGAAGCATTCTCCTGGAATGGATTCCAGGTCCCACTGTATCAGAATACCCAAATTACAGTATAAACGAAGTTTACCGAATGCTCCGAATAGTGGAACGAAAGTTCCGAAATTCGAATCGAAATTCAAATAGAATTTTACATCGAATTCCAGTCGAATTTGAACTGTAAACATATTTCTAAAATCAAAGGCTGTGTGTGTTATTAGAGAACCATATCTAAATAAAGTCGTTGCAATCATTTGATGAAGATTTCTCTTTTGTTTGTTCACTTTGCCGCATTCGAATTGGAAAAAAAAAAGGTTTTGATTTGACCGATTAAAAATGTATCGATCCAAATGTTTTGATTAAAAAAAAGGTAAATTCGAAGAAGTTTAAAAAAAGACATAAATTGAATTCTGAATACGAATTGAATGAATCAACCACATTTAATGAAACTAGATTAATAACGAGATTAACAAATCTAAACAAAACAAACCAAAACAATTTTTTTCGTCATGCACATGTCTAGTTGCTGAATGCTGGAGGATCTATTGTCGCTGGGGGATCTATTTTGGCATAGGGGTCTATTGTTGCTGGGGAGGTCTATTGTTGCAAGTGGGATCTATTATTGCTAGTGGGATCTATTGTTGAGGGAGAGGTCTATTGATGCTGGCTGCTGGGAATCTATTGTGCCTGGAGGGAATCTATTTTTGCATGGAGCTCTTATGTTGCTGGAGGGGTCAATTGTTTCTGGGAGGGATCTACTGTTCAGGGAAAGGTCCATTGATGCTGGCTGCTGAAGGGTCTATTGCCACTGGGTGATCTATTTTTGCATGGGGGTCTATTGTTGCTAGTGAGGATCTATTGCTGCTAGGGGTCAATTGTTGCTGGGAGGGATCTACTGTTGAGGAAGAGGTCTATTGATTCTGGCTGCTCTGAGGGTCTATTGATCCTGGCTTCTGGGGGATCTTTTGTTGCTAGAGGGGATCTATTTTTCCATGGAGGCCTATTGATGATGGGGAGGTCTATTGTTGCTGGTGGAGGATCTACTGTTCCTCAAGGGGCCTTATGGTTTTTTTTGGGGGGGGGGTCAGTTTTCTCTGGGCAGGATCTACTTAGATTGTAAGCTCTAATGAGCAGGGCCCTCTGATTCCTCCTATATTGAATTGTATTGTAATTGTACTGTCTGCCCTAAAATTGTAAAGCGATGTGCAAACTGTCAGCGCTATATAAATCCTGTATAATAATAATAATATTACTGTTTAGGGAGAGGTCTATTAATGATGAGTGCTGGAGTGTCTATTGATGCTGGCTGCTGGGAAATCTGTTGTTGCTGTCAGGGGCCTATTGTTGCTGTGGTGGTATTTTGTTGCGGAGGGTCCATTGTTGCTGGAGAGGTCCATTGTTTTTTGGAGGTCTATTGTTGCTGGTGGGGGATCTGTTATTGCTGGGGGGGATCAATTGTTTCTGGGAGGGATATGTGTTGTTGTCTAGGAGTGTTGTTGTTGTCTGGAGGGATCGTTCTTATCTGGAGGGGTTGTTGTTACCTGGGGGGTGTTGTTTTATGGTGGTGTCGTTGTTATCTGGGGATTGTCGTTGTTGTCTAGAACGTCGGCGGTCGTAGTTATCTGGAGAGGCGGTTGTCATATAGGGAGGGTCTTTGTTAACTAGGGGGGGTCGTTATTGTCTAGGGGGTGGTCGTTGTTATCTGGAGGTTTTTTGTTACCTGGAGAGGTCGTT
>BLSH010388914.1:1896403-1914348 GCA_018402905.1 Glandirana rugosa | reverse complement strand
TTTTAGCTGGTGGGGCAAAGATTTGTGCTAGTAGGGAGGGAATTTTAGTAGGGGGGGGGCTGACTTGTACTGGGCAGAGGGTGAATTTATGCTTAGGGGGTAAGCATTTTTATGGGGGGGGGGGTTTGCTGTCACTCATACATCTTGAGCGAGAGCACAATTTGGCATGTTCGGCCTGGGCTCTAGATGACCTTGTCCCACCGTGTGCAGAGCGAAAAAATTGGTTTAGTTTACTTTCAATTTGTTATTTACATAAATTTGTTTAGTTAGACTTGTTTCATTTGTTGAATTCGTTTTCGGAATTCGTTTCATTTATTCGTTTTCGTATTGATTCGAAAACTTTTCTAATCAATTTAGAATCGTTTTCGAATTCGAAACATTTTTGAATTCAAATTGTTTTAGAATTTGAACAGTTTTCGAATTCGAATAGTTTTCCAATTTCCAATCAGAATGGGGTGGAGTGGAAAGTGGAGGAATAGAATGGAAAAAGATAGAATACAATAGAGGGGAATATAACAGAAAATGAAAGAATATAATGTGGTGGAGGGAAACAGAGCTGTTGTATTCTATTCTTTTGTTTTCTGTTATTCTTTTCTAGTCTATTATTTTTGTTTTTCTGTTGTATTCCTTTGTTTTCTATTCTATTTTGTTCTCTTTGGAAATTGGAAAACGATTTAAATGCGAGGACCCTTCAATTTTGAAAACTATTTGAATTTGAAAATTATTCGAAAAGTGTTCGAGAATGATTCGAAAACTATTCGAATTCGAATTTTGTCCGAATTTTTCTTTTAGTTATTTCGGATTCGTCTAAATTCGATACTATTGTAATTCGGAAATTCGGATATATTTGAATTTCCAAAAGACGAAAATTCGTCCGAATTTTAATTTGGAACGAAACGCACATTTCTACCTGGCACTGCATGAAGGTAAAAAACCTTGAGCCTTTAAGTCTTCTCCTCGGCACTGGGGTGATGCTATGTAGCAAGTTCTCCATAGAAATAGCATCATCCAAACACTTTTAGTACATCCCCCTGTGAGCATCTTTGGCGCCGCCATTGTCAGGAGCGGTCAGCGCCGCCGCCAACCCGTTCTTCTAGTTGTTTTAAGTTTGGATCTGCAGCTACCTTGTTGATTTGATAGATGTCATTAATTAGCAAAATGTTATTTTATAGAGACACATCAGACAAGTACTAATTTATTTTCATTTACATAGCAGCGTGTCTATTGACAGAGAACCCTCTTAATGCCGTTTTCGTCAATAGCAGCCTATTGACCATCGCCGCCTTGTGCGGATGACCCGCTCCCTGCCATAAAAATACGATTCCCTCTGATTTAACCTGTAATTTACCCATCACGCCGCGCTGAATGCCTATAATTGCAGCAGTCCTGATCTCACTCTGCATGTAGTGCTGAGACTAAGTGCAGGACATTTTATTTGAATAAAAACTGCTAATAGAAAAATGGGGAGTTGCTTGGGAATAGGAAAGGGTTGAAATCAATAAAGCCAGTTCATTACCATGTTTACCTACTTTCCTTGCAGCAGGGGGCACAGTTTACATGCAGTGTAGGCACTGGCACTCTTGTAAAGTGGAACCCCAGCCTTCCCTTCGGTCTTGCACAATTTTAAAGACCCAGCAAAAGGGATGCCTGGGCTGGGCAGGAAGGGGCGCACACATGCATCCATGGATGACCAAGGTTTCTGTGCTGGGAGCATACTCATTGCATGGTTCCAACACAGTGACCAAGCTGTCAAAGAAAGTTCTTAGTCTTTAGAAATGATCGGGAGCCAGTGGGACCGGCTCCAGGTCATGTGACCACTGTAACACCCAATCACAGGGGTCACGTGATCAGGCAGACCTTTCCGCCCCCACCACCCCGGGTGTAAAGACCCAGTTAAAGGGATGCCTGGGCTGGGCGGAAAGGGATGCACATATGCATCCATGGGCGGCTGAAGTTTACGCCACGCTCCCAGTCCAGTGGCTGAGTTTTCATAGAGCGCTCCCAGTCCCTAGTAGTGATCAGGAGCCACCGGGATCGGCTCCTGATCATGTGCCGACTGTTGCACAATCACAATGGGCATGTAATGGGTAATCTTTCCCGCCCTCCTTGGCATAAAGACCCTGTTAAGCAGACATCTGGGCTGTGTGGGAAGGGACGCACATATGTGTCCATGGATGGTCATATGATTGGGCAGTTCTTCCAGTCAAAGGGAAGCCTAGGCTGGATGGGAAGGGACACACACACATATATGTCCATTGATGGCTGAGGTTGCACAAAGGCTCAGCTCTCATAGTAGACCAGCTCCTGATCATCTAACCACCATGACAGCCAATCACAGTGGTCATATGATTGGGCAGTCCTTCCCAATCAGTTAAAGGGAAGCCTAGGCTGGATGGGAAGGGACACAAATATATGTCTTGGATGGCTGAGGTTGCACAAAGGCTGAGCTCTCATAATGGACCAGCTCCTGATCATCTAACCACCATGACAGCCAATCACATTGGTCATATGATTGGGCAGTCCTTCCCAATCAGTTAAAGGGAAGCCTAGGGTGGATGGGAAGGGACACAAATATATGTACTTGGATGGCTGAGGTTGCACAAACGCTGAGCTGTCATAGTGGACCAGCTCCCAATCATCTAACCACTATGATAGCCAATCACAGTGGTCATATGATTGGGCAGTCCTTCCAATCAGGAATGCCTGGGTTGCATGGGAAGGGATGGGATGCACAGTATGACAGTTTTTTTATAGAGTACATCTATGGATGTATCGAGCTGTCATAGAGGACTGGCTCCTGATCATCTGGCTATTGTGACAGAAAATTACAGTGGTCACATGATTGGGCAGTCCTTTCTGATCATCTAAATGGAGGCCTGGGCTGGATGGGAAGGGACACACATATACCTCCATGGAGCTGTCATAGAGGACCGGCTCCCAAACATCTGACCACCATGACAGCCAATCACAGTTGTCATATTTAGGGATGGGCCCAATGTTTGAGTCGAACGTAAGTAGAGAACATTATGGGGCGTTCTCTGAAAATTCGAGCGTGGTATGGATTTTAAGGAGAACCCCGTGCCCAAAATTGAAAAAAATGGAGTGGCCCCCCCCCCCCAAATCCATACCAGGCCGTTCAGTTCTGGTATGGATTTTAAGGGGAACATTGCACCAAAATTAAAAAAAAATGGCATGGGGTCCCCCCAAAATCCATACCAGACCCTTATCCGAGCATGCAACCTGGCAGGTCAGGATGGCGCGGGGATGAGCGAGCAGCCCCCTCTCCTGAACCATACCAGGCCACATGCCCTCAACATGGGGAGGGTGCTTTGGGGTCCCCCCCAAAGCACCTTGTTTCCATGTTGATGGTGACAAGGGCCTCTTCCCGACAACCCTAGCCGGTGGTTGTCGAGGTCTGCGGGGAGGGCTTATTGGAATCTGAAAGCCCCCTTTAACAAGCAGGCAAGCAGGCCCCAGATCCCGGCCCCCCTATGTGAATGGGTAGTGGTACATCGTATGTTACCGGGTGGCCCTTGCCTATATAAGAGCTGTCAAACCAAAGACAACCCATTCGGCACATCGCCTTTGAAAAGGTGAATGCGCTTTTCATTTTTAAAAAACAATTTGGTCCGTTGGCGCTGTGATTGACGATGGATCTACATCAAGGGACACTTTTTTTTAAATGTTAAATTTTTTTATAAAGGAACTGTCTCCTGTCGTTTTTACTCTTTTGACACTTTTTTGGTGAATGTACAGTGGAAGAAGGGGAGGATCAGAGAAGATAAGATCAAACAGCCTTTTGTGGAGGATTAACCCCTTAGGTTCCACAGTGAGTATAGCACAAATGCTTTACTGCATATACAGACTGATTTTACTGTAGTAGGTTTAGTAACACTTTAAAGGGACGCCTGGGCCGAATGGGAAGGGGTGCCCATATACGTCCATGGACGGCTGAGGTTGCACAATGGCTGAGTTGTCATAGAGGACCTGCTCTCAATTATGTGGCCACGACAGCCAATCACAGTGGTCACATGATTGGGCAGTCCTTCCCAGTCAATCAAATGGACTTAGTTAAAGGGACACCTGGGCTGGATGGGAAGGGCTCATATGGTTCCACGGTTGGCTGAGATTGCACAATGAGTGAGTTGTCATAGAGGACTGGCTCCCGATCATCTGACCACTGTGACAGCCAATCACAGTGGTCATGTAATTGGTCTGTCCTTTCCAAAGGGGGCTTAAAGACCCAGTTAAAGAGATGCCAGGGTTGGGTAAGAAGGGGTTAAATGACCCTAAAAAAAAAAAAAAGATATATATGTCAGTTGTCGTAGCTTTGAGGACTTTCCTAAACTTTCCCAGAGGCCGGTTCTCGTCTTCCAGAATATGACAGTCTTCTGATCCAGCCGGAAGAGAATGAACTTTAATACATTCAAAATAGAGACAGGAATTTATAATGGAGATAAAAAGCAGAATTACCCTTATCATTCTTCCCAGCCGAAAGATACACCAGAGACACGTGTGACTGCTTATCTATCAGATTCTTGTGTACGATTTTTTAAGTTTTCATTAAAACATTATAGCGGTGCCGTATCTCAACCCAACGCGTGATTTTATACGGCAAACAGGAAAGTCAGACCTTGAATTACCGGCTTCCGCGCTTGGGGGAGGGTGGCCGGGAATATTTAAGGAGGTTTTTGGTATGCAGAAATCTGCTGAGTGGATTTTTTTCTCTTCCTTCCGTTCGCATTGTGGATGTAACACAAATAGTCCGTTCCGTCAGTGCAAGGTTCAGCAAGCCATTATAATGGTCCATAAACCGCTCGTGAATCCGTACCGGCAGTAAAAATCGGAATATATTCCCATGGTTGATGTCGCCGGCGTCGCTGTTTATGGTAATCCGGGCTGTATTAAGTTGAGTGGAGGGGGTTGGGGGCGGGAGACTTTTTTTTTTTATTCCTTTTTCATGCATTTAACTAACCCAGAAAAACTTTCCGGTTTGTACAGCAGTTTAGAACTTAAACTTCTCAATTTTTCATTTTATTTGAACATTTTATTTGATCCAGGGAGGGCGCGGGTATGTATTTAAAGGTGAAGTTTAATTTGCTATTTTTCCTTTCTTGCTTCCCCCTTCATCAACATGCTAATGAAATTTAAATAAAACCAAATTTTGGGTTCTCACCAAAACAGGAATAGAGGGGAAATCTTCCAATAGGGACTCTAGTTCTATTGAAAACCAGGGATTCCCTCACTTTGGACCCAAGAAGTGCCCTTCTTCACTAAGATCAACTTCCTAGATATATTGCTGCAACACCCAGTTTATAGACACATTCTTATTTCCCTGTGCGCCAACGTCTTCAAAGGGCCCCAACATAGCCGGCAGAAGATTGACTACAAAGACTTACTCAGACCACTCTATCCTGAGGCAAATCTGTGTTTAGCTTTAAATCTTTATCTTGCAGGCCTAAACTTGGCTCCATTGTTTGAGAGCTCTCAAGTGGCATAGCTGATCCAAGTTGTTACACTTGTTTACTCACTTGGGGCAATTTATCTCATATAGAGAGCTGCTGGTTATGCTTTTGGGGTCACAGTATATGCTGGAGTTTGAAATCTCTCTAAGAAATCTTTTTATTCATGTACTTTTTATTGTTTTTACTAGTAATGCTGGCGATCAACAATTTTTAGCGGAACTGCAACATTGTGGGGGACAAATCTGACACTAAGTGCAACTTTTTGGGGACCAGTGACACCAATACAGTGATCAGTGCTAAACAAAATGCACTCTCACTGTATAAATTACAAGGGTTAAGTGTGCTTCTGGGGAATGCTTTCTAACTGTGGGGGGAGTGGATGCACTGGATGAAAAGAGAGAGATGTGTTTCTGCTTAACAGAGACACAAGATCTCTCTTTTACTCCCTGATGGAACAGCCGTCTGCCTTGTTTACATAGGCAGACCACCATTTTACCTTTCTTCTGAATGATCGGTGTGTCCTGGCAGCCATCACGGCTGCCGGACCCACTGATTGGCTACCACTGTGTCCAATCACAGTGGGAGCGGTGCTCCTGCAGCTCGGGCCCCAGATCGTGTGCAAAAATCACATACAAGTACCTGCTGCAATATATATGCGGTGGGCAGGCCGGAAGCAGTTAATCCTTGCCTATTTTCCAGTTTAACCACTTGCTGACCGCCCCATAGCATAGTTTTACTCCTACAGGGCGGCAGCTGTGCACCAATGTCAAAACGGACACTTTTTTGGGAACGCGTTTCGCTCTACCCCCTCAGAGCTTAGTTATGACTAAGCTCCAATGGGTGGAGCGAAATGTGTTGGGGGCGTGGCCTTGTCAGAGTCCAGGCCGTGGTTGCCATTTATACACCCAGTATAGGGACAACACGGCTGTTTGGATTCAGGGAGTCCTTTCATTACTAGACATACATGTAAAAAGCAACCAAGGCAAAGATGGGAAAACCCTTACCCCACACATACACCTTCCCCCTGGCCCCCCACCCAGCACAACCCACCCCACTCTGATCTCCCTAGATCCTGGCCCCCAAAGTCACTGTCACCCCTCTATCTCCCACTCCAGTGAATATGCTCCCCTTCTGATAGTATCAGGTCCGGTTGTGCCAGTGATCTGTGGGAAGTGATCGGTAGACTGAATGGCTAAATGTCTGTAATGAAAGTGAGTCTACCTGCTCATTCGCTTGGTTCGACCATCTGCAAGTGAACCTGTGTCCAACCCACTCAACCCAATGTCACCAGTGTGAACCACCGACAAATGGAAGTAGTAAACTGACTACAAGGGGCCGCATATACCGATGGGGATCACCAATCAGCATGTTATGACATGAAATGTACAGTATCTCACAAAAGTGAGTACACCCCTCACATTTTAGTAAATATTTTATTATCTTTTCACGTGACAATACTGAAGAAATTACACTTTGCTACAATGTAAAGTAGTGAGTGTACAGCTTGTATAACAGTGTAAATTTGCTGTCCCCTCAAAATAACTCAACACACAGCCATTAATGTCTAAACTGCTGGCAACAAAAGTGAGTACACCCAAGTAAAAATGTCCAAATTGGGCCCAATTAGCCATTTTCCCTCCCCGGTGTCATGTGACTCGTTAGTGTTATAAGGTCTCAGGTGTGAATGAGGAGCAGGTGTGTTAAATTTGGTGTTATTGCTCTCACTCTCTCATACTGGTCACTGGAAGTTCAACATGGCACCTCATGGCAAAGAACTCTCTGAGGATCTGAAAAAAAGAATTGTTGCTCTACATAAAGATGGCCTAGACTACAAGAAGATTGCCAAGACCCTGAAACTGAGCTGCAGCATGGTGGCCAAGACCATACAGCAGTTTAACAGAACAGGTTCCACACAGAACAGGCCTCGTCATGGTTGACCAAAGAAGTTGAGTGCAAGTGCTCAGCGTCATATCAAGAGGTTGTCTTTGGGAAATAGACGTATGAGTGCTACCAGCATTGCTGCAGAGGTTGAAGGAGTGGGGGGTCAGCCTGTCAGTGCTCAGACCATACGCCACACACTGCATCAAATTGGTCTGCATGGCTGTCATCCCAGAAAGAAGCTTCTTCTAAAGATGATGCACAAGAGAGCCCACACTTGCTGAAGACAAGCAGACTAAGGGCATGAAATACTGGAACCATGTCCTGTGGTCTGGTGAGACCAATATAAACTTATTTGGCTCAGATGGTGTCAAGCGTGTGTGGTGGCAACCAGGTGAGGAGTACAAAGACAAGTGTGTCTTGCCTACAGTCAAGCATGGTGGTGGGAGTGTCATGGTCTGGGGCTGCATGAGTGCTGCCGGCACTGGGGAGCTACAGTTCATTGAGGGAACCATGAATGCCAACATGTACTGTGACATACTGAACATGATCCCCTCCCTTCGGAGACTGGGCCGCAGGGCAGTATTCCAACATGATAACGACCCCAAACACTCCTCCAAGACGACTACTGCCTTGCTAAAGAAGCTGAGGGTAAAGGTGATGGACTGGCCAAGCATTTCTCCAGACCTAAACCCTATTGAGCATCTGTGGGGCATCCTCAAATGGAAGGTGGAGGAGCGCAAAGGTCTCTAACATCCACCAGCTCCGTGATATCATCATGGAGGAGTGGAAGAGGACTCCAGTGGCAACCTGTGAAGCTCCGGTGAACTCCATGCCCAAGAGGGTTAAGGCAGTGCTGGAAAATAATGGTGGCCACACAAAATATTGACACTTTGGGCACAGTTTGGACATTTTCACTTAGGGGTGTACTCACTTTTGTTGCCAGCGGTTTAGACATTAATGGCTGTGTGTTGAGTTATTTTTAGGGGGCAGCAAATTTACACTGTTATACAAGCTGTACACTCACTACTTTACATTGTAGCAAAGTGTCATTTATTCAGTGTTGTCACACGAAAAGATAGGATAAAATATTTACAAAAATGTGAGGGGTGTACTCACTTTTGTGAGATATTGTATGTTCAATAAATACTATTGTGTATTGAAATTGTTAGCTTTTGTAGGTGTGTTTTTCCTTTGCTGTTTTTTTTTGGCAGGTATATTTTGGAAGCATCGCCCCTCATTTATTAGGGTATAGGAACCTTTTTTACAACATTCCCAGGATCCATGCAATTTTTTTCTTCGAGTTCTTTCTTTACTGCCAGAGTGCACAGTCTGTTTGCTTTTAGACAATCCACCCCATAGTGTATTGATGAACCATCAGCAATGCTTAGCGTCATTCGACCTGGAAGACTACAGGCTCTGGATTGGTTAGCGGGTGAGTCTGCAGGGGACAGTTCTAGAGATAAGGTGGGTATAGCGGCTGCAACTGCTGTTCTATTTTTACCAACTGCTGACCAATCTCCTTTTGTCTTCTTTGCCAAAGCTAATTTTGGGCTTCATCTACAAGGATCTGTTATGAGTTGCTGTTATGCACACTCAGGAGCTAGCAGACATTGTTTATCTTTTTACCATAAGAGCAGTGGAACAAGTTAACACTAAATGTTCAAAACATTTTCTCATTCTTGCAAAGGCACAGTCTAGACAAATGCAGTGCATTTCGTTCTGAGTTGAAATTCTGACAAATTTTTTGTTTTTCGGAAATTCAGATGCATCCAAATTTTCGAATTACAATAGTACCAAATTTGAACGTATCCGAAATAACGAAAAAAAAAAAATAATGGACGGAATTTGAATTTGAATCGATTAGAAAAAATTTCGAATAGTCATTGAATTCGAATAGTTTTCTAATTCAAATTTGAATAGCTTATATAATAGAATAGAAAAGAATATAGCAGAAAATAAAATAATATAATATAATAGATTAAAACAGAACAAAATAAAATAGAAAATAAAAGAACAGAATAGAATAGGATAGAAAAAAGAATAGAATAAAATAGAATATAACCATCTTCTGCAATTTGAATTTCAAATAGAATAAATTTGAATTTGAATACATAAGAAAAGAATAGAATAGAAACGAAGAGAATAGAAAAATAATAGAACAGAATAGACTATAATACAATAGAACAGAATAGATTTTAAAAAACAATAGGATAGAATAAAAAGAATATAACCATTTCCTAAAAATCAAATTGAATTTTAATAAAATAGAACATAACAGAATAGTATAGAAAAAAAACAAAATAGAATAGAAAAGAATAGAATAAACAAATAGAAAAAGAAAATAATTTAAAAAACAATAGAATTGATTAGAATAGAAAGAATATAGCCATTTCCCAAAATTCAAATAGAATCAATTCCAATTTGAATAAAATAGAAAAGAATAGATTAGAATAGGCAAATGGTTATATTCTGATGTTTTTTTTTCTATACTATTCAGTTATTTTCTATTCTATTTTATTCTGTTTTACTCCATTACGGTATATTCTATTCTTTTATTTCCTGTTACATTCGTTTCTATTCTATTTTCTTCTATTCTATTCCTTTATTTTCTATTCAATTTTATTATCTTTAGAAATTGGAAAACAACATTGAAAACTATTCGAATTCAAAAACTATTCGAAATTGATTCAAATTCAAATTTGGAAAATTTGAATCGATTCGAATATGAATAAACAAAACTGATTCCATAAACAAATTAAATGGATTAAACAAATTTAACTAAACACATTTATGGAAAAACGAAACAAAACTACGCAAATGTTTTCGTTCTGCACATGTCTAGCACGGTTAAGATTGGTTCTCTTTATTGTTACAGATTAGAAGCTTTGCAAGTACTTATGGGTGAGGTTTATTTAGTACAGGGTGGGGATTAGCATTATCCTTCCAAAATACCCGGGACCCTCCTAATGGAAAAAAAGGCAGCCTCTCTCTATCTTTCTCATTGTTTTCACCAACGCTACAGGTGCTCTTGCTTCACCCCCCCCAGGTTGGTTATTACTGCCAGAAAATGTTTTATTTCTCATTAAATGTTTAAAGGGAAAGGCAGAGAGCTGACACAGGATGAGTGAATAAATGGCCGCAGTCTGATGTGTCATCCAGTGAACACTGCGTCTGTTTAGATTCAATTATTATGGACCTGTCAGCTCTCCCTCATTCCGCGCCAATCCTGATGATCTGCAGTCAGTCACTTGCATTCTCACCAACACCAAAGACAGGCAGGATTGCTCTACATGCACACAATGCATTGCCCCTGTACTAAAATGTTTGCCGAGTTTTAAGAGACTCTATGAAACTGGTTTCTGGCCACCGATGCCTCGGTGTGAATCTTATAGGGGGTGCTATGTATAGAGGATGGGACATTGAGCTGCCCCAGGTACACTGGAATCACATTTAGCACCCTCTAGTATGCTAGATTAGGATGTACATAGGGTTTTGTAATGTAGGAAAATTGTTAGGCTTGGCTGGCAGCCAAGCCTGTGTTTAATCTGGGTCAGTGTGATTGACTCAGGGAGGCTGGATGACTCATCAGGCAGCATCTCTTGTACCTCTCCCTACTTGCTGGAACCTTGGAGAAGTTTCCAGAAGAATGGGTGGGAGGTTAGGAGGAGCTGCCTGGAGTGCTGAGGAGGGCTACAGTCAATCCCTAGCAAAGTGGGCTGGCCCAGAACAAAACATCGCTCAAGTATCCTACCCAAATTCCCTACTGCCCCAACCTGTATTCCAGGTGCAGGTTGTAGGCTCTGCACGCAGGCAGGAACACAAAAACTATATGTAAGCTATAACTAAACACCCATAATAGATGAAACGCGTCAACTGATACATGTAGTTCATTGATGCTGCATCCTGTAATACTTCAATAAAGAGATTGCACGGGACGGGAATGCGGCTGTCCAGCTTCTTCGTAAAGTGGGCTGGCCCCTCTTAAATACTCAGAGTCAGGCCAGCAGGGGCAGTGTGGAGTTTGGGTGAAAGCTGGAGCTGGAGTGCTGAGGAGGCTGTTGGTGGCCCTTGAGGGTAGCCTCCTGGTCTGGGGGGGGTGACCTCGGGCCTGGGGCTGGGGTGCTGGAGGGATCCTCTAACAACACACAGAGTAGTCCTGTTCAGAGACACGGAAACAAGAGTGAGGACAGCAGGAACCAGTGAGCACATTCGGGAGATCTTCAAGGAGAAGACAACTGGGTGGCTGGTGAGTGAGACAGTCTGGAAGGACTGTTGGAAGTAGCCAGGAGGGCTAGTGAAAGGGGCAGCTGCAGCCAGGTGGGTTGGCGGTGCCTGAAGAGGTGGTGCTGGGATCAGTAGCCGCAGGGTTGTAGCTGGACAATGGGGCTTTTTCTACACACCAAAGTGGCCCGCGGTCTCTGCCTTTAAAGGGGCTTTTGCTTGATCTTGGCTGAGTGCCTTGCCAGATTCACCATACAGTGTTCCAGCTGGGTCTGATTTGTTCTGCAAGCAAGTGATGTACTGGAGGAAGAGGAGTGTATATAGAGAGAGTGTATATAGTTCAAGTGTCCCCAAAGAGACTTTTGTTCCAGTCAAATGGGCATCCCATAATACCCTTATCCCCATCCAAGTTATTAGCCCCTAAATAAAACAAAACAAAGTAACTGGACTGTTTTAGTGACTCAAGTGAGCCTGTGGAAAATTCAGTTGGCCGGGTTGTGAAGGGTGGGGGATCCGTATTCACCAGCGGCTCCTACTGGGATGCGCTACAGGCAAATGCACTATTATATGTAGCACCTTCCCCGATTTTTCCGGGAGCCTGATGGTGACTCTTGGAGGCGGGGAGGGTTTACACGCTTTCTCAGGGTGCAGGGCATTGGGCATGGTGGGTGATGATCAAGAAAAGAAGTTGAGCGCCAGTCACTTTTATGCTTAAAAAAAGAGAAGTTTATTTCTCTAACAGGAAAAATGTAGGAGAGAGGGGGTAGGGCAGAGGACACCCTTAGTAACCATTAGCAACAGGCAGATTGGCAGGCTTCTTAGACAAGAATAGGTGAAGGAAGGCAGACATCAGTACAGGAAAAAGAGACTTTAAGCTGAACCAGCACATCTGTACTTTGTAGGATAGGCTGTCTCCTCTAGTAACTGAACTTTACTCACAGCTTCATGCACATGGATTCCCTTGGATGAGTTCTCTCTTGAAGTCCTCCCAGCCACTTCATAGCCTCCAGCTCATGAAGAGTCCCCTCTGGTGCTTCCTTAGAACTCCATCCCTCTCAGAATAATTTCCAAATCTTTGGCAGGTTTTCTTTAGCATAATCTTCAACACCCGGATATGCCTCGGATAGGCCTAGCAGCTGGCGGCCACCTGGATAGGCCTCAGGCTTCAGGCCTAGCAGCCGTTCCACACACATCATCCACCCAGGCCGCAGCCCAGGGTGGGAAGGACTGACCCAGATCACCTGAATTCTTCCAGTTAAATACAATGGCGGCTGGTGAAATTTTAGGATGGGGGGGCGCCAGAATTCCTTCCTTTTTGTCCCCTCCCACTTCTCATAAGCCCCACCCTTATAGTTTCCACCCCTTGTTTTAGGAGTATACAGCCCAGCATCACCAGATAGGGTATACAGCATCACAGATAGTGGTATACAACATCACCAGACAGGAGTATGCAGAGTCACCATATAGCAGTATGCAGAGTCGCCATATAGCAGTATACAGAGTCACCATATAGCAGTATACAGAGCCCCAGATAGCAGTATACAGAGTCACCATATAGCAGTATACAGAGCCCCAGGTACCAGTATACAGGGTGCCAGGTAGCAGTATACAGGACTCCCAGATAGGGTATACAGAGCCCCAGGTAGTAGTATATAGGGTGTCAAATAGCAGTATACAGGGGTCCCAGATAGGGTATACAGAGCCCCAGGTAGCAAAATACAGGGTGTCAGGTAGCAGTATACAGGGGTCCCAGATAGGGTATACAGAGCCCCAGGTAGCAGTATACAGAGCCCCAGGTAGCGGTATATAGGGTGCCAGGTAGCAGTATACATGACGCCAAGAAGCAGTATACAGGGGTCCCAGATAGGGTATACAGAGCCCCAGGTAGCAGTATACAGGGTGCCAGGTAGCAGTATACAGGGTGCCAGGTAGGGTATACAGGGTGCCAGATGGCAGTATACAGGGTGCCAGGTAGGGTATACAGGGTGCCAGGTAGCAGTATACAGGGTGCCAGGTAGGGTATACAGGGTGCCAGGTAGCAGTATACAGGGTGCCAGGTAGGGTATACAGGGTGCCAGGTAGCAGTATACAGTGTGTCAGGTAGGGTATACAGGGTGCCAGATAGCAGTATACAGGGTGCCAGGTAGCAGTATACAGAGTGCCAGGTAGGGTATACAGGGTGCCAGATAGCAGTATACAGGGTGCCAGGTAGGGTATACAGGGTGCCGGGTATGGTACACAGGGTGCCAGATAGCAGTATACAGAGTGCCAGGTAGGGTATACAGGGTGCAGGTAGGGTATACAGGGTGCCAGATAGCAGTATACAGGGTGCCAGGTAGGGTATACAGGGTGCCAGATAGCAGTATACAGGGTGCCAGGTAGGGTACACAGGATGTCAGGTAGGGTATACAGGGTGCCAGATAGCAGTATACAGGGTGCCAGGTAGGGTATACATGGTGCCAGGTAGGGTATACAGGGGGCCAGATAGCAGTATACAGAGTGCCAGATAGGGTATACAGGGTGCCAGGTAGGGTATACAGGGTGCCAGATAGCAGTATACAGGGTGCCAGGTAGGGTATACAGGGTGTCAGGTAGGGTATACAGGGTGCCAGATAGCAGTATACAGGGTGCCAGGTAGGGTATACAGTCACCAGCCTCAGCCCCCCCCGAGGTCGGGACAAGTCCGGCACTGACCCCATCTAATAGGTAGGCTCAGGCTGGCATGTTGCAGAGATTGGCATACGGAAAGCGGGCTGAGAGATGCAGAGGCAGCAGTAGCGGAGAGCATGCTGGCAGTCTGCACGGAAGTCCCGGAGAGTGCCGTGCCTGCGTGAGTAATCACACAGGCAGCACATCCACCGTAGTCCCGCCCCCGCCAACAGCATCCAATAACAGAGAGTCATTGGCTCTGATGGCTCAGGGGGCAGCCAATCAGCCTATGTGTGTGCGCTTGTTCAGCGCACACAGATAGACTTTAATGGCTGACCAATCGGCTCACTACTTGCTGTCAGCTAACAGCAAGGAGCCGAGGAAAAAAAAAAGAAATGTCAATGTACCGGCACCACCTGCAGGGGGGCCGGGCTGACTCTTTTTTTTTTCCTTCTCAGTGGTGGGGAGGCAGCGCCCAAGCACCCCTCATGCACCAGCCGCTGCTGGTTAAATACCATTTCCCAGCATGCAAAGCTACCTGTCTGATTGGTAAGAAAAGTATGTTTTATCCATAACTTTAGTTCACTTTAACTCAACACTCGAATATCAGAGGCAACAGCAACACCTACCGACAGAAGGGAGAAGCTACATAGGATTTGGAAAAAAAATATTTGACCTCTAAGCACTATAAATTAGCCAGGCTGAATACCACCCAGCACAACTAAATTTAACTGCAGCCCTATTCTAGGAGGAGGGCACTACATTCTCCCCCTGCAAAGGATACTACGTCCTCGGAGTATGAAAAAAAAACATATACTCTCAAGCCTGAGACTGCATGTCCTGGCAAAAAATGGATAGGGAAGGGTGAAGGAAAAGTTAAACTTTGAGGTACAAATATGTGTGCCATTCCACACAAAAACAGATGAAGGATGCAATAAAGCAATGATATTAAATAATGGCATTACATCCTAACTTTCTATCTATCTAATGTATTATACGATAAGTAAGAGAAAAAATTGTTAGTAAACCAATTTAAGGCATTTTCTCTCCTTAGCCAAGGAAGACATAAGTATAGAAACACACACTAGTATGTTCTCACTATTCTATACTGTCCTAGAAATTAACTGTTTACTAGCAATACCAACAGTATGAAGGGGACCCCACTCCCTAGAGAGCAACACCTTCTTCCAAGAAGTATATACACATCCTATCTATATGCTTAAAGCAGAGTTCCACCCAAAAGTGGAACTTCCGCTTTAAAGGCAGATGACCCCCTGACATGCCACAATTGGCATGTCATTTTTTGGGGGGGTCCCAGGTCCACTTCCTCTCCTAGCACCGCAGAGTTCACCTTCCTCTCCCTCCCACCCGGCGATCTTCTGGGACATGTCACAGGTCTCAGAAGATACGCCCGCCATTCACAAGGCGCATCGCGATGCTTTGAAGCCACAGCCGGGCACCCACACTTGTGATGCTGACGCCGCCGAGGGGAGGGGGAGAAGAGCGAGCCCTCGGGCGACCGCATCGCTGCAGCGTGGGACAGGTGAGTGTCCGATTGTTAAAACTCAGCAGCTACACTTTTTGTAGCTGCTGACTTTTTACTGGGTGGAACTCCGCTTTAAACACTAAATTCCTAAACATTTTCCTATGAAGATAACAAATTTACTGTTCACTCAGATTGGCCCCTTTGCTGCCATCTAGTGACAGTAAATCAAAAAGAAGAAAACAAAATGTTCACTTGAATAATTTGCAGCCCATGTAGTTTAGGTTTCAAATGTAAACTGGCTACAGAATCCAAAATCACAGCCTACCGTACTGCCTAACTAGAATGTCACATTGTCTCTGTAACCCCAGATTTCAATGGGCAAAATGTTTTTTTTTCAAGTGCATCAACCCCAAAGTCATCTCTTTGAAGAATCATGCTGCCTCTATATCCCCAAAGTTCAGTGGGTACAAACTTTAGTGTGAACATTCTTGCTGGCTCTCCAAAGTCCAACAGGTACTTTCCTTTGAAGTAACACTATAAAGTTCAATTATAGAGTAACAACAACTTTGTTGTCCCCAGTCTCTGATTTCAGGGACTAGAGACTGAAACTGTAGTGTTGTAAACTTCCACACAAGCAACACAGAAACTTAATCTTGACCCTTTGCAGGAGACTGAGGCTATTTCCCTCACACATGAAGGACAAGGACATGCTGACAATCCAGTGCAACAAATCAGCATAACACTTTGCATAGTGAGACATATTGGCGATTTTAAGGCAACAGGCCAATTCATCACTTGTAGGGCACTTCCTGTGACTGCTGGGATCAGGAGCACAGTTCAGCAGTGAACAGGACAGCCAGGAGTGTCCCCACAACAGGATTGCTTGCATGTGAAGTACTGCTTCCTGTGGAAGAAATACAGCTAAACTACGGTAACAGAGCTGTTCCATGCTGACTTGAAAACAAGGACGGCTTGTGACATCACCAGTAGTAACGTGGATCTGGCAGTTGGATTGGTTTCCCTGATGATCCAATAGTGGGGATGTAGTGCTGTAGGTCAGCTTGGTTAGGCCATCTGACAGAGGCGTAGATTGAAGCTTGTGGACCCCGATGCAAAAGCTGACCTGGGCCCCACCCATTACCATCTGCTACTTTTACAGTGTGCTTGCCCTGTCACTCTGTGTAGGTGAAACTGGAAACTCAGAGTGCCAAGGATGGGCCTTGTCGGGCCCCGGACTTTACGGAATTACCTACACAAGGTGAAACAGCGAGCACTTTTACCACATCTGCATCACATCAGAGACCCCTGTATCACATCAGAACCCCCTGCATCACATCAGAGTCCCCCTGCATCACATCAGAACCCCTTGCATCACATCAGTGTCCCCCTGCATAACATCAGAGCCCCCCTGCATCACATCAGAGACCCCTGCATCACATCAGAGCCCCCTCCATCACATCAGAGCCCTCCCATCACATCAGATACGCCCTGCATCATATCAGATTCCCCCTGCATTACATCAGAGCCCCCTCCATCACATCAGAGTACCTCTCAACATCAGTCGTCATTTCAGGTTGGTGGGGGAGGGCCCCCCAGGAGTTTTAGGATTGTTTACATTACAAAACTTTTCTGACTGTCTGTGAGTCTGTGTTGTGTCTGTGCTGGCAGGCCAGATGCCGTGTCAGAGTGATTTTTATAATCTGTTCCCACATGAGAGAACTCTCCTGCACAGCAGCGTGTCTCTTACCTTAGAAGCTCCTGTCCCAGGCTGCTAATCCTGAGCCGGAACTCAGGCGTCTCTCCTCCAGCCAATGAGAGGGGGGGTGTGGTCTTGGGTCTGGGGAGAAGGCAAACTAGAAGTTCTGGACTGGATTACAGAGGTCTGCTGGGGCCCTAGGAGACACAAGGCGGATTGGACCTGGATTCTGTTTCCAGTTGTCTTAGGTCCAGGTTAGGCGGAACACAGAGGATCCCGGGGTCGTCTGGAGACATTAGGTCAGGTCTTGAAGATCAAACGGAAGAGGGGTCTGGGTTCTGGTGTGGGGGGGAGAGTAACCGACCTCCTCTCTGCGGACTCAAGGCCGAGTCCTAATCGTCGGACCCTGTCCTCGAAGATTCCATTCTCTGTGCGACGACACGTCCTCTCAAGAGAGTACACCCTTGTCTAATATTTTTAGTGAGACTGTGCCGTAGACCGGACGGTCGTGTCTGTGTTGTGTCTGAGTGTCTGTCAGTCTTTTCAA
>BLSH010388914.1:1875103-1892588 GCA_018402905.1 Glandirana rugosa | reverse complement strand
AGATGTGGGGGAGGAGCTGAAGGAGAAAATTGAAGTACGGTTGTTAGGTGTTGGTAGGATAGGCTTCTCTGAAGAGATGAGTTTTCAGTGATTGTCTAAAAGCAAACAGAGTAAGAGATAATCAGACAGATCGTGGTAGGGAGTTCCATAGAATGGGAGAGGCTCTGAAAAAGGTGACAAGGGAGCTAGAGAGCATGAAGCCTTGGGAGGAACAAAGAGAACGATTTGGTTGGTATTTTGAGACCAGGTTAGTCATGTAGCCGGGGGCCAAGTTGTGGATGGCTTTGTAAGTTGTAGTTAATATTTTTAATTTAATTTGTTGGGTAAGCGGGAGCCAATGGAAGGATTGGCAGAGAGGAGTAGCAGCCACTGAGCGGTTGGTAAGGTGGATGAGCCTGGCAGCAGCATTCATAACAGACTGAAGGGGGATAGTCTATGTAAATGTAAATCAATGAGAAGGGAGTGGCAGTAGTCAAGGTGGGAGATGACCAGGGAGTGAATTAGGAGCTTTGTGGTGTCGTTGGTTAGAAAGGGACGTATTTTGGAGATGTTGAGGCGGCAAGACTTGGACAGTGATTGCACGTGGGGCTGAAAGGATAGTTCAGGATTACATCTAGAACCTTGGCATGTGGGCATGGGCTGACAGTTGTGCAATCAATCTTGACAGAGAGATCAGGGAAAGGGGCACGTGGGGGAGGAAATATTATGAGCTTGCTTTTGGATAGATTGAGTATGAGGAAGGGATATGACATCCAGGCTGATATGTCTGTTAGTAAATTAGTGATGCGTGAAGAAGGACACTGAAGGAGTGAGCTGAGAGGTAGAGAGATAAGTTTGGGTGTCATTGGCATAGAGATGGTATTGTAGACAGATGACTCAGGAAGGAGGTGTAGATTGCGAATAGGAGACGCCTAAGAACAGAACCTTGGGGGACCCAAACAGAGAGAGGAAAAGGAGAGGGGGAGGTAGAATTGTAAGTAACGCTAAAGGTGCAGTTGGATAAGTAGGAAGAGAACCAGCGAAGAGTACAGTCACTGAGACCAAAGGCGTGGTGTTTTTTGAGTAGGAGGGGGTGGTCAACCAGACCAAAGGCAGCAGAAAGGTCCAGGAGTAGGAGTATAGAATAGTGTCCATTGGTTTTGGCCATTAAGAGATTGTTTGTTAGTTTTAGGAGGGCGGTTTCTGTGGAGTGCTGATGGCGAAATCCAGACTTCACGAGGTGGTCGACATTTGGCTGTAAACCAGATGTTCAAAAATTTTGGATAAAAGGGGGAGCAAGGAGATGGGGCATAGGTTATTAAGGTTGGTGGGGTCCAGTGAGGGATTTTAAAATATGGGGGTGACTAGTGCATGTTTTAGAGAGTTGGGGAAGATGCCAGAGGAGAGGGAGAGATTTAAAATCTGAGTTAGAGAGTGTAGAATAGAGCCAGAGGGTGAACGTAGCATTTGCAAAGGAACAGGGTCCAGAGGGCAGGTGGTAAGCTGGATGTTAGAAAGAGGTTTAGCAACCTTCTCAATAGTGGTGAGGTTGAATAAGGGAAGTAATGATTGGACCTGTGGACATGGACTGTTAAGTGGAGAGGGTATCTGTACAGCGGAGATGGTCTACAACAGCAGAAGTACCACTCTGGGTGCCACTCCTGTCAGCTAAGAACAGGAAACTGAGGCTACAATTTGCACAGACTCCCCAAAATTGGACAATAGAAGATTGGAAAAATGTTGCCTGGTCTGATGAGTCTTGATTTCAGCTGCGACATTCAGATGGTGGGGTCAGAATTTGGTGTAAACAACATGAATGCATGGATCCATCCTGCCTTGTATCAATAGTCCAGGCTGGCGGTGGTGGTGTAATGATGTGGGGGATATTTTCTTGGCACATTTGGGCTTCTTAGTACCAGTTGAGCATTGTTTAACCACCATGGCCTACCTGAGTATTGTTGCTGACCATGTCCATCCCTTTATGACTACAGTGTACTCATGTTCTGATGGCTCCTTCCAGCAGGATAATGCACCATGTCACAAAGTTCAAATCACCTCACCACTGGACAATGAGGTCACTGCACTCCAGAGGCCTTCACAGTCACCAGATCTCATCCAATAGAGCACAGGCGACAAATCTGCAACAACTGTGTGATGCTATCATGTCCCTATGGACCAAACTCTCTGAGGAACGTTTCCAACACCTTGTTGTATCTATGCCACGAAGAATGAAGGCAGTTCTGAAGGTAAAAGGGGGTCCAACCTGGGACTAGCAAGGTGTACCTAATAAAGAGGCTGGTGAGTGTATGTGGCAGCATAGAATAAGGCCCACCTCCGTGCTTTCACGTATATGGAAAAGGGTTTAAAAAAATATACAGTACATCTACCTTTAAAATAGATGGTATGTTAAATACGGACAGCAAAGTAATTCCAATACAATTTTTTTTTTCACACCTTGTAGAATTGTTATTGATCCTCTGTGATGAGCATATTTTTGGAAAGTGTCCGGTTCTCTTTAAACCTGTTATATAGATGATATGACTTCATTGGATTTTGCAAGGTCTCCCCGCCGAAGTGGAGTTAGATATCATTTTCCGCTAATGGCAAATAAAGTTTGTCAGGTTTGGTACGCCTCTGGAATTAGGTCAGGGAGTGTTGAGCGAAGTTTGTTCTGCAGCGTTTTCCTGATTGACTCAGCAGAAGTGAGCCGCCCGTTAACTTCGTGACACGGAGTGTTGACAGGGTGATAATGAGATTAACGACATCCCTCGTCTTGATTAAGAACAACGCAGAGCAGTGTGATGGCTAGTTTCAGACGTCTCAGCACTATACTGAGGTGAAAAAGTGAAGACCGTTGGGGCCCAGGAAAGAAACCGAAAAAAAAGAAAAAAGCACTAAAAGCGGCAATAAATGGACGTGGGGTAAATATCACATATGGGCCGACTAGAGGGACATTTCAGATTAATGGTCGGGTACTTCTCATATCTCTTTGCTAAAGTTTGTGCACATTTAGGCAATAATGGAAAAAATTCCCTTTGTCACCTTTCAATTTTTTTATAGTCCTCTACACCAGTGTTCCCCAACCCAGTCCTCAAGGCCCACCAACAGGTCATGTTTTCAGGATTTCCCTCAGATGAATCAGCTGTGGTAATTACTAAGGCAGTGAAACTGATCAAATCACCTGTGCAAAATAATGGAAATCCTAAAAACATGACCTGTTGGTGGGCCTTGAGGATAGGGTTGGGGAACACTGCTCTACACCGCATGTTATGATTTGTGATTCACTTTTGCTTAGAAAAACCTTGTGTATTATCCTCCAAGTTAGATTGCTAGGTAAATGTAGTTTTTACCTCATTCTGTAATCACGGGAACAGTGATTGTTTGGTCTGGTCTGCTCAGGGCATCACAGGCTGGGAGTTTGATTGCTTCCCGTGTTTGGAGGAAGAAAAATGCTGACTATGACCCTAAGAACACCATCCCTACAGTCAAGCACAGAGATGGAAACATGATGCTTTGGGGCTGTTTCTCTGCTAAAGGTACAGACCGACTTTGCCGCATTGAGGGGCCAATGGACGGGGTCATGTATTGTAAAAACTTGCATGAGAACCTTCTTCCCTCAGCCAGATCACTGAAGATGGGTCGTGGATGGGACTTCCATCATGACAATGACCCAAAACATACCGCTAAGGCAACAAAGGAGTGGCTCAAGAAGAAGCACATTAAGGTCATGGAGTGGCCTAGTCGGTCTCCAGACCTTAATCCTATCGAAAATTTATGGAGGGAGCAGAAACTTCGAGTTGCCAAGAGACAGCCAAGAAACCTTAAGGATTTAAAGAAGATCTGTAAAGAAGAGTGGGCCAAAATCCCTTCTGAGATGTGTGCAAACCTGGTAACCAACTAGAAGAAATGTCTTATCTCTGTGCTTGCCAACAAGGGTTTCTCCACCAAGTACTAAGTCATGTTTTGCTTGGGGATCAAATACTTATTTTACTCACTGAACTGAAACTCAATTTATAACATTTGTTTTATGTGTTTTTCTGGATTTTTGGTTGATATTCTGTCTCTATCCTTTAACCACTTGCCGACCGCCGATCGGCATCTGACGGCGGCAAAGTGGCTCTGTAAGGCGAAACGCCGTCATACGACGGTGGCCACCAGATCGCGCACAGTGAGCGCGCGCGCGCCGCCGGAGGCGTGCCCGCGCGCTCACTGTGTCCGGGGAGGGCCAGGGAGCGGGTGCGGCGGCTTCGATTGCCGCCGGCCACCCGCGATGCCCCCCCCGGAGTGAAGGAGCGGAGGTCCGTGTAAGTAAACACGGACCTCCGCTCTGTGTGAGGGGGAAGGGCTGTGATCACAGCCTTCCTGTACGTGAAGGCTGTGACCACTTCCCTTCCCCAGCTAGGCAAGCCCCCATACAGTTAGAACACGCCCAGGGAACATAGTTAACCCTTAGCGCGCCCCCTGCAGGTTAACCCCTTCACTGCCAATGGCATTTACACAGTAATCAGTGCATTTTTATAGCACTGATCGCTGTATAAATGCCAATGGTCCCAAAAAAGTGTCAAAATGGTCCGACATGTCTGCTGTAATATCGCAGTACCGCTAAAAATCGCAGATCGCCGCCATTATTAGTAAAAAATAAAAAAAAAATAAAACCCCCAAAAATGAATTCTCATCATCCGTAAACGCGACCACTTTTGCGCAAACCAATCAATAAACGCCGATTGCGATTTTTTTTATCGCAAATATGAGGAAGAATATAAATCGGCCAAAAACGGTGAAAAAAAATGTTTTTTTATATTTTTTTTTTGGATTTGTATTTTAGCAAAAAGTAAGAAATTTGTTTTTTTTTTGCAAAATTGTCGCTCTTCTTTTGTTTATAGCGGCGATCAGAAATGACGCAGAGGGGATCAAATACCACCAAAAGAAAGCTCTGTTTGTGGGAAAAAAAGGACGCAAATTTCGTTTGGGTACAGCGTCGTACGACCGCGCAATTGTCAGTTAAAGCGACGCAGCACCGAATCGCAAAAAGGGCTCCGGTCCTAAAGCTGGAAATCCTTCCGGTCCTTAAGTGGTTAAAATACACCTATGATAAAAATGATAGACCCTTCATTTCTTTGTAAGTTGGAAAACTTACAACATCTGCAGGGGATCAAATAATTATTTTCCCCACTGTATAGACCAGTGTTTCTCAACCAGGGTTCCGTGGAACCCTAGGGTTCCTCCAGAGGTTGCTAGGGGTTCCTTGAGCAATGGTCAATTTCTACCTCTCAATTAAATTCCCAATGACATCATTGATCTTTTTAGCTATCTGTAAGGGGTAATTCTTCCCAATGACCACAAGTATAAGGAGCATTCTTCCCATTGACCATCACACTAATATATCATGAGTTGTAGATTTTTAATTTTTAGCAGGGATTCCCCATGATACCAGAGAATTATTTCAAGGGTTCCTCTGTGTTGAAAAGGTTGAGAAAGGCTGGTATAGACTGTTCCAGTTTACCTTTTCTTGTGCTCAAACCTGCTTCATGGTCCTCAGCGATGGACCTATAGAGTGTTCCAGTCTACCTTTACTTGTGCTCAAATTTACTTCATGGTCCCCAGTTGTGAACCTACAGTGTGTTCCAGTCTGTCTGTTACTTGCGCTCAAGCATTTTGGAGTGTCCTGTAACCCAGTGGTTCTCCACCTCAGTCCTCAAGTACCCCCAACGGGTCATGTTTTGGGAATTGTCATTGATACATGTAATTGATATTGATTTAAAGCAGCTGTGCAAAGTAAGGGAAAACCTGAAAACATGGCCCGTTAGGGGTACTTGAGGACTGAGGTTGAGCAACCTGTATCCCTATTGTCCTCCTCTTGTTACAAGTTTCTTCAGCAATAAATACTAAAAAGCCATCCCCTAGTGTCACGTACCAGGTGGAAGATCCTGACTCTGTGAGGAAGGCCTCTCTTACACCTTCGACTAGGGGCCCCGATAGAGCAGACAGCTAGTGCAGGAGTACAGAGTAGCACGAGTTCCTATTGGCCTCGCTAGTGGCAGGGTTGGATGGACTCTCAGGGTCATGCAGTAGAAGGCCGTCATTAGACCGCAGCAGAGCAGGAGTGCCAGATGAACATCAGTGAGCAGGAGACAGGAGCAGCTGGCACTGGAGATAGCGACCAGGCACAGGCTGGTAGCAGACAGATGGTAAGCAGCACCAGTAGAATATAGGCAGAGGCTCACAGCAGGCAGTCCAACAGCAATGGGGACAGAAGCAGAGTTGGATGAACCGGGTCATACACAGGCAGACGGATCAGGTGCAGATGCGTAGGCAGGAACAATGTCAGGATGCAGGCTGAGTCAGTAACAGATCAGTGGAGCAGCAGCAAAGGAAACAGGCAGAAATGTGGTCAGAGGCAAGCCGGGATCAATGCAGGCAGAGTTCAGGAGTAGTCAAGACAAGCCGGGTCGGTAACAGTAGTCAGATGCAGAGTAACAGGTTGCAGGCATGCACGGGATTGCTGTAGACAAGACAGCACTGAAGCATATAGCACAGACTCAGTTTAAAGAGTCTGCTTGGCGCCAATGCGAGCATCAGATGCGTGCATGCACAATTTCTATGTACATAAACAGGAACATGAATTAGCCTGTGCCCATGCACAGGACGCTGTCTAGAAGAGCCATCCTGTCTGGTTGGTATGTCCTTCCTGACACCTAGACTGTTTACTGAGCCAGAGTGAATGGGATGATGCTGTGTGCATGGCTGCCTCTGCACTGTTTTTGGAGAGAGTCTGGTAAACTCACAGCCGTTCCTCTGGGGTTAGCGCTACACTTGTATTGGAGAAGAGAGGGGTCACTCTCCACAGTTACTCTCTCAACTACATACAATACTTAAAGAGGAACTGCAGTCTGCTCACATAATTTGTAATAAAAACGTCTTTGCCATTTTGAAGCTTCCCTTCAACCACTTTGCATATCATTGTATATATACTGTGATTCTGTACTTGCCAAATATGCTGCAGAAATCTCCCTCCACTGAGTCTGGCTGCAATCATTTTAACTGTGGGCAGCTGAAGCTGCTGCCTGTTCACTTCCTGGATTTACACAGACACACAGAAGCACACCTCCAGATCTGCAGCTCTCATTGACCCCCCCTCCCTTCCGGGCAAACTCTCAGAAGAGTGAGAGAGAGAGCTATGCATGATGTCAAAGGCTGAGGCATTTTTCCAGTCAAAAACAGGAATTTTTGAAAGTTTTGGGTTCGGGAATTGGGAGCAACAGCGATATAGCAAATGGGAACTGGAGAATCTGGATACTTCAACACAGGGATATCTGGAGCTCATATCAAAGTGGAACTTCAGTTGAGATATTTTTATTTTTTTATGGCTAAATACGTAAGGAAAGTTTGAGGTTCCCATAGAGGTTACAAGGGCTAATTTCTTGAGCAATGAGCAATTTCTACCTCTCAAGAAACCTTTGACGCAATTATCTTTTTAGTTATCTGTGTATGGAGCATTCATCCCATTAACCACCAGTGTAATGGGACCCTTCTTCAGATCACCGCCATTGTAATGGGACCCTTCTGCTAATGACCACCAATATAAGCTGGTCCTTCTCCCAGTGACTACTGATCCAAGGATTTTTTTCTTCACTGAACGCTAAAATATTAGGGCATGTCAATGGCCACAAATATAAGGTGGTCCTTCTCCCACCGACTATCCATCTAAGAGGATTTAAAGTGGCGGCTGGTGGGTTCTTCTTTTGGGGGGGCGGCAAACAACCGACACCCCCGGCGGCGTGACACTGACAGAACCCACCTACCCCCCCTCCCGCGCTACCAGGGACGGTCAGCAGCGCGGCACTGACCCTAAACCCCCTCCACCCCAAGGGCGGTCCGGCACTTACTCGCTGGTGTGGGGGGGCTGTGTTGCCCTCTCCTCCTCACCCGGTGGCTCCGATATCCGCTCCTCAAGCATTCTTCCTGGCTTCCTCCATCGCGTGTCTCCTCTTCTGCCAAAGCGCTAGGCATCCAATAGGATCGCCTGACACTTTGGCCAATCGGGAAACAGGTCTCACAACCTTCCTCCTAATTGGCGGGGAGGAACTTTAGTGTGAAAATAGCAAAAATTCATTCTCTATCGTCACACAACTGGGTGGGACTGCGCCCCCAAGCCCACCCTTTTTTGAAATCTATTAGAGCATCTGGCTCTAATCATGTGCTTCAAAAAAACACCCCCCCTATTGGAATCCATAGTCCGGCACCCTGATATGTAGATCTGGGGGCCGGATGCATGGATGGGGGGGGGGGGGGGGCAGCATCCGTATGCCCTTTATGGATAGGCCGCCACTGATTAGAGAAACCTTTTCTACTGAACACTAAAACAAGAGGAAACTTCACCTGGCCACCAATGTAAGGGAGCTCCTATGCCAAAGACCACCAATATAAGGCAGCCCTTCTCCCACTGCCTGCTAAAGGTCTAAGGGGATCCTTCTCCACTGAATACCAAAATAAGAGCCACTGCACTGACCACCAAAGTAAAGAATTCTTATGCCAATGAGCACCAATATCAGGTGGTCCTTCTTCCACTGACTACCAATCCAAGGAGATCCTTTTCAAATGAAAACTAAAATAAGAGGCATTTCTCAGAACACCAATGTAAGGAGGCACTTATGCCAATGACCGCCAATATAAGGTGGCCCTTCTCCCCCTCACTACCGATCTAAGGAGATCCTTCTCCACTGAGCACTAATACAAGATGGCACTTCATTGACCTCCAATGTAAGGGGCCCTTATGCCAATGACCACCAGTATAAGGTAGCCCCTCTTCCACTGATTACCAATCTAAGGAGATCCTTTTAAGCTGAACGTTAAAATAAGAGGCACTTTTCTGACCACCCATGTAAGGGGGTCCTTATGCTAATGACCACCAATATAAGGTGGTCCTTCTCTCTCTGACTACCATTCCAAAGAGATCCTTCTCCACTGAGCACTAACAGGGCACTTCATTGACCACCAATGTAAGGGGATCCTTCTGCCAATGATTACCCATGTGAGACCCCCCTTTTCTCACTGATCTCAGATCTAAGGGAGCCCTTCACCACTGAGTGCCAATGAAAGAAAACATTTCATTGACCACTAACATAATAGGATACTTTCCTATGGACCCCAAAGTGAGGAAACCCAATTTTCACTGTCTACATATCTTTTCTGGACAGGATTATTATATGCTTCATTTCATTATTTTTACTGAACCATAATAGAAACTCAAATAATTTGTTTTACAACCACTGCTTGTATTGTATGTGGCCAGAGGTGCGGGGGTGCTTGTGTATGCAGTACTGTATGTGGCCAGAAGTGCGGAGGAGCTGGCGAGGCTCGGAGATGCTCGGGAACACTCGGGAACTGTTAACACTTTTGGGTGCTCCGAGCGTCTCCGAGCCTCACCAGCGTCCTCGCACCCCTGGCCACATACGGCATTGCATACACAGAGACTTGAATTTTGCTTGTCTTGCGAGACAGCACTCGCAAACCGAGTTTGATTTGAAAAAAAACAAAATGCTCTTTTTCCGAAACGCTCGTAAACCGCATTGCTCACAATTCGAGGTTCCACTATATATATATATATATATATATAATTAGTAGCAGGTGTACCCTTAGATTTAAAAGTTATTTTAAGAGGTTTTTTAAAAAAGTTGAACAGGCCAGACTGTTGAGTTTTTATTGGGGCCTTCACTTGGACTGGTGGCCTTCCCTTCCTGTCATGATGAGAACCTATTTCTAGAGAACTTTTTTTTTTGAGGCCTCTATCAGTTTTTTTTATTGTTGTGTCCCATTGGAAGGAATGAAACTAAATATGTCCGCATTTCCAAAATTCAAATTGAAATTTACATCGCAACTGTAAACACATTTTTGAAATAAAAAAAATTGTGTGTTAGAGTACCATTTCGAAATAATGCTGTTTATGTTAAGCCAAAGGTGATTTAAAGAGTGATTGTAATCATTTGATGAAGATTTTTCTTTTGTTTATTCACTTTGCTGCTTTAGAATCGAAAAAAATATAACATTTTAGTTTTGACCGATTCAAAAATGTATGGATTTGAGCGTTTCGAAATGAAAAAAAAAAAACGTTAAATTCAAAGAAAATTCAGAATATGAATTCCGAATACGAATTGAACGAATTAACCGAATTTAACAAAATAAAATAATTAGATTAACTAATCAAAACGAAACAAAACAAATTTTTTCGTCATGCCCATGTCTATTTCCCAGAGTAGACCAATGCATGGGCTATGGACATCAACTCGACTCTTCAATATTTTGTGGTTGATGGAGGTGACTGATATTCAGGTGGGTCGCAGTTGGTCTGGTGAGGCTGCTCTAAGCATAAAATAAAGCAGTCCTTAGCTAGGGGACCACGAGTTTGACATTCAAGTATGAAAAGTCTAATGAGAGCTCCAGACCAAGGAACTAAGAGCCCAACAATCTGTTTTCATGTCTTCTTCATACAAGAAGGCATAAAACAGCCAATGTGTTTCGGGGCAGGTCAATGATCTCTCCCTTCTTCAAAGTTCATATATTGTATGAAGTCAAAAGGACAGAACAGCCATCAGAAATATTAATTTGAAGAATAGACTGTGAAAGGGGCCCAAGAATATGCAATAATGTTTCTGCTGCTATACAGTTCCTGGGGATTCTCCACAGTTGCCCTCTCAAGCACATACAATATTTCAGCCCTGAAGAAGGAAGAGATCTCTAAGCCCCCAAAATGAGTTGGAAGTTGTATTTCTTCTTGTATTAACATCAGCACTAACCTCTTCCCAACCGCACTATAGCTAAAAGATGGAGCGGTTGTCCAGTTCTGCGAGGGTGTCCGTGGATGTCCTCCCAGAACGGCACCCCCCTCGCATGCACCCCTGGGGTGCGTATTGACAGGGGACATTTACACTGCTAATCAGGGCACTGATTGCAGCCCCATCAGTGATGCCTATCAGTGCCACCCATCAGTGCTCCCTATCAGTGCCACCTATCAGTGCCCACCAGTGGCAATCAATGCAGCCTATTAGTGCTCATAAGTGCCACCCATCATTGCTCCCTATCAGTGCGTCCTATCAGTGCTCATCAGTGCCCCACATCAGTGCCTCCTCATCAGTACTGCCTCATCAGTGCCACCACTTCAGTGCCCATCAGTGCTGCCTATCAGTGCTCATAAGTGCCACGCATCAGTGCTCCCTATCATTGCCTTCTCATCAGAGCCGCCTAATCAGTGCCCATCAGTGCCACCTCTTCAGTGCCGCCTATTAGTGCTCATAAGTGCCACCCATGAGTGCTCCCTATCAGTGCCTCCTCATCAGTGCCACCTATCAGTACCCATCAGTACCACCTATCAGTGCTCATCAGTGCCTCCTCATCGGTGCTGCATATCAGTGCCTCCTCATCAGTGCCCATCAGTACTGCCTCATCAGTGCCACCTCTTCAGTGCCCGTCAATGCAGCCTATCAGCGCTCATCAGTGAAGGAGAAAAATTATTTATTTACAAAATTTTATAACAGAACAAAGAAACATTTCTTTTTTTCAAAATTTCAAATTTTTTCAAAATTTTAGGTGTTTTTTTCATTTTGTTTAGCAAAAAATAAAAACCCAGTGGTGATTAAATACCACCAAGAGAAAGCTCTATCTGTCTTAAAAAAATGATAAAAAATGTATTCTGGCTACAGTGTCACATGACCACGCAATTGTCATTCAAAGTGCGACAGCGCTGAAAGCTGAAAAATGGCCTGGGCAGGAAGGTATTGAAGTGCCCGGTGTTGAAGTGGTTAAAAGATTTTTAAAGTTGTGGTTGATCTGCCACTCTCATTAGGCTTTCTATTTACTTACTGCCCTGGGCAAGCAATGGGAAGTGAGGGCAGATCCTCTCTTGTCACTGGAGCCCCCTTAATTGTGTATGTGGTCTTTCTGAGCATCAGGCAAGTCGTGCGAGAAAAAAAGACTGTTCCATTGACAGAGGACAGGCAAATATGCTTGTCTAGGGTCGGCTTTACTGTCTGCTCCGACACTGCTCCGACACTGCTGAAAACACTGCACCCTCTAGTATGTTAACTGATCTTATCTCAGCAGTCATTCAGTAGTATTACCAAATGCTTGAATTACAGGAGACCCCTAGAGAGAGAACCTACACATCTGAAGACAAAATACATCAGAATGTGAAAGTCACATCACCAACAACCAATGTTTGGGATAAAAACGATCTGAAAACGTCCAATGAAAGTATATTTTAGAATTCCCACAATTGTTTGTCAAGCATTGTGTGTGGCTCATGATAATGCAGCCACTAGATGGAGCTCTGCAGCAATCTGTGACTATTCCAAGATCAATACGTTCTTCATTGTCTTATAGAGAGACACACAGACATGAATGTGATCAACTTAAAGTGTAAACCCCAACAATACACGTCCTTTTTGGTCTTTAAATATACAACTGAAAGTGTTTATTATTATGTATGTTATGTTTATATTATATATACAGTAACTCACAAAAGTGAGTACACCCCTCACATTTTTGTAAATATTTTATTCTATCTTTTCCTGTGACTACACTGAAGAAATGACACTTTGCTACAATGTAAAGTAGTGAGTGTACAGCTTGTATAACAGTGTAAATTTGCTGTCCCCTCAAAATATATACGACAGGCAACAAAAGTGAGTACACCCCTAAGTGAAAATGTCCAAATTGGGCCCAAAGTGTCAATATTTTGTGTGGCCACCATTATTTTCCAGCACTGCCTTAACCCTGGAGTTCACCAGAGCTTCACAGGTTGCCAATGGAGTCCTCTTCCACTCCTCCATGACGACATCACGGAGCTGTTGGATGTTAGAGACCTTGCACTCCTCCACCTTCCATTTGAGGATTCCCCACAGATGCTCAGTAGGGTTTAGGTCTGGAGAAATGCTTGGCCAGTCCATCACCTTTACCCTCAGCTTCTTTAGCAAGGCAGTGGTCGTCTTGGAGAAGTGTTTGGGGTCGTTATCATGTTGGAATACTGCCCTGCGGCCCAGTCTCTGAAGGGAGGGATCATGATCTGCTTCAGTATGTCACAGTACATGTTGGCATTCATGGTTCCCTCAATGTACTGTAGCTCCCCAGTGCCGGCAGCACTCATGCAGCCCCAGACCATGACACTCCCACCACCATGCTTGACTGTAGGCAAGATACACTTGTCTTTGTACTCCTCACCTGGTTGCCACCACACACGCTTGACACCATCTGAACCAAATAAGTTTATCTTGGTCTCATCAGACCACAGGACAAGGTTCCAGCAATCCATGTCCTTAAGCCCCATACACACGGTTCGACGATCGTGTCGAATCATATGTTGGCTGTTGTATGTAGCATACTGACTGCACTACACGATCGTACGACCACAGAAAGAACGTTCAGGTGCATGTAATTAGCATCCAGCCATTCCTGACTTTGGGCATGCATGTTTTGCACAATACAACTTTGTTGTACCAACTGCTCTGTACACACAATACAACGGTCGTATGAGCGCTTGTTGGTACGACCAAGTTTTCTAGTCTGCTCATACAACTCCCTTGTACGACCGTCGTATGTTCGACTGTTCAAATCGTGCATACGAACGATCGATTTTGCATACAAAGTTTGTGAGTACGACGTGTTGTATACGACCGTCGAACCGTGTGTACGGGGCATAAGTCTGCTTGTCTTTAGCAAACTGTTTGCAGGCTATCTTGTGCATCATCTTTAGAAGAAGCTTCCTTCTGGGACGACAGCCATGCAGACCAATTTGATGCAGTGTGCGGCGTATGGTCTGAGCACTGACAGGCTGATCCTCCACCTCTTCATACGTCTATTTCCCTAAGACAACCTCTGGATATGACGCTGAGCATGTGCACTCAACTTCTTTGGTCGCCCATGGCAAGGCCTGTTCTGAGGGAAACCTGTCCTGTTAAACCGCTGTATGGTCTTGGCCACCGTGCTGCAGCTCAGTTTCAGGGTCTTGGCAATCTTCTTATAGTCTAGGCCATCTTTATGTAGAGCAACTATTCTTCTTTTTTTCAGATCCTCAGAGAGTTCTTTGCTATGAGGGGCCATATTGACCTTCCAGTGACCAGTATGAGAGAGTGAGAGCGATAACACCAAATGTAACACACCTACTCCCCATTCACACCTGAGACCTTGTAACACTAACGAGTCACAACGAGAAAAATGGCTAATTGGGCCCAATTTGGACATTTTCACTTAGGCGTGTACTCACTTTTGTGAGATACTGAATATATATATATATATATACATATCTGATAAGTGCAAAACACGGAAAACATAACACTTATTGATCCTGTCTGATTCTGATCTTGTGAGCTGATAACTTCCTGAGCTCTCTGCTTCTGCTGCACCCTCATTAGTTAGCAGTGTCCCCAGCTATCTCGGTTGGCTACAGTGCCTATGTTATTAAGATGGGATGAGGAGGTGTTCTGTAGTCCTGGAGAGCATATGGCAGCATACCCACAAACTTATCATAAACGGCAAAGTATCTATTATTAAATGATCACGTATATTTGCAACATTTTGTGACCACACAGGAACCCTTCATCAGGCATGTGCCTAACTAAGGATACGTTTACACTTTGTGCGCAAAAATGCACACTTTCCCGACGTGCAGAAATGCAGCGCAATTTCGCAAAAGGATCAGGAACTCCTGTTGTGAGTTTCTTGCGTGTAAGGCAGCCAATGAAAATGAATGGGCTACACGTTACCCATGGGAACCTGTAGGATCTGTTGCACCTGCATGGCGTAAATAGTGCCTTAAGCCTCGTACATGCGGTTCGACGGTCGTATGCAAACGGTCGTACGACTGCTCGTTGAGTGATCATCCGACCGATTAGAACAGCCTACTTACGGCGGTGGTACTACAGAAGTTGTATGAGCAAACTATAAAACTTTGGTAGTACCAACAAGCGGTCGTACGACCGTTGTACCGTGTGTGCAGAGAAGTTGGTCCAACAAGTTGTACTGTGCAAAACACGCATGCTCAGGAACGGCCGGACGCTAATTACATGCACCTGAACTTTCCCTTTATATGTTCAAAACACGCCACTACGTTCGGCTTGGTCGTACGATCGTGTAGTGCATGTTACATGATCCAACATACAATTTGGTCCGCTCGGTCGTACGACCGTCGGACCGTGTGTACGAGGCTTAAGTGTCCCTATGAGGTCCTGAAGTGATCATTCAATAAAAGATACATTGCACTTTAACCACTTGCCGACCGCCGATCGGCGATTGACGGCGACAAAGTGGCTCGTTCCCGCAAATCGCCATCATACGACGGCGGCTGCGGGAACGTGTATAGTGAGCGCGCGCGCGCCGCCGGAGGCGCGCCCGCGCGCTCACTGTGTCCAGGGGGGGCCAGGGAGCGGGTGCGGCGGCTTCGATTGCCGCCGGCCACCCGCGATGCCCCCCCCGGAGCGAATGAGCGGAGGTCCGTGTATGTAAACACGGACCTCCGCTCTGTGTGAGGGGGAAGGGCTGTGATCACAGCCTTCCTTTACGTGAAGGCTGTGACCACTTCCCTTCCCCAGATAGGGCAGCCCCCATACAGTTAGAACACGCCCAGGGAACACAGTTAACCCTTAGCGCGTCCCCTGCAGGTTAACCCCTTCACTGCCAATGGCATTTACACAGTAATCAGTGCATTTTTATAGCACTGATCGCTGTATAAATGCCAATGGTCCCAAAAAAGTGTCAAAATGTTCCGCCATGTCCGCTGAAATATCGCAGTACCGCAAAAAATCGCAGATCGCCGCCATTTTTAGTAAAAAATAAAAAAAATTTAAAAACCCCAAAAATGAATTCTCATCATCCGTAAACGCGACCACTTTTGCGCAAACCAATCAATAAACGCTGATTGCGATTTTTTTTATCGCAAATATGAGGAAGAATATAAATCGGCCAAAAACGGTGAAAAAAAATGTTTTTTTATATTTTTTTTTTTGGATTTGTATTTTAGGAAAAAGTAAGAAATTTGGGTTTTTTTGCAAAATTGTCGCTCTTCTTTTGTTTATAGCGGCGATCAGAAATGATGCAGCGGTGATCAAATACCACCAAAAGAAAGCTCTGTTTGTGGGAAAAAAAGGACGCAAATTTAGTTTGGGTACAACGTCGCACGACCGCGCAATTGTCAGTTAAAGCGACGCAGCGCCGAATCGCAAAAAGGGCTCCGGTCCTAAAGCTGGAAATCCTTCCGGGGCTGAAGTGGTTAAGACAAGCTTGTTGGTGTGCTGACAACATATCTTTACCACTTGCCGACCACTATACACTAGATTACCAAAAGTATTGGGGCACCTGCCTTTACACGCACATAAACTTTAATGGCATCCCAGTCTTAGTCTGTAGGGTTCAATATTGAGTTGGCCCACCCTTTGCAGCTATAACAGCTTCAACTCTTCTGGGAAGGCTGTACCTTCCAGAAGGCCATTTGTAAGGTCAGGCACTGATGTTGGACGAGAAGGCCAGGCTCACAGTCTCCGCTCTAATTCATCCCAGAGGTGTTCTATTGGGTTGAGGTCAGGACTCTGTGCAGGCCAGTCAAGTTCCCTTACCCAAAACTCGCTCATCCATGTCTTTATGGACCTTGCTTTGTGCAAAATCATTTGGTGGAGGGGGATTATGGTGTGGGGTTGTGTTTCAGGAATAAGGCTTGGCCCCTTAGTTCCAGTGAAGAGAACTCTTAAGGCATCAGCATACCAAGACATTTTGGACGATTTCATGCTCTCAACTTTGTGGGAAGAGTTTGGGGATGGCCCCTTCTTGTTCCAACATGACTGTGCACAGTGCACAAAGCAAGGTCCATAAAGACATGGATGAGCGAGTTTGGGGTGGAGGAACTTGATTGGCCTGCACAGAGTCCTGACCTCAACCCAATAGAACACCTTTGGGATGAATTAGAGTGGAGACTGCGAGCCAGGCTTTCTCATCCAACATCAGTGCCTGACCTCACAAATGCACTTCTGGAAGAATGGTCAAACATTCCCATAGACACTCCTAAACCTTGTGGACAGCCTTTCCAGAAGAGTTGAAGCTGTTATAGCTGCAAAGGGTGGGCCAACTTAATATTGAACCCTATGGACTAAGACTGGGATGCCATTAAAGTTCATTTGCGTGTAAAGGCAGGCGTCCCAATACTTTTGGCAACATAGTGCACAGATACTCCTCGTTTAACGTTTACCTGTTTAACGACCACTCAGACTTATGATCAGCTCTCCCCACCCAAACGGCGTGCTATACATCATTGTATTGTACAGTACAGAATTTTCGTTTTTTCTCTGTTTGTGTTTAGACCTTTTTTTCACAATACAGTACAGTAGTTAATGTTTAAAATATTGATTACTTGTGATTCCTCGTTTAACAACCAATTTGTGTAACCACTTGCCGACCGTGACGGCAGCAAGGTGGTTCGTTATCGCGAAACGCCGGGGGGGGGGGGGGGGGGGGGGGGGGGGGGGGGGGG
>BLSH010388914.1:1809564-1819942 GCA_018402905.1 Glandirana rugosa | reverse complement strand
CCCTAACCAATTCCCAACCTGGATTGGATTAGCAGGGGGCAGGCCTCCTTAAATACCCAGGGTCAGCTCAGTTGTTGGGTGGAAGAGATGGAGATGGAGTGTTCAGACTGTCAAGGCAGGGAGCTTCCCAGTCTGGGGAGGGGGGGGTGACCTTGAGCCTGGGCTCGAGTGCGGACGGGCCTCCAAGAAAACTGGAGGTATCCTGGACAGGAGGCACAAGATGAGCAAGAGAGGACAGAGGGAGAGAGCAAGTCTCCAGGGAGAGAAACCACTGGCACGCCTGAGAGGACTGAGAGAGTACAGTCGGAGATGTCTGCAGAATCAGAGGAGAGGATTGTGGTATCAGGGGCAGTGGAGTTGGGCAGCTGCAGCCAGGAGGGTTGCACCGGACTATGGATTCCAATGGGGGGAGAGTATTTATGAAGCACGTGATTAGAGCCAGAGGCTCTAATAGGCTTCAAAATAGGGTGGGCTCAGGATGCAGAGAGATGTGCGCCCCGATCCCACCCAATTGTGTGATGGTAGTGAATTAATTTTCAGTTCCTCCCCGCCAATCAGGAGGCAGGTCGTGAGACCTGTTTCCCAACTGGCCAAAGCGCCAGGTGATCCTATTGGATGTCTAGTGCTTATGAAAAGGAGACACGTAGGAGGAGACACATGCTGAAGGAACGGACACCTCCGCCGCCGCTGGTGCCTGCTGCCCGCATGCATGCACGCTGGAGAACACAGGACGAGAGGACTTGTGATACGGTAAGTGCCAGACCTCCCGCGGGGAGGGGGGGTGCTTTCAGAATGTCGTGAGCCCTCGCTGAGGGGGCTGCTGTCAGTGCTGTGAGCCCACGGCTTCCAATGGTGCAGGGAAGGGGTGGATTTTTTGCCGCTCCCCAAAGGAAATCAGTAGCTGCATTTAGGACAGTTAGCACCAGAACTTTCTCTACACTATAGGGGCCCGTGGTTCCTGCCTGTAAAGGGCAACTCACTGAGGCCTGGCTGAGACAGTGTCAGGCCTAACCACGTGGTGCTAGCTGATCCAGGGAACGGAAGCAAGTGAAGTGCTGGAAGAGAAGTAATAGTCTGCAGCATAGAGTTGTGCTGGAGTGGACACTGGAGTGTATATACTGGATGGAGATATATATAGTTGTCCTAAACAAGTTTTACAGATTTCCTGGGCATCCCCTATTTTCCGTATCCCATCCAAGTTCAATTCCCTCAATAGAAACACAAAAACAAAGTACCTGGACTGTTCTATATCTCTGGATGCCTGAGAAGTGAATGCTTGGCTGGGCAGGGTGACTGGTGAACCACAACATCAAGCAGCCCCTACAGGGGTACTGCTACAACGGATATGTTTTATAGCATAAAGTAAAAAAAATTTTTTTTTTTTTTTATTCAAATTTTTTTTTTTAATTTTATATCACAAAAAATAAAAAAAACCCAAAAGTGATCAAATACCACCAAGAGAAAGCTCTATTTGTGTGAAAAAAATTAGACAAATTTAGTTTGGGTACAGCGTTGCATGACTGCGCAATTACCAGTTAACCACTTGCCGACTGCCCGCCGTGGCTTGACTGCGGCAACATGGTTCGTTATCACAAACTGCCGTCACCTGCTCACTGTGTTTCGGGAGGGCCAGGGAGCGGATAGGACGGGCTCGAACGCCGCCGGCTACCCTCGATCAAACCCCCCCCCCCCCAGAGCGGCAGAACGGGGGTTTGTGTATGTAAACATGGATCTCCATTCTGACAGAGGGGGAAAGGCGGTGATCACAGGCTTCCTGTATATGGAAAGTGTGATCACTCCCCTCCCCCTGCCAACCCAGCCCCCATACAGTTAGAACACACTGATGGAACACAGTTAACCCTTAGAGCGCCGCCTGCAGATTAACCCCTTCACTGCCAATGGCATTTACACAGTAATTAGTGCATTTTCATAGCACTGATCGCTGTATAAATGCCAATGGTCCCAAAAAAGTGTCAAAATGGTCCGCCATGTTTGGCGCAATATCGCAGTACCGCTAAAAATTGCAGATCGCGGCCATTACTAGTAAAATATAAAAAAATAAAAACCCCATAAATGAATTCTCATCATTCGTGAACGCAGCAACTTTTGCGCAAACCAATCAATAAACACCGATTGAGGTAGAATGAGGAAGAATATAAATTGGCCAAAACCGATGAAAAAAACATTTTTTTAAATTTTTTTGGATATGTATTTTAGCAAAAAGTAAGAAAAATGTTTTTTTTTTTGCAAAATTGACGCTCTTTTTTTGTTTATAGCGGTGATCAAAAATGACGTAGAGGGGATCAAATACCACCAAAAGAAAGCTCTATTTGTAGGGAAAAAATGGCACAAATTTTGTTTGGGTACAACGTCGCACACCTGCGCAATTGTCAGTTAAAGCGACGCAGTGGCGAATCGCAAAATGTGCTCTGGTCCTAAAGGGGGAAATCCTTCCGTGGCTGAAGTGGTTAAAGTAGCACAGTGCTGAGTAGCAAACAATGGCCTGTTCATTTAGGGGGGGGTAAAATCTCCTGGAGCTGAGATGGTTAAAGCAGCACACTCCAACACATGAAAGCATGCATAAGTGAAAAAGGACAGCGATCCTACCATATCCATCGCAGATGTGGGCACTGAAACATAACTGCTCCATACTAAACAGTAATAGATATCCCAGCATTGAAAATGACTGATCTGATTCAGCCAGGGCATACTGAAGTGGGGGGAGTGGGCAAGCCAACACAGAGAAGGTAAAATTCAAATTCCTGCGCACGTGGCTGGCAAAGGCACCCAGACATCATTTTAATCTTTACTTTTTTTTTTTTAAAGAATTGTTCTAAAAGCCTTCTTTGTATGTGTGTGCTCGCCCGCTGGTGAAAACCGGAAGGTGCGCGTCCACCTTAAAAATCGAACAGGCAGATAATTAAAAGCGCGCAGCTTAGTGAAAGAGGGCCGCGGTTTAATTACAAATCTGATGCCACTTTCACTCATTTCTCTGCATCTGAGAAAACCTAATTTGCCGTCAACTTTGAATGTCAGTTAATCAGTTTTTCTGAGCGCCGGTGATAAATACGCCAACTTGCAACATGCATTATCCCAACAGAGTTCGGCGTTATAAATGACTTTTTAAATGCAGCTAATACGCTGTTTTGAATGGCTTCAGATGCGATCCTTCCGTATCAATCTTTCATCTCATCTGGAGGTGAACTCCTCGAAGTGAGCCGCCATTTTTCTCTCCCTTCTCCGGCGCTAATGAATGATGGGTTAGGATTTATAAGACAATACATACCATTATATGCACTGCAGCATATTGCAAATGTGTTGTGCTAATCCAGTGAATGAATAATGTTTCCTCTTAACTCTGTCATCTCTCAGTCTGACGAGCTCCTTCCCGTCATCGGCAAGTTGCTGCTTACAGGAGCTGTGCGGAGGCAATATCTGTTTAGCTGCTGATATTATGCTGATACATGAGCAGCTACTCAACCTATTAATGAACTAATCTCGGTACAAGGCTGCACAGCTAGTGATCTTTGTTTGTTACATTGTAATCTGCATTTTTTTTCAGAAGGGCAAAAAATAAGAAGCGGGTGACGTCAATTCTTTTTTTTCTTGTAGAATTTCCTGTATTTTTTTATTGAATTAGGCAAGGCTACATTTGGTGTTTAAAGTTTGGCCTAGTTGAGGTTTATCCAATTGATATTCCTTAGAACAGAGGCTCCCAGACTTTTTTCATTTGGGCACCCTTTGGCAGCCGTTGGGGGTGTGAAGGGTCAGAGTAGAGCCAAGAGTAGCATGTTGATCCAAAATATATTTAATGAATGTAGCATTTGCCAAAAAAGTTTACCTAGATCTGGCATTCTTTTGGGGTTTTTTTTTGGGCTAGGTATTTCTCTATGTGGAGTGTCTGGGCCATGGAGGAAGCAGATGGAGCAAGAGCATAGGTGGCTTACCTGTATGTTGCAGTTCAGGGAAGGGGGAGGCGCAGCAACACTAGAAGCCTAAACTCAGCCCTCTGAACTTTTCTGGTCTCTGGACTCAAGGCCCTGGACTTAGGACTACTCTGGTCTTTGGACTCAGGACCTTGGACTCCTTTTAACTCAGGACTCTGGACTCCACTGAACTCAAGACTCAGTGCCCTGGACTCAATACTCCTCTGAACTCAGGATTCTAGGCTCCTCCAGACTCAGGACTCTGGATTATTGTGGTTTCAGGACTCAAGATCTTGGACTCTTTTGAACCCAGAAATCTGGACTCCTCTGAACTCAGGACTCAAGGCCCTGGACTCAGGACTTCTCTGGACTGAAGGCATTGGGCTCATCTGGACTCTGGGTTCCCCTAGTTTCTAGACTTAGGACCTTGGACTCCTCTGAACTCAGTACACTGGACTCAGGACTCATGGCCCTGGACTCAGGATTACTCTGGTCTTTGGACATAGGACTTGGACTCCTCTGGACTCAGGACTCTGTACTCTCAATGCCTCTGGTTTCTGGACTCAGGACCTTGGACTCCTTTGAACTCAGGACACTTCTGAACTTACGACTTAAGGCCCTGGACTCCTCTAAACTCAAGGCTCTGGGCTCCTCTGGACTCAGAACTCTGGATTCTTTGGTTTCTGGACTCATGACCTTGGACTCCTTTGAACTCAGGAATCTGAACTGCTCTGAACTCAGAACTCAAGGCTATGGACTCAGGACTCCCCTGGATTGAAGGCATTTGGGCTCCTCTGGACTCAGGACTCTGGATTCCTCTGGTTTCTGGACTCAAGACCTTAGACTACTTTGAACACAGGACTCCTCACTCCTCTGAAAATAGGACTCAAGGCCCTGGACTCAGGACTCTTCTGGACTGAAGGCGTTGGGCTCTTTAGGACTCTGGATTCCTTTGGTTTCTGGACTCAGGACCTTGGACTCCTTTAAACACTGGACTCACTCCTCTGAACTTAGGACTCAAAGTCCTGGACTCAGGACTCCTCTGGACTGAGGGCTGTGAGCTCTCTGCAGATGTACGCACACTACACACCGCAATTAGGAAAATGTTTTTAAGTGCCTTTACATGTACTGGTGCATTCCTCTAATGCAGTGATGGCGAACCTTGGCACCCCAGATGTTTTGGAACTACATTTCCCTTGATGCTCAACACTGCAGAGTGCATGAGCATCATGGGAAATGTAGTTCCAAAACATATTGGGTGCCATCCCCATCACTGCTCTTATGTCACAAAGTTTATTCCCTTTTTTTTATATTTCCTGCTTTCAATTAAATCCTTCCTTGGGATCCAACCAGCAAGGTATGTTCTCTAGAATGTCCTTTCTTAAGGTGACAACACTTACTGTTCAGCACCTTTATCCCATGTTAATGAGGACACAGAATTTCTGCCCACATTCCTGATCTGTCTGCAGGGAAGGGGGGATTTATCAGCATCTTGAAGCCCCCTTAGAAATAAGGGGCTCCCAGATATCAGCACCCCCCCCCCTACATAGTACCCACTATTCACTATTCTGATTCTATACTCCTCTGAAAACCCAAACATATACTTGGCTAGGGATGTGGGGAAGAGGACCTTATCCTCATCAACATGGGCCTCTGGCAAGGTAACCTCCCCATGTTGAGGGTATAAGGCCTGATATGGGTCAGCAGTTGGGGTAGAGAATGCACGCCCCCCCTTTCCTGGCCAGCCAGGCTGCATGCTGAGATAAGGGTCTGACGTGGATGATACCACAAGTCGTTTTTCTTTTTTTTTTGACTGGGACCCCCTTACAATACAAAGGAGACCAGATGGGTCTGATATGGAATTTAGGAGGAACCCACACATTTTTTTTTCATAGCATCATGAACTGATATAGTGCACCATAACAACCAATGGCTGTGCCTCCGCCGGCATCCTAGCAGCCAATGACGACATTGACTCGGGTGGTCAGCCTAAGCAGTGTCCTTGTTTGCTAGGATGCAGGCGGCACAGCACAAAGTTATAATTTAGTGGCGGTAGTAATCAATCTCTTCTCCCTGCAGTCACATAGACAAACAGGCCAAATCTGGCCCTACCTGGCTTCAGATCTGTATCTCACCCTTACCCTCTGCCATTTTATCCAAAACTAAAAAAAAAAATAATGTAAAAAGTTTTGGATTTTAAGGGGAATTTCTTGTGCCTCAAAAATAAGTCCATTCTTGAAGGTCAAAGCTCTTAGCAGATATTAGCTGATATTATGAGCAAAAAAAAATAAAACTAGGAAATGATTTGAATGATTGCATAGGAGGTTGTGAAAGAAACCTGACTTTTAGCCGTACGCTTCAACTTCCTTCTGAAAGACGGTAACGAAAAGTCCTGTCAATTATTATTTTTTTTTTATTTTTAATGTTTCTCTCCCGGTCATAGAAACCTGCCATACTGATTATTAAAGTAGAAGCTATTGAAAGTCAAAAATATCTCTGGCTATTAAGCACCCACTGGTCTATAGTGGCGTTTGGCTTTGGAGACATTCATTAGGCTGGCCTAAATGGCGGAGATTATACTATGGACTTTACGTTGGTGGCATAAGGAGCTCCATTACCCAGGTCCCCATTTATAAAACCCCAGGACCCGGCCTGATAAGGCTGAAGCCTACTTAGTCTTAAAAGCTCCATCCTGCTGTTTAGGGAAGTCAAACGGAGGAATTGAAAAGCACCGCAATAGACAGGTGCCAACGGCTGAGCAGATAATTAACATTCGTACTCGGCAGCATTTTTTATGAGATGCACAATGGGTTCGGCGGCTCCTATTTTCTCTCCATCTGATGGATGCAGAACGAAGGACAGGAGCGGAAGTACAACGCCAACCAGCTGAAGGATTTGCTGCCACTGTCTTAAATATATGTTTAAAATGTAACGTTGCCCTTTTTGAAACTGAAAGCGAAATAATCAATCTCGTAAATAATAATTTATCAGCAATCTAGTTTGGTAGGGCCTCTACAGGCTTTTGAGATATCCATGGCACCTAATACGAATTTTTCTGCAAGTGCACAAAATATACTTTTTTTTTCTTACATGCTAATTAATGAGTAACACTTTCACCATTAGGATTTAAAGTTTTAACAAATAATAAACTGCATATAAAACAGTAATCAATAACTTATTATTATTATATTATTTTATAATTATTAAAATAAATAATAATTATTATTATTATTACATATAATAATATATTAATAAATATATAATAATAGTAATAATACAAATAATAATATAATTAATAATAATTATTATTATTATTATTACATATATATATAAAATACAACAACAACAATAATAATAATAATAATAATAATAAATGTATTCATATATTATTATATGCAATAATAATAATAACACAAATAATAATAATTATTATTATTTTATTACCACACCAACTAGGATCACATAAATGCCTAACCCCACAATCCTTCACAAGTAGAAGTCAGAGTGATGAAACGCGTCGGATATGGCTGCACGGCGCCCTACGAGATGTCCTGAAGTTCCAAATGAAAAGAGGCTACTAGCTGGAGATACGAGTGGGCTGGGTGAGAGATTTTTCCATCTTGGTGCTCACGGCTGGGATATGGCTGATACCTGCCTGTTTTTGAACCATTGCGTGTTAACAATTTACTGTCTGTAAGTGCAATACTGAAGGGGGGGAGTTGTCTTTAGAATAAACTTGAGATCTGTTTGACAATATTAATATGTGGCACTCTAGTTCCTTCCTCCATGATGTGTAACGATGCTGTGATATCCTGATGACCCGGTGTTGGATGTCCATTACTGAGACAAACTGCTTTTTTGCTGAGCATGAGAGTGCAAGGCATAGGGAGTCGGTGAGTGCACATCTATGTGGAGAGGTCTACACAGCTACTGTTCACGTGGTGTGGTGTGAAGGAGATATTTTGAAGCTCTTTCCTTGTCAACATCAAAGCACTATATGGGCGGCACAGTGGTGTAGTGTATAGCACTTTCGCCTAGCAGCAAAAGGGTCGCAGGTTCGAATCCCGACCACGACACTACCTGCCTGGAGTTTGCATGTTCTCCCTGTGCCTGCGTGGGTTTACTCCGGGTACTCCGGTTTACTCCCACACTCCAAAGACATGCTGGTAGGTTGATTAGATCCTGTCTAAAAAAAAATAAAATTGGCCCTAGTATGTGTATGAATGTGAGTTAGGGACTTAGGGAATGTAAGCTCCTTGAGGGTAGGGACTGATGTGAATGTACAATGTATATGTAAAGCGCTGCGTAAATTGACAGCGCTATATAAGTACCTAAAATAAATAAATAAAAAATAAATATGATATCTGAATTGGAACTTTATTTATGGACTTGTATCTTTCCTGTTTAATGGTTTTGACACAACATCTATTCACTGGGTGTCTAATGATACATATATGTTCATTTATGGTACGTCTGAGCACTGCTTTTTACTATTCATGATTTATGGTAAAGACTGATACATTATTATTTTATTGTATTATATTATAATAATTTATATTATTATATATTAATATATTATTATTACATTGATTATTTTTTTATAATAATTATTATATTTTTTAATTAATATTATTTATAAAAATAATGGATTGATTAGAAATGCTTATATAAATTTAAGGGGTTTTAGTAATAAATGTGTCCATGACATTAGGCAACCCATCCCAGCAGGTACTTTGTAAATGAGGAGGGGGATAGCATGGAGAGCAGCTGCTGGATCGAGATTGGGATTAGGTATAAGGGGGGACTGGGGGGGGGGGTGCCTTCAGCCTTTAGAACCGGTTGATCTTGGATAGAGAAAAGAGGTTTATAACCTGTGTCAATTTTTTTGCCACCTGTGTCCCATTAGGGAGATTTACCTTCACTTCCTGTCCCGTAGCAAAAACAGAAAGTGAGAAGAGATCCTTCCAAAGTGAGGGAATCCCTGGTTGTTACCAAAACCAGTGTTCCCACTGGGAGATTTCCCCTCTTTTCCTGTTTTGGCGACAACCCAAAATTTGGGAATTTCTTTCACTTTCATATTTGATAGTAGACAAATAGAGAGATCTCCCTAACAAGGGGAACAGACAGCAATAAACACTTGACAGGGGTTCTAATCCCTTTATATTCTATCCAAAGCTAAAAAAAGTTTGCCTTTAGCTATAATGTAGTGTTATTGCAGAGAATGGACTTTATGGGTGCCCAAGGATAACACAAAACCGATATTAAAATGTTTGTACAATTTTTAGTAAGGGTTTTGTGTTATCCATGGGCACCCTTAAAGTCCACTCTTTGTAGTAATACTATACAGTCAGGTCCATAAATATTGGGACATCGACACAATTCTAATCTTTTTGGCTCTATACACCACCACAATGGACTTGAAATGAAACGAACAAGATATGCTTTAACTGCAGACTTTCAACTTTAATTTGAGGGTATTTACATCCAAATCAGGTGCACGGTGTAGGAATTACCACAGTTTGTATATGTGCCTCCCACTTTTTAAGGGACCAAAAGTAATGGGACAAATGACTGCTCAGCGGTTCCATGGCCAGGTGTGTGTTATTCCCTCATTATCCCATTTACAAGGTGCAGATAACAGGTCCAGAGTTAATTTCAAGTGTGCTATTTGCTATATTCAAAAGGTTTGGCATAGATGATTTTATTGGTGGATCAAAAGTAAAGAGGATTCAAGTGGTACTCAATGGTTAGGTGGATAGGGCAGGAGCACGTGGCTCTTCAGGGGTTGGGAATGTAGGAGGGTCTTGGAAGCCTTTAGCTGGAGGAGAGATTGGTCAGGACAACTTTCCACCCATTTTGTTTTCTGGTTGTTTGATGTTTTGGAGTGGATTTGTGCTGTGATGTCATGGCAACCGGCGAGGTCCTTGGATGTGTTTTTATTATGGGCTAAAAGATACATTTGTAGGGACCTGTCTTGGGTACGGCTACCATCAGTGGCGGCTGGTGTTAGATTTTCTTTGGGGGGGTGGCAATGCAACAACCCCCAGGTCGGTCAGGCCACCCGCCCACCCTTTTTGAAGCCAATCATGTGCTTCTAAAAAAAGAAAACCCCATTGGAATCCATGCGTGTTTGAATAACCCTTAAAGTGTTCTTTTTGTTACCACACGAACCAAAATTACATCGAAATAAGAAAGTACTCAATAAATGTTCAAAGACTGGTGAATATTTTACACGAGTTACGACGGGTAACACAACCTAACAGTTACGTTGGGAGAAGAGGGTGAGAAGTGTGTGACTATCGTTGTGGCGTCCTCTTTACGATCGTGTCCGAAGGTCATAGGCATCAAAGTCCACATAGGTATATTTACCGGGTGGGACATGTACGTACCGCGGTGTGCGTACCTAAGGTTACCCCAAAAGAAAAAAATCTTCGTGTACTAACCGAAGTTTT
>BLSH010388914.1:1791828-1808844 GCA_018402905.1 Glandirana rugosa | reverse complement strand
CATGGACGTCTTTCCCAAGCAAAGGTGCTTTTAACAATCCTCCATTTCCGGAGGACTTTCAGAGGTGAAGCAGACTCTACGTGGCAATATACAGAATGCAATATGTTAGCCGGGACCTAATCTGTTCTATTAACTTAGAAAAGTCAAGTGGAAAATGAAAGCCGTAGCTTCAGCATATTCCTCCGGTTCAGTGAGCGCACAATGTTACTTTTATCGGGATGCTTTGTACATGCGGAGGTATTGCTCATTTGCACTGCATTCCATTTGCACATTGTCCGGAAATGTAACAGCTTCTTATGGACAATGTTTAAATTAACGCTTCCTGTGTTCATCCTTAATTCTTCACAAAACGCCGTGTGTTAGCGATGATGACCTCTGCTAAACACATTTCGGGATGTACACCTCTCCCAGAAGAACGATTAAAGTGTCTGCATTTACCAAATATTATTTTCACCTGCTTAAAGGGGACTTGTATTGATATCAAGGCTGCAGCAAAACGTATACCCCTTACCCTGTTTAGTTGGCAGTACCAGCACAGAACATGACCCATTCAACTGAATAGGGCTGTGCTGCAACTGTTGTAACACGCAGTTGCGGCACGGTGGTTCGGGCTTGTCAGTGTTAAAATAGGCAGATATATCAACCCCCAGCTGTGTGTCAAATGTCACGGTGGATCACTTTTTAGAGGGACAGCACTATTAAGTACTTTAGGAATTGCAACGGACAGCCTCCAACCCCTGACCTTCTGTATACTTGACAGGGGCACTAACAGTAGCTGACAAAAATGTCTATATAGTCGGTGGGATTTGGTTTTTGAACAGTCTTTAGTAGTTGGTGGGATTTAGTTTTTGATCGGTCTATAGTGGTCTGTGGGATTTTGTTTTTGAAGGGTCTTTAGTAGTCAGTGAGATTTGGTTTTTGAACAGTCTTTAGTAATTGGGGGGATTAGGTTTTTGAATGGTCCCAGGTAGTTGGTGGGATTTGGTTTTTGAACGGTCTATAGTAGTTGGAGGGATTTGTTTTTTGAACGGTCTATAGTAGTTGGTGGGATTTGGTTTTTGAACGGTCTATAGTAGTTAGTTGAGAGTTGGCGTTTTAACTGTCCTTAGTAGTAAGTGGGATTTGGGTTTTGAACAGTCTTTAGTAATTGGGGGGATTAGGTTTTTGAATGGTCCCAGGTAGTTGATGGGATTTGGTTTTTGAACGGTCTATAGTAGTTGGTGGGATTTGGTTTTTGAACGGTCTATAGTAGTTGGTGGGATTTGGTTTTTGAACGGTCTATAGTAGTTGGTGGGATTTGGTTTTTGAACGGTCTATAGTAGTTGGAGGGATTTGGTTTTTGAACGGTCTATAGTAGTTGGTTGAGAGTTGGCGTTTTAACTGTCCTTAGTAGTCAGTGGGATTTGGTTTTTGAACGGTCTCAAGTAGTTGGTGGGATTTGGTTTTTGAATGGTTTATAGTAGTTGGTGGGATTTGGTTTTTGAACGGTCTATAGTAGTCAGTGTGATTTGGCTTTTGAATGGTCTCTAGTAGTTGGTGGGATTTGGTTTTTGAATGGTTTATGGTAGTTGGTGGGATTTCATTTTTGAACAGTCTCAAGTAGTTGGTGGGATTTGGTTTTTGAAAGGTCTATAGTAGTCAATAGAGTATGAAAGTACAGAGACAATAGATACATCTGAGTAATGAGTAATAGTATGATGGGCTCAAGGCTTAGCTTTGTCATACAGCACCCCAAAATCTTGACCCCTCTGTTATGCAAATTTTAAAAGCTGATGCTTACAGATAGAAAACATTTTGGTGGGTTTTGGTTTTTGAACAATTTACAGAAGTCAATGGGATCTGACTTTTAAATGGTCTATAGTAGTCAGTGGGATTTTGTGTTTGAATGGTCTATAGTGGTTAGTGGGATTTAAAGGTAAAGAGAAGATAGACACATACATTGTTGGCGCTATATCAATAGCTGTAGTAAATATAATAAATCCTGGTGCCTGTGCAGTTCTGATCACTGGGGGAGAGGAGACTGATAAAGTGCTTCCTTCTGTCTGCAGCAAACAAATTACATCATCTCATCACTGGACTGGATCTCAAAGAACACTTTGTAAGGATGAAAGATGGAACTTTGCTGAAAAACAATGCTATTACTTTATATTGCGTTGGGTCGGGAATTTAAGTCTGCAGACTTGTAAAGTTACTGAGAGGCTTGCTTTGATTTTTTAAATGCCATGACGTATAGGATACGTCCTTGGCAGTCAGATGTTTAAATTGATGTTTATCTGGATCATTATATCATCTAACATTGTGCTCTGCTGTAGCTTGGCTTGATATTACTATCGAACGATCGCACTCACGGGTACGGAAATTCCAGAGCTGGCAGCTAAAAGGGTTTTTTTCGAATCCTTTAGAAGAGATTGTGAAATTGAAGACTTATTTATACCATTGCCATACAAATATTAGCTACCTGTATAAATAGTGAGAGGGGAGATTGCTGCAGTTAAGCTGTCAGGTTGACAGGTGGCTCAATAAATCAGAAAGTAATTGGGACTTTCATACGTCAAATTATCTCCGGCAGCTCGAAGCGCTGGAAACTTTTGATACGTTCTTGCGCTTTTCAGACTTCCTAAGTCAGCTAATTCTTCCATGGTCAGATATCAAGGGTCGTCTAATTCTGTCCCTAGAGTGACTCGAATAGTGTTATCTGAGATTCGGGGGTACTCCGCACATCTCTGAGTCCTGAAAAAGCTCTCTTTTTAAAGGAACAGTCCACTTTTAATGCAACAGACAGAAAAAAAAAAATCCCTAAGTATAAAAAGAGTTATAATGGTTATCAGTCTGGGAGGCAGCAACTGTGATTTTTGATCTCTTGCAGAGCTACACGCTCTGAACAGGGTACAGCTGGCTCTCCTGTTCTAAGCCTCAAACCCATTAGTCCAGTAGGGGGGCTCAGGGGCAATGAGAGGAATGTTTATTTTCCAAGGGATGCAGATGGAGTATTACTATGAACCGTGGCTCTCAGCATTCATAGTAAAGTTCCCTGGTCCCCATTCATTCAGCAGGAGAGCCTGGAGCAGAGGAGAGCAGGTTAAGTAATATTAAGTGACTCGGCTCTTGACAGCACTCCTGAACCCTGCACTCTGTGCAATGCATACTCCTGACCCCTGCACTCCTGAACATGTACTCTGTGCAATGCTTACTCCTGACCCATGCCCTCCGTACATTACATACTCCTGAACCTACACTCTGGGCAATGCATACTCCTGACCCCTGCACTCTGTACATTACATACTTCTGAACCTACACTCTGAGCAATGCATACTCCTGACACCTGCATTCTGTACATTACATATTCCTGAACCTGAACGGTGTATGATAGCTCTGAGGAAGAGGTACTCCTCGAAACGCGGCCGCCGTAACCATCTCGAGACAGCTTTACGATGGTGGTCATTTGATATGTCTGTATTAAAGCCTGTGCTTGTGAGTATGTTACCTACTGTTTTTTAATTAATACATTTTATAGAGGATAATGCACTAGGCCACGTGTCCCGTATGTGTTTTTATGTTCTTACATACTTCTGACCCCTGTGCTCCATACATGACATACTCCTGAACTTGCACTCTGTATGTTGCATACTCCTGACCCCTGAACTCTGTACATTACATACTCCTGAACCTGCACCCTGTACAATGCATACTCCTGACCCCTGCACTCCATACATGACATACTCCTGAACTTAAAATCATATGCTTAAACTTCCCAAAAGAAACACAAGCATTAACAGCACTACACAGGTTAAAATGGAATAGATTTTCTGATAGTCCCAAAATAATGCACCAGGTGAGTCCTAGATTATTCTAGATTATTCATATCACTCGTGTTCAGTAGGGGATGATGTTTCAAATCTATAACGCTCTCAACGCTCCTCAAAGTTGTTAGCTGTGGTGATTCCCAGGCTGAGCTGCACACTCGCTGACTGACCCTGTGGCCACCTGTCTAACGCGTTTTGTCATTGTCTTCACCAGAGGTGAGAGAGTTATACGCTGGTTGACGAGTGACCTATTCTTTACATGCTTTTGATATCTTTTATCTTATAAGTGCATTTGTTTATGGCGTTTTTGTGGTTAATAACCTTGTGTAACAGAATTACTCTATGAGATATTTTTTTCCACATGGGAGCTACTGCTGATGAGGGGAGGATCCTCACATTTAGCGAACTCTGCTGTTAGAAGGTGTCTGTTCTTAAGGCGTAATTTATCCTATGATCTACCAATCAGAAGAGGACCCCCTATATACAATGTGCACTGTGTTTAAAGCGTATTTCATTCTGAGATCTGGTGAATTCAATATCTACAGGGAGCGGTATTCCACGAGGTGTGGTGATGGGACTCATGAAGTAGATTTGGAACATCATCCCCTACTGAACCCGAGTGATATGAATAATCTAATACTCACATGTTGCATTATTTTGGGACTATTGGAAAATATATTCCATTGTAACCTGTGTAGCGCTGTTAATGCTTGTGCTTCTTTTGGGAAGTACATATATTAATAGCAGCGGCTTCATTTACATTTGACTATATGGGAGAATGAATAATTTGAACATATGAGCGCTAGGGGAAAATGAATATTTGCAATCTTTTGCGATTTTTTTGCTTTCATATATGTAGTATACTCCTGAACTTGCACTCTGTATGTTGCATACTCCTGGCCCCTGAAATCTGTACATTACATGATACTCCTGAACCTGCAATCTGTACGATTCATACTCCTGACCCCTGCACTCGGTACACAACCTACTCCTGAACTTGCACTATGTATGTTGAATACTCCTAACCCCTGCACTCTTTACCTGACATACGCTGTAGAATGCATACTTCTGACCCCTGCATTCGGTAAATTACATACACGTGAACTTGCACTCTGGTGAATGCTTACTCTTGACCCCTGCACTCTCTGTATTACATACTCCTAACCCCTGCGCTCTCTGTATTACATACTCCTAACCCCTGCGCTCTGTACATTACATACACCCGACTCCTTCTCTCTGTATGTAGGCTCAATTTTAAGCCTCTCCCACTGTTAGCAATTTTGCCACACCCACAATTCACAGCTTGCTTCGCATGTTGGTTCATTATGGTCCTCATGGTGTTCAAGGGGGCCTTGTTAAATGCATCAGTTGAAGAAACCAAAGTCAGATCCCTTGCTGAGTGCTGTGCTTTTAGCTGCTGGCCGCCATGTCTGTACCCCATCCTTGCAGGGTAGTAGTCCCGGTCCTAGGACACTGAAAACTCTTCAGCTCATATAGCACTGAATGAATACAAAATTTGAAGTCCCTGCCTGCTGGACTGCTTAGTATTAAACCTTCCAAGGCCAGCATGAACCTGATTGGTAGCTGTAAGGAAAGTCTTAGTGCTGATGCTAATTTTACGGGGGATTTTCATAGGTGAGAGCCAAGCGGCCTGCTGTGGTTGTGTTTAGGAACAGCTTTCCTGCATCGCAAGCAGGGGTTCCCAGGTCACCTAAAAGGGAATGACAATAAATGCAGTACTGAGTTTATTTTTAATCCCAATTGGAGCAAACCTTTAGCCCATGTTCACATTAGGCCGATTTGGCATGCAATTTGACGTGACAGATCGCATGCCAAATTGGCGGCTATTGCCAGCAATGGCACAGTTCGAATCGGTGCGACGCCGACTTTGCAGCACCGCACCAATTCCCAAAATTAGTTTCTGTACTACTTTTGGCGACTTCGGGGGAGATTTGAATAGGCATCTGTGCCTGAACCCACACAGGTGTCTGTCAAATCGCCCCCGAAGTCGGACTGCATTGCCAGTTTGAAATTGTGCAAGTTCAGCTGAACTCGCACAATTTCCATCCCCCATCAGTGTGAACCTGGGCTTAAAGCCTAACCCCACTCACAATGAACTTATCAGGCTTAAAGGGGTTATACACTATATTGTCAAAAGTATTGGGACACCTGCCTCCTACATGAAATTTAAAGGCATCCTAGTCTTAGTGCGTAGGGTTCAATATTGAGTTGGCCCACCCTTTGTAGCTATAACAGCTTCAACTTCTGGGAAGTCTGTCCACAAGGTTTAGGAGTGTGTCTATGGGAATGTTTGACCATTCTTCCAGAAGAGCATTTGTGAGGTCAGGCACTGATGTTGGATGAGAAGGCCTGGCTTGCAATCTCCACTCTAATTCATCCCAAAGGTGTTCTATCGGGTTGAGGTCAGGACTCTGTGCAGGCCAGTCAAGTTCCTCCACCCCAAACCCGCTCAGCCATATCGTTATGGACCTTGCTTTGTGCACTGATCCAAATCATTTGGTGGAGGGGGGGCTATGGCGTGGGGTTGTTTTTCAGGGGTTGGGCTTGGCCCCTTAGTTCAAGGGAACTCTTAAGGCGTCAGCATACCAAGACATTTTGCAAAATTTCATGCTCCCAACTTTGTGGGAAGAGTTTGGGGGTGGCCCCTTCCTGTTCCAACATGACTGAGCACCAGTGCACAAAGCAAGGTCCATAAAGACATGGATGAGCGAGTCAAACATTCCCATAGACACTCCTAAACCTTGTGGACAGCTTTCCCAGAAGAGTTGAAGTTGTTATAGCTGCAAAGGGTGGGCCAACTCATTATTGAACCCTACAGACTAAGACTGGGATACCATAAGATTTCATGTTCCTGTAAAGGCAGGCATCCCAATACTTTTGGTAATATAGTATACATTCCTTTATCTAACCCTGCATCATACAGCCTTTCTCCTACATTAGGCAAGTCTGCTGGTGTCAGTACAACTCCCATTATACTTCAGGGCCGCTCCGATATAAGCGCTGTGGTCATGTCTCCACCTCCCTCTCCTCCTGGCTATTCACAAAACACATAATTCAAGGGCCTCATTTTGTGAAGGACCAGAAGCAGAGGAGGCAGAGCATCCCAGAAATATGATAGAAGCTGAACTCAAACAGAAAATTCAGCCCCTGTTTTTGGTGGCTCCCACTCCAGCACCGCCTTTATGGCTCATTGTAGGCAGGTGCAGTCTCTTTTTTCCACTGCAGATGGCGCTCATCCACAGCGGCAATGCAGGAGGAGAGGAAGTCAAGAGGAACATGGTTCTTCTATGGTTAGCTGAGTCAGTGGTTCAGCGATCCGCTTGGATGCTGATGGCCCATGTGACTTTGGTGGCCATCTTGGTTTGGGGAGAGCCTATTTAAGACCCTGCCTCCTGGGTTTGGCGTGCTTTTCGCATGTGGATACAATAGGGACAGGTGGCCCGTCTATCAGGGACAGAAATAGCAGTAGGGAAAGGTTCCATACAAGGAGAGAAAGTCTAGGGACATGCCACTCTTCTTAGAAATCCCATGTATATATCACTTCATGACCTGGCCACAATACATATATACTGTATATACGTTGCTGCTTTGAAGTGGTTTACTGGGGTTATGGCTAAAGCTATCAGCCATAATCCTGGTAATCTTTTTTTTTTCAGCTGCCGATTCTCTTTCTTATGAAAGTGGTAAGAGTGGCTAATTAGCCACTGGATCACTTTAAGAAGGGGAGGGAGATGTGATACCCCCCACACCTCCCGCCGCTCGCCAGTGTTTCTCAGGCTTACCGTTCTTAAACGGTCCAACGGTTCACACAACTGGCCGTAGAGGCAAACAGAGACCAGTTAATCTCTGATCACCTCAATGATCTAGGAGGACTGGAGTGACGTCATTATTATTATTATTATCATACAGGATTTATATAGCGCCAACAGTTTGCGCATCCCTTATGACATCATAACATCACTTCCTGTCTAGCGTGGCAGTAAACAATATATTTTTTTTAAGCATAAAGAGGACCTGTCATCCCTTATTTCTATTAAGAGAAATATTTACATTCCTTGTAATAGCAATAAAAGTGATAAAAAAATTTAAAGGGACAGTGTAAAAAAAAAAAAAATTAGAATTTTTTTCTTTTAAGTGCCCCTATCCCTTCTTGCTTGCTTGCAGAAGCAAACACATACATACGTCACGCAGGCAGGGCTGCTGTTAGAAATCATGGGGCCCCGTACAGCCTACCTGACAGGGCCCCATCCCCCCGCCTGGCCGGAAGTGACTGAGGACATAGTTTTATCAGTTCCTTTCTTTGCAGCCTCAGAAATGAAGCGTTCTGAATCTTCTTGCTCTTTCACAAGCTGAAGCATAGTGAACGCTGTTTACTATGCGTTAGTGATGAATGTACACAGGAGTGATTGGCACTGATCACTTGCTGTGATTATTCAGAAAAGGAAGAGGCCAATAAATTATATATTTACCGGTCCCTTTCCCCGCTCTCCATCCTGAAACATCCCCCTGTGTCCCCACATCAGCATCCGGCATGAGAGGAGGGAAGCTGGCAGCACTGCGGGGGAAAGGGACACACAGGGGGGCCCGTACAGCAGATAGAAGGGGTGCATGTGCTAGAACCAATCCCCCTGCAGTACAGCAGGAGGGAGAAGCTGGCAGCGTTGCAGGGGAAGGCAGAAGAGGATCGGTCTGCAATAAGACAGAACAGCTGGCCCTCCTGCTCAGCAGGTGCCTGGGCCCCCCTTTTGAACTGATGAGGCCCGGGCCCAGTACAGGAGGGCTGATTGTACTGCCTTATCAGTGGCCCTGCATGCAGGTATATGCAAACGGTGTTTGCACCACACATGTGAGGTATCGCCGCGAACTTTAGAGTGAGAGCAATAATTCTAGTCCTAGACTTCCTCTGTTATCTGTGATCACTGTAGAAGCTACTGTTAAAGGAGAAGTGTACAGTGTGTAAAGGAATTGGAATATCTGTCTTTGCACATTTGACCCCTCGGGGGCCTATGCTGGAGGGGAGCCTTCATTGCACTCAGTGAAGGGAGCACAAATAACACAGTGGAGTTACATGGTGCCGTTGAATACATAGCTCACTAATCTTTATCTGATAGAACAGATGGTAAAGAATATTCCTTCATATTTATTGCTGTGGACTTTTTTCATTATTCTTCTGCATTATATCTATGTTTTATTGATATCTACTTTGCACAGTGACTTTTGCACTTTACCTTGGGTTTTCTGCACTATTTTTCATCATCTTTTTGCACTATATGTTTTTTGTTGTGGGGTATTTCATACGGGGATTAAAAGCACTTCATTTTGGATATTTTCCAGCATGGATATAAAACATTGGAAGCTTTTTCAGCACTTGCACTTTATTATATGTTTTTGCCAATTTGCACAATGCCAATTGCTATGTTATTATGAAGTTTGATTTGATATAACATAGCAAAAAATACACATTTTGACATGCATGACGTGCCAGAAAAGGCGTGGTCTTCAAATAATATAAATATATATATATATATATATATATACAAATATATATTGTATATCTGTCCTAATAATAAATCACTGGTCCACTTTCAGACAGAAAACACTCTTCTGTCTCCACACTGAACAAAGGAACATTGGAGCAGGCTACTTAGCAGGTAGATCAGGTTACATGGTGTCACCGGATCACTGTTTCCATTAGCCCATTACTCCTACTTGATGTCTAATGTTACCCATTAGGACCGACCTAATCTGATAATCCGACTTCAACATTTTTCTGATCGCAGACCTTAGGAAGAATGGAAATCCAATGTCAAGCAGCATGGCGGAGGGGAACGCAGAGTCTCCATGTAGCTTGGTGGCCATTTCTGTTCTAGATACACCTACAGCCACCTATCAGTCCACACAAAGCTGATATCACAGTGTTGATGGATGCTAGAGAGTTAAACTCCCTGTCAGTATCTTCTTTCTCTTGGAGACGCTATTGGTGAGATCCCTGGGGTCTGTATACCTGCTGTACCCATTATGAGGGGTTCCCCCCATTCCTGTACTGAGTTCCTGGGTCTTTATACATGCTGTGCCCAATATGAGGGGTTCTCAGCATCCCTGCATTGAGTTCCTGGGTCTGTATACCTGCTGTGCCCATTATGAAGGTCTCTCACCATCCCTGCATTGAGTTTCTGGGTCTGTATAACTGTTGTGCCCATTATGAGAGATTCCCACCATCCCTACATTGAGTTCCTAAAATGGTACACCTGCTGTGCCCATTATGAGGGGCTTGCACCATCCATATGCCATGTTTCTGGGTCTGTGCACCTGCTGTGCCCGTTATGTGGGGCTCCCACCATCCCTATGCCAAGTTTCTAGGTCTGTACACATGCTGTGCCTATTATGTGGGGCTCCCGCCATACCTGTGCTGAGTTACCAGGTCTGTACACCTGCTGTGCCCATTACGAGGGGCCCCCAGCACCCTATGCTGAGTTCTGGGTCTGTACAGTTGCTGTGCCTATTATAAGGGGTTCTCACCATCCCTGTGCTGAGTTCCTGGGTCTGTACATCTGCTGTGCTCATTATGAGGGGTTCCCACCATCCCTATGCTGATTTCTGGGTCTGTTCACCTGCTATGACCATTATCAGGGGCTCCCACCATCCCTGTTCTAAGTTCCCAGGCCTGTACACCTGCTGTGCCCATTATGAGGGGCTCCCAGCATCCCTATGCTGAGTTCCGGGTCTGTACACCTGCTTTGCCCATTATCAAGGGCTCCCGCCATCCCTGTGCTGAGTTCTCAGGTCTGTACACCTGCTGTGCCCATTATGAAGGGCTCCCAGCATCCCTATACTGAGTTCTGGGTCTGTACACCTGCTGTGCCCATTATAAGGGGTTCCCACCATCCCTGTACTAAGTTCCTGGGTCTGTATACCTGCTGTGCCCATTATGAGAGGTGTCCACCATCCCTATGCTGAGTTCCTGCTTCTGTGCACCTGTTGTGCCCATTATGAGGGGTTCCCACCATCCCAGTGCTGAGTTCCTGGGTCTGTACAACTGCTATGCCCATTATGAGGGGCTACCACCATCCTTACGCTGAGTTCTGGGTCTGTACACCTCTCTGTTGTGCCCATTACGAGGGGTTCCCACCATCCCTGTGCTCAATTCCAGGGCCTGTACACTTGCTGTGCCCATTATGAGGGGCTCCCACCATCCCTGTGCTGAGTTCCCAAGTCTGTACACCTGCTGTGCTCATTACGAGGGGCTCCTACTATCCCTGTGCTGAGTTCTCGGGTCTGTACACCTGTTGTGCTCATTATAAGGGGCCACCACTGTCCCTGTAGTGAGTTCCCGGGGCTATACACCTGCTGTTCTCATTATGAGGAGCTCCTGCGATCCCTGTGCTCAGTTCCCAGGTCTGTACACCTGCTGTACCCATTATGAGGGACTCCCAGCATCCCTAAGCTGAGTTCTGGGTCTGTACACCTGCTTTGCCCTTTATGAGGGGTTCCTACCATCCCTATGCTGAGTTCTGGGCCTGTACACCTGCTATGCCCATTATCAGGGGCTCCCGCCATCCCTGTGCTGAGTTCCCAGGTTTGTACACCTGCTGTGCTCATTACAAGGGGCTCCCAGCATCCCTATGCTGAGTTCTGGGTCTGTACACCTGCTGTGCCCATTATAAGGGGCTCCCAGCATCCCTATGCTGAGTTCTGGGTCTGTACACCTGCTGTGCCCATTATAAGGTGTTCCCACCATCCCTTTGCTAAGTTCCTGGTTCTGTGCACCTGCTGTGCCCATTATGAGGGGTTCCCACCATCCCAGTGCTGAGTTCCTGGGTCTGTACAACTGCTATGTCCATTATGAGGGGCTACCACCATCCCTACGCTGAGTTCTGGGTCTGTACACCTGTCTGTTGTGCCCATTACGAGGGGTTCCCACCATCCCTGTGCTCAGTTCCCGGGCCTGTACACTTGCTGTGCCCATTATGAGGGGCTCACGCCATTCCTGTACTGAGTTCCCAAGTCTGTACACCTGCTGTGCTCATTACGAGGGGCTCCTACTATCCCTGTGCTGAGTTCTCGGTTCTGTACACCTGCTGTGCTCATTATAAGGGGCCACCACTGTCCCTGTAGTGAGTTCCCGGGGCTATACACCTGCTGTTCTCATTATGAGGAGCTCCTGCGATCCCTGTGCTCAGTTCCCAGGTCTGTACACCTGCTGTACCCATTATGAGGGACTCCCAGCATCCCTAAGCTGAGTTCTGGGTCTGTACACCTGCTTTGCCCTTTATGAGGGGTTCCTACCATCCCTATGCTGAGTTCTGGGCCTGTACACCTGCTATGCCCATTATCAGGGGCTCCCGCCATCCCTGTGCTGAGTTCCCAGGTTTGTACACCTGCTGTGCTCATTACGAGGGGCTCCCAGCATCCCTATGCTGAGTTCTGGGTCTGTACACCTGCTGTGCCCATTATAAGGGGCTCCCAGCATCCCTATGCTGAGTTCTGGGTCTGTACACCTGCTGTGCCCATTATAAGGTGTTCCCACCATCCCTGTGCTGAGTTCCTGGTTCTGTGCACCTGCTGTGCCCATTATGAGGGGTTCCCACCATCCCAGTGCTGAGTTCCTGGGTCTGTACAACTGCTATGTCCATTATGAGGGGCTACCACCATCCCTACGCTGAGTTCTGGGTCTGTACACCTGTCTGTTGTGCCCATTACGAGGGGTTCCCACCATCCCTGTGCTCAGTTCCCGGGCCTGTACACTTGCTGTGCCCATTATGAGGGGCTCACGCCATTCCTATACTGAGTTCCCAAGTCTGTACACCTGCTGTGCTCATTACGAGGGGCTTCTACTATCCCTGTGCTGAGTTCTCGGTTCTGTACACCTGCTGTGCTCATTATAAGGGGCCACCACTGTCCCTGTAGTGAGTTCCCGGGGCTATACATATGCTATTCTCATTATGAGGAGCTCCTGCGATCCCTGTGCTCAGTTCCCAGGTTTGTACACCTGCTGTACCCATTATGAGGGACTCCCAGCATCCCTAAGCTGAGTTCTGGGTCTGTACACCTGCTTTGCCCATTATGAGAGGTTCCTACCATCCCTATGCTGAGTTCTGGGTCTGTACACCTGCTATGCACATTATCAGGGGCTCCCAGCATCCCTATGCTGAGTTCTGGGTCTGTACACCTGCTGTGCCCATTATAAGGTGTTCCCACCATCCCTTTGCTAAGTTCTTGGGTCTGTATACCTGCTGTGCCCATTATGAGGGGTTTCCACCATCCCTATGCTGCATTCCTGGGTCTGTACACCTGCTGTGCCCATTATGAGAGGTTCCCACCATCTCTGTGCTGAGTTCCGAGGTCTGTATACCTGCTGTGGCCATTATGAGGGGTTCCTACCATCCCTCTGCTGAGTTCCCGGTCTGTACACCTGCTGTGCCCATTATGAGGAGTTTCCACCATCCCTATGCTGAGTTCCTGGTTCTGTGCACCTGCTGTGCCCATTATGATGGGTTCCCACCATCTCTGTGCTGAGTTCCCAGGTCTGTACACCTGCTGTGCCCATTATGAGGGGTTCCCACCATCTCTGTGCTGAGTTTCGGGGTCTGTACGCCTTCTGTGTCCATTATGAGGGGCTTACGTGCATTTTTCCTGCAGGAAACGCAGGTACAGCAGCCCATTCAAAGGAATAGCCTGTGGGACCTGCGCAAAAGCGTGAAGATGTGAACCTGGGCCTAATGTCATTCAGCTAGGATTTACAAAAAATAAAGTTGTGTAACAATAAAAAGTTACTTTTCTTTAAATAAATACCAATACATGACATTCCAAAACCCTCCCGTGTTCCGGAATGTGGCCAATCACTGGCAGAGATCTGTGCGTTCCTCCCGCGCTCGCACTGTCACTCCTCCTGTTCTATTTACATGCTCACATTCCGCACAATGCTGCTTAATTATCGAGGAGTTTTTTTTTTCCTCTAGTCATTGTTTAGCGCCTTAATGCCGTATCCTGTGCGATATTAATAAAACCAGGTCAACGAACCTTTCAAATGAGAGCGGTACTTTGTCAAATTATACACAACATACCAGCAACGCATTTATAAATTCCAGCCGCTTGCGGATAAAGTCACAAATCATAATGAATTGGTTAGACAGCATTATCATCAATTTTCCGCAGGTACAGCTGTGGGAAATCAGTCATTTCCATCAAATGCCATCGTCAGCCGCCGCCGCCAAATCATTTTTTACACTTAACTGCTGAAAAGAGCAAAAAAAATATAAAATAAAATAGAAGACTTTTCCTCTTCCGTTTCCCTCTGTGGCCTACGGGTGGCGCTTTTGAGCAACAGAGCGTTCGATAAATTAATAATGTGCATCTGTTTTATTTATTTATTTATTTATTTTTTACTTTTCTATTGATGTACTTTTTTTTTTTTTTTTTAAAGCTGAGATTATGGAGATGAAATAGCTTGCCGTATTTTAACACACATTACAACAATCTCTTAAGGCAAAAAGTAAATTCATGGAAATGAGTTATAGCTTGGGAAAATAAGCTGCATTTTTTTCCTTGTTGGTTAAAATTGCTTTAAAAGTGGAAGGTGGAAAAAAAAATAAGACTTTTGTATCAGACTAATAATGATGAACTTAAAGGACAACTCTACCTGGACCAGGGTGTCTCAACAAGAATTCCATAGACACCTGGGGTTCCTCCGGAAGTTGCTAGGGGTTCCTTGAGCAATGAGCAATTTCTGCCCATCAGATTAGTTTCCACTGACACCACTGACCTTTTAAACCAGTGGTCTCCAGACTGTGGCCCAGGATCAGATGTGGCCCTTTGCTTGTCTATATCTGGCCCTTAAGGCATTATTTTTGGGGCATATTTCTCCCCACTGATGCTAACGATGGGGCACTATTTCTTCCCCTAATACCAAAGATGGGGCATTGTTTACTTCCACTGGGCACAGTCCGGCCCCCCTAAATTCTGAAGGACAGAAAACTGGTCTTTTGTTTACAAGTTTTGGGGACCCCTGTTTTAAGCTATCTGTAAGGGGGTAATTCTTCCCAATGACCACAAGTGCAAGGAACATTCTCCCTACTGACAATCACATTAATGTATCATGTGTTGTAGATATAGTCATTTTTAGCAGGGGTTCCCTAAGACCTGTGTTGAAAAGTTTGGGAAAGGCTGATCTTGACTATACTATTTAAGCATCAGTGGGCATAAGACAAAAAATAATTTCATGGGGATTCCCAACCCTTCTTGTTGACCCTTTGGATTGAATAATTATATGCCATAATCAAAATTTTTAGTCTTTTCTCTATTCCATCTGTAAGGGAATTTCAGTAAGGTGACTGACACATAGACGTTCGCATCGAGCATAGGTGCGTGTATGTGCTCAGGAGTGCAAGCGCATGTCCACTATTCCTGTTGAGGATATTTAAGGGATGCTCTCGCTCACTGTCAGTGCTTACTGGTCTTAAGCTATTCCTATGTCCTGAGTGTATTCTGAATCTGATTTCTGTTGTTGACCTGGCTTGTTACTGACCTAATCCTGGATTTTGCTTGTACCTCTGTTCCTGACCCCGGCTCCTTTCCTCTGCATGCCTGCTACTGATCTTGGATGCCTCTGTGACCTCGCTCCTGTCTCTGACTTGTCTTCATACTACTTCTGAGTGCCTGCTTCCGTTGTCCTTCATATCAGCTCCAGTCATCACAGTGTATGCAGTCATCGCAGTGTAAAGTCTGCTGAGAGCTTTGAGGCAACATGCATCCAGAACCAGCGATACATGTGAAGTGCCCCTTTAACCTCAGCTGGTCCAGCTTGCATCACCTCTGCTCCTGGCCTGATGTCCTGCCTGACCTCTCTAGCCTGCATCTCATGCTGCAAGTTCTGCTATCAACACCTACCAGCACTCATATTCCTCATGTTCCCCTGCACAATCTGTTCCACCTTCAGTGGGGCCTGGGCTAGAGATACAAGAGAGGCCAACCGCTTCAACTTAGTCTCCTACCAGGTACGTGACACCGTCATTGTTCCAGAGGCAGTATTGTTGCTTTACTTGAAGTCTGAGAATTCAATTTTAAGTTTCTGCCATTATTTCATTGGGGATACCCAACTCTTGACCGTTTGAGTTGGTGAACGAGGAACTCTGACCGACTGGCCTGGAAAAGTCAATGAGAGGCTGAAAAATGCATTGGTTGAATGGTGTACCATTTAGTACTACATATAGGGCCTTATGCGCCCAGAGACAAATGCCCAGAATGCAACAATTCTGCCTTCTCGACATTAATTTATGGGCACATATGGCACCATACACCATAAAAACTTTGGGTTCTGCTCCAGGTCTCCATCATATGTTCTGGTGACTTTGAATGAGAAGGGTGCCAGCATGGAGAGAGCTTATCCTGACTCTTTACACACTCACAAGGCTTACAAGGATCCAAACGCCACACACCAGAGAAAGCCCAAATATTAGACAAACGAGAAACTGCTTCAGCCCTGTTCCATCCAGGCCACTCTACCCAATTCGTTTCATCCCGACTATGATCTCCACTTGCTTCCAGATCTCGTTTTGAGTGGCTTCCTTACAACTTACTTAATACAGGAGGTTGCCCACTTGGCACGGGTTCATTTTCTCAATGAATGAAAAGTGTTCTCTAAATGGGTGAGATGAAGATCATCACCATCCCTACTTTCCACCTCATGCAATGCAAAGTGCTCCTTGAATAGTCTCTGTGATAACCGAGTGACCTTTTGTGTTTAGAATGCAGCAGGGTTGCCACTCAGCACCAGACCTGGAAGCAAGTGGAGATATCTGGAGTAGCAGTGCCTGCCACAGCAATTATGTATGGCACATGCATACTTACCTGCACATTAGTCTAAGCTTGACCAATGTAACTATGTTAAAATTGCTATACCTGGAATTCCTCTTAAACAAAACTTCCATGGCCCCAGAAACCATGTTATTTACCTGTATAATCCTCCCTTGTGTAGACATCAAAAAGCCTGGGACTGCATTTTGGTGCTGCCATCTGGGATGTGGTGTCAGCAGCCCCAGTAGAGCTGTTACTTGAGTGACACCCTATGAACTAGTTTAAACTTGTGGGTGGGGGGAATGGTTGGGGGGCAGTAAAAATAAGCAGGCTAGCTTTGTTTTTACAGTCGCTCAACTGTCCCCCCCTTAAGCTATAAAGGCAGCCATATAGGGGTTTA
>BLSH010388914.1:1775227-1791818 GCA_018402905.1 Glandirana rugosa | reverse complement strand
GACCTTTTGTGTTTAGAATGCAGCAGGGTTGCCACTCAGCACCAGACCTGGAAGCAAGTGGAGATATCTGGAGTAGCAGTGCCTGCCACAGCAATTATGTATGGCACATGCATACTTACCTGCACATTAGTCTAAGCTTGACCAATGTAACTATGTTAAAATTGCTATACCTGGAATTCCTCTTAAACAAAACTTCCATGGCCCCAGAAACCATGTTATTTACCTGTATAATCCTCCCTTGTGTAGACATCAAAAAGCCTGGGACTGCATTTTGGTGCTGCCATCTGGGATGTGGTGTCAGCAGCCCCAGTAGAGCTGTTACTTGAGTGACACCCTATGAACTAGTTTAAACTTGTGGGTGGGGGGAATGGTTGGGGGGCAGTAAAAATAAGCAAGCTAGCTGTGTTTTTACAGTCGCTCAACTGCCCCCCCCCCCCCTTAAGCTATAAAGGCAGCCATATAGGGGTTTACACATGCTGCATCGACATGTTTTGCATCGTGATGTGGCAGAAAAAATATCCCTCCGTTCCCCCCCCACAACTGCAAGCAAAATACTGAACTTGCGGTTGCAGAGGGTACCTTCCAGACGCGACCTATTCAAGAGATTGGGGTTGCGCCGCAACACTAGACTCACAGTTGCAGCACAGTATTCCGATTGAAAAGGGCCATTTGGATTAAAAAAAGGCATTTGGGAGTGGGCAGTATTACCCAAATGCCTCTAAGCGCCCCCCCCCCCCCCCGCCACTCTGTGAAATGTCATGCACTGCAGATCGCTTTTTACCTTTTTACAAACAATGCAAGTGTAACGGAACCCTTCATCACTGGTTCCCAACCTCAGTCTTCAAGAAACATTAATAGGTCATGTTTACAGGATTTCCTTCACCTTACATGGGGACAATGTCTATGACTTGGTATTTATCAAAGGGAAATTTAAAAAATATGGCCCTTTGGAGGTACTTGAGGAATGAGGTTGGGAAACCTTGCCCTGTAGTACTCCTCTTAATCCCTCCTCGACTGCTACATAAAAGGTCATGTAGGGGACTGAAGGAAGGGGCAAAGGAGCTAGGCCAGCACAGACAGTAATTAGACTTTCCCAGAAGAGGAGAGAGAGCCATGACATGAAAGGCCAGAGGGGGCTGTGCTAGAGAACTGACTCTTCCTGGAGTGGCCAATTCCCTAGCAAGTTCAGAAGCACATTGCAAGTCAATAAGAATAAGCATTTATAACACTTTATTTTTATTAATTTATTAAGACAGGGTCTCTTTAATGGAGGCCTGCCATTAATAAGAGTCTGCCTTTCTCCTTGACGTTCAGGCATTGTTGTAATTTCATTATAAGCCCTAGTCCCGGAGTTGAGAGAAAGGAGAGTGACAGGTCCTGGCTACACGGGGCTTTAGTTCTCTTGAAGTGTTGACCGCGCACGATGAGCAGGCGAACATCTTTGTACCATACAGCATTCACATCCGGTGATAGATGATTTAAACAACAAAGCTCAGCCACTGAGACAAAATTAGTGTTGTTTTAATTACCAGTGTCTGTAATATTACCCATCCATTACTGTCTGGCAGAACATTGTCAGCAGCAAAAGACGGGCAAGAGGGGGGAAGGGAGACACGCCAGTGACGTCTCCAGGATAGACATGGGCTCATATTTCCCCCCTCGCTGTGTCATTTTATAATCTCAGTTTCTTAAAGGAACCCGCCACTGAAAAAATTATGTAGGCTGCCATGGCTCCTCTCCTACTGGAAATGCTTAATGATTGGCTCATCCAATGGCTTCTGTACTGGACTTGTTCCAATTTGGAAGATCTGGCTGTACATGCCACATCTTTGCCACAGAAAGTGATGGCCAGAAAACTAGCTAGGAGATTAGAAATGGCAGGGACATGGGCCTACCTTTTAGGATAAGACGGAAACGATTTACTAGATGTAGATCTTCAGTCAATGGAAAAAAAGGCATTTTGCAATCCCGATGGGTTGGGTATGGCAGTTTTTCAACAAGATAGGACCACTTCAGAGTTGGGGGGCACCCAGGTTGAGAAATCTGCAGGTAATCTGTGTAATCTCATCTTTTAGGCTCTAGTGGGCCCAACAGTTGTCTCATTGGAAAGGATCAGTTATTTTCTTGTTTGCTTAAAAAAAATGCGTCCTGACCTCACAGCTCCAGGTACCTTTTACAATGTATCAATGTTAATATATTTAATTTTTGTTTTTGAACTTGCAAAAAGAGGATCTATAAAAATTAGATGTATTAGATGTTTTAATATTGATACATATGGGAGTTAAATGCTAGGTTCGTGGCTAGGTTAATGGCTTACTACTTGGCTCATCCAATGGCTTCTGTACTTCTTATGATCTGCAACGAGTCGGTAGATCTGGCTGTACATTCCACATCGTTGGCTCAAAAAATGATGGCCAGGAAACTAGCTAGAAAGATAGAAATGACAGGGACATGGCACATGGACCTACCTTTTAGGATGAGATGGAAACAAGGTGCTGGATGTAGATCTTTGGTCAATGAAAAAAATGCATTAATTATGTCCGATGAGTTGGTTTTGGCAGTTCTTCTGCAACAGTGTTTCTCAGCTAATGTGACCCCAATTTTGATGGTGAGGGGTAAAAGAGGGACTAACAAGATTGTCCTCAGGTGCCTACACATACAACCTATGATGTCATTGGTCATTAGGATGCTGTCGGCTGGCCCACACGGTGCCCAAGGTTGTAATGCTGCACAATATAAACCTGTGGCTTTGTGTAACCAAAAAAAGGCAGGCTTGATCCACCCTCTGGCTTGTTGGCAATGTTTGGGCAATTTTCAGGCATTTTGCCAAGGCACCCCTAAAGAACTCAAAGAGCACCCCAGTTGAAAAAGGCTGTTCTACAAGGGGGCCTCCTCAGAGATGGGGGCCATCTAGGTTGAGAAATATACATGTAACAGAGATCTTTTTGGCTGTAGTACACATGGGCCCACCATTTGTCTCATTGGAAACAATCAGTTTTTTCCTCGTTTACTGAAAAAAAAATGCTTCCCGGCCTCACTATTCAAGGTACCTTTTACAATGTATCAATATTAATATTTGTAATTTTTATTTTAGAACTTGCAAGAAGAGGATCTATAAAAATTAGATGTACTACTATTTATACATACAGGAGTTCTAAAGCTCTAAAACGTACCTTCCTTCATTATTTGCTCCATTTCGATCTGTTAAATACACCATTGAAGGTGATCTGTTATATCTGTTTAATAAATCCAAAAAAAAATCTTGTTGAACCCACCAGAAATTCAGAGCTATCCTATGTCCATTGCATTGTGCAGTCTTATCTCACACCCTGCCTAATTTACTCTTGTGGACCAAAGAAAACCTCCCACCTAAGTTCTGTAGTCCTCACACTCTTCCTGATGAAGTTATATGAGCTTGTTGGACATTTTATATGACAAACTTGTATGAGCTTGTTGGAGTTGCCCCCTTGCATAGCTATTACATCCTCCGCTCTTCTGGGAAGACTTTGCACAAGATTTCGGAGTGTTTTTGTGGGAATTTTTACCCATTGAGCCAAAAGAGCATTTGTGAGGTTAGATACTGATGTTGGATAAGTAGATCTGGCTCACAACTGATGTTCCAGTTCATCCCAAAATTGTTCAGTAGGGCTGAGGTCAGGATTCTGTGCAGGCCATTTGGGTTCTTCCACCCTAGACTGGTCTAACCATGTCTTTATGGAGATGTTGGTTGAAATGACCTGGCTTGTTCCAATTAATCAAAAAGATGTTTAGTAAAGTTGAGGTCGGGATTCTGTGCAGGTCACTTGGGATCTTCCACCCTAGACTGGTCTAGCTTGTCTTTATGGAAATGTTGGTTGAAATGACCTGGCTCGTTTTAATTCATCAAAACGATATTCAGTAGGGTTGAGGTCAGGATTCTGTGCAGGCCACTTCCACCCTAGACTAGTCTAAACATGTCTATATGGAGGAGAGATAGAGAGTGGCAAGAGAGAAGAGAGAATGATTAAGTCAGATCACATATATGTAGTGCTACCCCTGTAGGAGCCGCTAGAATGATGCCCAGGGTTTCTTTTCCCAACAGGCACGAGGTCACAGTCACTCTTCGGCCCAATGAACAGTCCAAGGGTATTCTTTTTTGGTGTTTTTTATTTTTGGGTAACATGGACACTAGGCCCCTTTTGCACACTCACAGCAAGCAGCCCCCCCCCCCTTGGGCCGCGATCTCCTTCTAATCGAAAAGACCTGGAAGCTCTGTGTCTCAGAATAGAGTATTTATACAGACTCCCAGCAGCCAACTGGGCCACCCTCCCAGGGATTGGCCAGAGCTGTATTCATGCTGTCCATTTGCCTTGCTCCACACTGATGTTCCAGAACAACTCACTGTTCTGGAATCAACACAGCTCCAGTTATTACAGTGAGCCAAAACTAAATTTGCCTGACAACAAACTGCAGCTACACTGGATACTGTAAGCCATAATTAAATTTACCTAACCCTAGCACCTGTCTAGGAGGGGGTACATATAATAAGTCTGTAATCAGCTGAGACTCAGGGTGGCTTTATAAGTGGGCAAAAGGGGAAATCGCCCCGTGCCCCCCTTGACAGAAGGGGCCCCCCTCTATACAAAAATTATATTTGAAATAATAAAAAATAACTCACACATAGAGCACTATGTTTGTGTGGGGGCATGTGTGACCTCAGAATGACGCTTAAAAAATGTGTGACTGTCAATGAGAATGTAAACCAACTCTGTGTATAAGGGGTCCCTTGAAGCTGCAGTGACCTGGGCCCCCCAAAGTCTAAATCTGAGACCAATCATGAGGTCTGGCTACCAGGTAAGATGGTGGATGCAGGAATAGAGGCTTTATCCCACCAAAAGCTCTAAAAAACCTCCAAGCTCCAGGACTCAGGCAGGACTAATCAAGATTCTGAGAAAACAAAAAATCATATATATATATATACTGTAAAAGAAAAAAGAGGGCGCACCAGCACTGCGCATTACCCAAGTATATTTATTGGAATAAAAAGGAAGAAAACATACAAACAAATGAATATGAAACAGCATGTCAAAGTCTGCAATGGACAAACAGCAACTAGGTCACCAGGACTGGGTCCAGCACACCGGAGGACTATCTAGTTAGCTGTCGCGTTTCGAGGGGCAATCCCCTCAGAGCCAATCTAGCAACAGTTGTTGTCATTATCATTTATTAGGGCGTGGTTTGGTCCTGAACCACTCCCATCCCTACCCACTTATGGGAGGGATCTTTAGAACATGTGATGTGACCTATTTGCTATAAGAATGTGGTAATGCAGCAATATACATTGGCTCTGAGGAAGAGTTCCTCCGGTGTGCTGGACCCAGTCCTGGTGACCTGGTTGCTGTTTGTCCATTGCGGACCTTAAAGCGGAGTTCCACCCAGGTAGGTCAGCAGCTACAAAAAATGTAGCTGCTGACTTTCAACAATCGGACACTCACCTGTCCCTTGCTCCAGCAATGCGGTTGCCCGAGGGCTCGCTCTTCGCCCATTCCTCTCGGCGGCACCGGCATCATAACTGTGGGCACCCGGCTTTGGCGAGTCACGCTGCGCCTTGTGAATGGCCGGCGAATCTTCTGGGACCTGTGACGTGTCCCAGAAGATCGCCTAGAGGGAGGGGGGGAAGGTGAACTTCCTTCCGGAGCCGGGGCTTCAGGGGAGGAAGTGGACCTGGGACCCTGTGAAAACAGGGTGCCTGGTCACCCACCCCAAAAAAATGACATGCCAATTGTGGCATGTCGGGGGGTCACCTTCCCTTAAAGCGGAAGTTCCAATTTTGGGTGGAACTCTGCTTTAATATGCTGTTTCATATTCATTTTTTGTATGTTTTCTTCCTTTTTATTCCAATATATATACTTGGGTAATGCGCAAGGCTGGTGCGCCCTCTGTTTTCTTTTACAGTGTCTCTATTTGGAGTCCCCTGACCCTTAGAGGGCAGCAAGGCCTGTGCACTGTCTGGGAACCAAGGCCATTTCCACTGCCATTGCACTACTGTTTGAGCGCAGGAGATTTTGTTTGACTGTTTTACATATATATACTGTATACAGTGCCTTGAAAAAGTATTCATACCCCTTGAAATTTTCCACATTTTGTCATGCTACAACCAAAAACATACATGTATTTTATTGGGATTTTATATGACAGACCAACACAAAGTGGCACATAATTGTTAAGTGGAAGGAAAATGATAAATGGTTTTCAAAATGTTTTACAAATAAATATGTGAAAAGTGTGGCGTGCATTTGTATTCAGCCCTCTTTACTCTGATACCCCTAACTAAAATCTAGTGGAACCAATTGCCTTCAGAAGTCCCCTAATTAGTAAATAGAGTCTCTTGTGTGTAATCTTATCTCAGTATAAATGCAGCTGTTCTGTGAAGCCCTCATAGGTTTGTTAGAGGACCTTAGTAAACAAACAGCATCATGAAGGCCAAGGAACACACCAGACAGTTCAGGGATAAAGTTGTGGATAAGCTTAAAGCAGGGTTAAGTTATAAAAGAATATCCCAAGATTTGAACATCTTACAGAGCACTGTTCAATCCATCATTCGAAAAGGAAGAGTATGGCACAACTGCAAACCTACCAAGACATGGTCGCCCACCTAAATTGGCAGACTGAGCAAGGAGAGCATTAATCAGAGAGAATCTGTCCATAGGACAACTATTAGTCGTGCGCTTCACAAATCTGGCCTTTATGGAAGAGTGGCAAGAAGAAAGCTATTCAAAGAAAGCCATAAGAAGTCCTGTTTGCAGTTTGCAAGAAGCCATGTGGGGGGGCACAGCAAACATGTGGAAGAAGGTGCTCTGGTCAGATGAGACCAAAATGTAACATTTTGGCCTAAAAGCAAAATGCTATGCGTGGCTGAAAACTAACACTGCACATCACCCTGAACACACCATCCCCACCGTGAAACATGGTGGTGGCAGCATCATGTTAGGGGGATGCTTTTCTTCAGCAGGGACAGGGAGGCTGGTCAGAGTGGATGGAGCCAAATACAGGGCAATCTTAGAAGAAAATCTGTTAGAGTCTGCAAAAGACTTGAGAATGGGGCGGAGGTTTCCCTTCCAGCAGGACAACCACCCTAAACATACAGCCAGAGCTACAATGGAATTTATAATTTTCCTTCCACTTCACAATTATGTGACACTTTGTGTCGGTCTATCACATAAAATCCCAATAAAATACATTTACGTTTTGGTTGTAACATGACAAAATGTGGAAAATTTCAAGGGGTATGAATACTTTTTCAAGGCACTGCATATATATGTCTAAAGCCAAAACAGTGGGGAGCACGTAGTCCACACAATTTAATAAGAATGATGGGTGCAGGAAAAAGCCATCTTCCAATCTGTCATTGATACTTACGCCAAATACTTTCCGTAAATTATTTGGAATGTAAATGTATATATATATATATATATATTCTCTTTAAAAATTAAACATTTTCATCAGCCTGACTCCTGCAAAAATGGCGCAGTATAGTGACAGAGATCCGCCCCATCTGAAGAAGATCAAAGTACGCTGTAAGCCCGGGAAGGGAGGCGCTGGAGCCGCTGGATGAGCCGAAGACATGTTATAAATTATAGCAATAAATAATTTGTTTATGCGGATTGATAATCAGAGAAAACTAATTAGTACGGAATTAATTTTTCATAATTGTACGGTATATTCCCTTTAAGTTCAGATTTCCCTTCTGTCTCCAGAACAAATGGATTTAATTAAGGTTAACTAGATCTTTTTATTTGTCATGAATATTGTATACACATTTGTAAAATATGTTTGGAATATGTCTCCATGAAATCTCCGGAGGTCAGGCGCAGTGTCCTGTTGCCTAATAAAACAATATCAAATCCTCGTTCTCGGTATCAGAAGTTTGAATCGCCAACAGAAGGGGTGGGGTTGACGTTTGGCACAGCTTATGCATTAAAGGGGAACTTTATTGCATTTTTTGCAAGTGCATGCTTTCAACTTGTTATTGTAATGCTTTTTTATAAGTCATTTTCATTTTATTTCTTGGTTTATTGTACCGTGTTTCCACTTATCTGTGTTTCATTGCAATCACTCAGCCTCCCTGATCAGCAGCTGCTTAGATCAGTGGCAGTTGTTGCTCCATACAAAAAAGCACACAAGGGCGCACTGGCCTAGCGCATTATCCTTGATAATTTTAATAGATAAAAATCATAAAAACATACGCGTCAGCCAACCCATCCATGTCATCAGTAGGAGACGGTCGAACGGTCGTTACCCACTCCAGTACTGTACGTGCCTGTCACATAAGCTGTTTGTGAGTATGTTTTTATGATTTTTATCTATTAAAATGATCAAGGATAATGCGCTAGGCCAGTGCGCCCTTGTGTGCTTTTTTGTTTCTTAGTTTGGGACGACCCCAGTCCATCGAGTGGCAGCAGGCTGGCACGTTATCCAGTTCTGAGACCATCATATATCCCCTTCCTCACCATTGCAGTGGAGCACTCTCCTTAAACGCGGAGAAATAGGATTTTTTCTTTGTTGCTCCATACAAACCTGAGACATCTATCCCCCCCCTGGTTGCTCCAGCCTGCCACCCCACACCAAACCCCCCCCCCCCCCGGTCACTGGCTTGCTTGCTCACCGATTGATTGGCACCTACCCCATCCAGGCCACGGCTGCACCTTCCCCCCTCCATCTCCTCTGTGCCCTGACGGTCGCTGCTTCTCCTCCCAGCCAATCGGGTCTTCGGAAACCTGGCCAATGGGGTCTTAGGACTCACGGCCAATCAGGTCTCATGATCCACTTCCTGATGGGCTGGAAGGAGAAACAGGAAGACATTAGCGAATATTGATTTGCTAATATAGCACAACTGGGTGGGCTCAGGACGCAGTCCTCTGCGCCCTGAGCCCACTCTTTTTTTAAGCCAATTAGAACCTGTCTCTACAGTAATCATGTCATTAAAAAAAAATTGAAATCCATGTGTCCAGCGCCCTGCATGCAGATTAGGGGCCAGGCGCATGGATTAGTGGGGCGGGGCCCCTGCGCCCCTTATGGAGAGGCCGCCACTGGCTTAAATGAAATATCAGCCATGTAGGAATTCTTTGTTTTCTGTTAACCAGGCCACACATGTTGCCACCTGACTAAACAAACAGGTTCATACTCGTACGAATTGAGTATGTGCGTAGAATGGTCCACAGAACTGAGCACAGAATCTGGGCCATGAGTGTATCTACAGGTGCATAGTTGAATTGGCTTTGGCACCCAGTGGCCCATATAACTCCTTGACCTCCGCAAGGTTTTACCCACTTCATAACCAGGCCATTTTTGCTATTCAGCACAGCGCTACTTTAACTGACAATTGCATGGTAATGTAACACTGTACCCAAACTAAATTTATATTATTTTTTTCACACCATTGGAGCTTTCCTGGTGGTATTTGATTACCTCTGGGTTTTTAATGTTTTATATAAACGAAAAAAGAGAAAAAATTGAAATCAAAAACAATATTTTTTACTTTCTGCTATAAAACAAATCCAATAAACAATACAAAAAAAATCAAATGTCTTCATAAATTTAGGCCACAATGTATTCGGTCTTAGGTAAAAAAAAACAATACCAATCCCAAGTGTATGTTGATTGGTTTGTATGAAAGTTATAGCTCCTTCAAACTATGATATATAAACTTGAATTTTTTAATAAGACTTGTAGTGGGACTGTGATAGTGTGGCAGACAATCTGACACTAACTGTCAGCTAGTGGCCGCACAATTAGGGGCGCAGGGGCGCTGCACCCCAATGCATGTGTCTGACCCCTAATCTACATGCAGGGCACCGGACACATGGATTTCTATGTGTTTTTTTGTTCTTTTTTTGGAGGCTCTAATTGGCTTCAAAAAAGGGTGGGCTCGGGGCACAGAGCACTTTGCCCTGAGACCACTCAGTTGTGTGACAAAAGTGAATTAATATTCGCTATTGTCTTCCTGCTTCTCCTCCCAGCCAATCAGAGAGTGGGTCCTGAGACCTGACTGGCCAAGAGGAGAAGCGACCATATTGGCTGGTACCTTGAGATGATGTGCGTGGAGATCCGAGATATCCGGAGGAGGACATCCTCATCGGAGGGAGCAATCTCGCTCTGCATCGCCGCAAACATTGGAGCCCGACTGCATGGGGTGGGTTTGGGGGTATGTTTGCCCCCCCCCTAGCTTTTCAGGGAGAAAAAACAGCCACATCACTGCTTGATGTACATCGATGTACAGAGCTCTGTGTTTTTAGTAAACACAGGGCCCTGTACTGTGATTTACTAAGCCGATCAGCAGGTCCTGGCCATAAAATATTGGCCAGGAACTGCTAACTGACTTGTGCTGTAGCGAATGATTGAACATACGGGGCGCACCCCCTACCCAGAAATGCCAGATTACATACATGTACATGATCCAGTGCAGCGGGGCCGCCCTGCCACAGTAAAAAGACAGTGGGTGGTCAGCAAATGGTCAAAGCACTGCAAAACTCAAGATCATTGCTGAGTGGAGTGCAGTTCTTGTGATCCATGAGAAGACCCTGTATGTTCCTGTAAAATACATGGTTTGCCTTACGACTAAGTCTGATCTCAATCCCTCCGGTACCTGACCTCTGACTTGCTTCTTGATTCCTCACCTTGCTTATCCGTTCGGCTCTGCTTCTGTCCATGTGATACTGACCTCAGCCTGGCTCCTGTTTCTACTCTCGTCTTCTGAATCTGTACCTTTGCTGACTGCCTGTTGCCAACTTCTACATGACCGTCTGACCATGTTCCTGCCTCCTTCTTCTGAATGCCCTGTGCACAGGTTCCAGTTCTCCGACTTCTATGTCATCGGAAGATCCAGTTTTTCTGCTGGCCTGGACTTACTACAGGTACCTGTGCCATTTCATGTCCTGTCTTTCCCTGTCATCAAGGACGAGGGACAAACAGGATAGGTGTAAGGGAGAGCCTTCTCATCTGTTCAGCCTCTACCATATACATTGCACTTACCCAACAGCTGTGTAGTCCAAGGGCCTACCTGACTGGCTATGTATGGAATGGAATGTTCGGGATACACATTGAATGGATGGTACATATACTCTATGATCAACGAGTTGAAGACCCCTAGCTATCACATCTACTATAAGATCAAAAGTGTTTACTACCAGGGTTTCAAAGATCGCATTTGCAACCGGTCTCGGTGTTCCAGAACCTTGGGGGGGGGGGGGCTCCGATATGGCAGTAAGGGGGCCTGTTGCAGAACATGTGAAGGAGACCCTAAGGCTCTGTTCACACTGCTGAGATTCCAAAGTCATGCAACTCCTTGTGATTTTTGTGATTAAAAGCAACATTAAAACTTCTTGTTTTTTTTTAATTAAAATAACAAACATGGTATACTAACCTGTTTTGCACAGAGCAGCCCTGAACCTTTTCGTCTGGGGTCCCCCAGGCTCCTCCTCTTAGGCAAGTGCCCCATAGAAAACTGCTTTCCATAGGAGCACTTTTGCATGCTTGCTCCCCAGCTGCCCTGTCTGCGTCATGAATGCATTAAGGAAAAAGATCTTAAAGTGGAGCTCCGCCCAAAAGGGGAAGTGGTTATCTGCCCCCCCCCCTCTGGTGCCACATTTGGCACCTTGTGGGGGGAAGGGGGAGTGGGTACCTGGTTTTCGCCATGACAAACTCAGCTGGAAGTTTGGCCCTCACGGACCATTGAGAAAGCGCAGGGCGATTCATGCAGGCTCCACTGCCGGTTTCCCTTACCCAAGATGGCAGATGAGGACACCGTGGGATCCCTGGACATATAAGTGACCTAATAGTAAAAGTCAGCAGCTACAGTATTTGTAGCTGCTGATTTCACATTTTTTGGTGGGGGAGCTGGAGCTCCGCTTTAAGGCTTTAGAACCACTTTAACATTTCAGTCTATGGCACTCAAATGGCACCCAAGTAGTGCAGGAACTTTTTTTTTGTCGCTGCGACTTGAGTTGCATTGCTTAAGACGGCGCCCGTTGAAATGAATGTGTTTTGATTTGCCATGCAACTTGTGTCGCAAGTGTCATGATAAGTTGCAGCAGTTTTAACCAGGGCTTATAAAGGGACCCGCCATGGCATTAAAGGGCCCCAGAATCAGTGGGAAGGGCCCTGGGCTTGGAGGGTAGGGCCCGGGACCAGAGGCAGCTCAGGGTTTCTTGCACTAGGGCGCGGAAGGTTCTAGTTACGTCTCTGGTTCACCCCCTTCAAATGATTGAGTACAGGTGTTTCCAGTGATGGTGTCAGGGACCAGTGTGATCAGAAATGTGTGGCCTACCACAGAGTGTACCAAACACAGATAAAGTGTAAATAATATAATTTATTAAAGAATACGTGAAGAACATAAAGAAAATGCACCCAATAATATAGTAAATAGTGTAACACAACCAGTGAGAACAAACAGTGACCACACAGTAAACAACAGTCTAAATCAAAGATATAACGAGCATGGGTTAACCAAATCGTAATCGTACCAGAGCCAGGGTCAAACATGGGAGATCAGCAGGGGGCGAGCTAACAACAAGACAGGACAGGGAGAGGGAACCAGGAGACAGACTGAGTGGGTAGAAAGAGATCGGGCTGCAGGATCGGGTCGGAGTCCAGAAACAGGAGATGGGATGCAGGCTTCAGGAACACAGCAACACAGATCAGGGGCACAAGGAGAAAATACCAAGGCAATGTGTAACAGCATTCACCATGTTTAAATACACTTCCTGCAATCAGCATCAGGTGATGCCTGATTGCAGGAGATGATGTCAGCTTCTGACTGCCGAGAGACACCCACTGGTGGACACCGGAACTGCAGCCTAAAGATCTGGGAGCACAGTGCCACCAGCAGGTTGACCCTTTCCTGACCGTCAGCCTCCGACTGCTGAGAGACACCCACTGGTGGACACCGGACCTGCAGCCCATAGATCTGGGAGCCACAGTGCCAACAGCAGGAGAATCCTTTCCTGACAGTACCCCCCCCCCTCAAAGGAGCAAACTCCGGAGGCTCCAACTAGCCATAGCTGAAAGAGTCCAGAGAGAAAATGTCTCGTAGGTCCAAGGAGTGCCGGGTTCCAAATAAGAGGCCCTGCTACTGGGATCCAAAAAGAAGCTAGGTGCTCTACCGCCTGGGTCTGGTAACTGGCTAGGTATTTCACCGCTGGGGCTAGGCAACAGGCTAGGTATCCTGTTGGTCAGATTTTTAGAAGCATATGACATTTGATCCCTCAAAACAGTAGGTATCCCAACGTTGGGGTACCATGGGTCATTCCCAAACTGGGGTCATGTGACAACACCGAAACGCTGACACTGGAATGTCTGGTTACAATCATGTAGCTTGCCTGGTCTCCAGGACTTGTACAGCACTTCAACGGCCATCTAGGTATCCCCAAGGAACTGGTTACCCAACATGGGTCCCTTAATGCTCCTGGAGTTGTGGCAATCGCATCCGGGTTGTGGCAAGGCACATATGGTGCTCTACCACTCCCCTGGAGCTCACCGCTACCAAGGTCGTGAAGGTAAACATAGCTGCCAATTGTGAAGGGTATGTCCGGACCACCAGGCTTTGGCGCCATCGGAGCAACGTACTGTAGGAGGGAACCAACCGAGGCAACTGAAAAAAGAACCTTAGGCAAAACAGGTAACCCAAACCAGATACACAAAGACTCAGACGTGTCAGACCCAATGGCAGATGGAATCATACCCTTGGCAGGACAATCCAGGAGGGCAGTAGGCATAGAGTCAATAACATCAAGCTGATCTTTGGTCAGGGAAAGCAGGCATCAGATCAACAGGCACTGGATCATCAGGCTGGGCAGCGGGCAGAGGCACATCAGGCTGGGTAGCGGACAGAGGCACATCAGGCTGGGCAGCAGGCAGAGGCAAATTAGGCTGGGCAGTGAGAAAAGGCACATCAGGCTGGGCAGAGGTACATCAGGCTGGACAGCGGGCACCGGAACATCAGGCTGGACAGCAGACACTGGAACATCAGGATGGGCAGCGGGCACTGGAACATCAGGCTGGGCAGGGGGCACAGGATCAGGAGGCATCAGGTCAGCAGGCTGGGCAGCAGGTACTGGAACATCCGGCTGGGCAACAGGCAAAGGACCCTCAGGCTGGGCAGAGGGTACTGGATCAGCAGGCTGGGCAGTGGACACAGTATCAGCAGGCTGGGCAGCAGGCACAGTATCAGCAGGCACCGGATCAGCAGGCTGGGCAGCAGGTACCCAAACATCAGGCTGGGCAACAGGCAAAGGACCATCAGGCTGGGCAGCGGGCACCGGATCAGCAGGCTGGGCAGCAGGCACTGGATCAGCAGGCTGGGCAGCAGGCACATGATCAGCGAACTGGGCAGCGGGCACAGGATCAGCAAGCTGGGCATTGGGCATAGGTTTTAGCAGGCACCAGGTCAGCAGGCTGGGCAGCAAGTACCAGAACATCAGGCTGGGCAACAGGCAAAGGACCATCAGGCTGTGCAGAGGGCACCAGATCAGCAGGCTGGGCAGCAGGCACAGGATCAGCAGGCTGGGCAGTGGGCATAGGATCAGTAGGCACTGGGTCAGCAGGCTGGACAGCAGGTTCCAGAACATCAGACTGGGCAACAGCAAAGGACCATCGGGCTGGGCAGAGGGCACTGGATTAGCAGGCTAGGCAGTGGGCACAGGATCAGCAAGCTGGGAAGCAGGCACAGTATCAGCAGGCTGGACAGCTGCCATGCTGGGCAGCAGGTACCGGAACATCAGGCTGGGCAACAGGCTAAGGCGCATCAGGCTGGGCAAAGGGCACTGGATAAGCAGGCTGGGCAGTGGGCACAGTATCAGCAGGCTGGGCAGCAGGCACAGTATCAGCAGGCTGGGCAGCGGGCACAGTATCAGCAGGCACCGGATCAGCAGGCTGGGTAGCAGGTGCTGAAACATCAGACTGGGCAACAGGCAAAGGACCAACAGGCTGGGCAGTGGGCACCAGATCAGCAGGTTGGGCAGTGGTTACAGGATCAGCAGGCTGGGCAGCAGGCACCGGAACATCAGGCTGGGCAACAGGCTAAGGACCATCAGGCTGGGCAGTGGGCACCAGATCAGCAGGCTGGGCTGCGAGCACAGGTTCAGCAGACTGGGCAGTGGGCACAGGATCAGCAGGCTGGACAACATGTTCAGGTCTGTCAGACAAAGACCAAACCCCACTGGCAATCGTGGAGGTAGACTGGAGTAGATTGGCTGGTGTGGAGGCAGATTGGAACAGATCGGCTGGTGAGGAGGCAGACTGGAACAGATCTGCTGGCATGGAAGCAGACTGGAACAAATCAGCTGGCACCGAGGCAGGATTGGACAATGGCAGGATTGTGTGAGTTGGAAAAAACTTCAGTTTATTTTTAGTTTTAGCCACTGAAGATCTGTAAGTGACTGCAGGGCTATAAGTATGGGGTGCAGCTGATGGAAGAGAAGAGCTGGAGGATGGTAAAAAAGAGGGAGCAGTTGCTAAGGAGGATTTTTGTGGGATTGTTGCAGGTAGCGGAGAAGAGGTAAATGGGTTGAAGGCAGGGTAGGTGCAGCCGGTGGAAACAGGATACTGATACTTAGTTGGGAGCAGGGTGCAATATATCTGACCATGCCTGTAGTAAAGGTTTAACAAAATTCAGTTTACACGCTGCCTGTCTGACCAGAGACTGCACTGTGTTAAGACACTCCATTAACACTTGGGTCATCCTCCAATAGCCACATCAGAGATTCTACCTGAGCCATACTGAAGGGGGGAGAAAAGTCATCACTGCCTTTAGTACTGGACAAAGCTAACTCTGCACAAACCTGAATCAAAGGCTGTACATTTCCAAACAACATACTGCCCTGATCAACTAGGAAATGAGAAAGTCGGATACATACTAATAGCTGGTTACTGGTCCATTTCTTCAATATCTGGTGGCAGCGGGGCCGCCATTAGGAGGGTACAGCCCATACACTTGTAAGGGGCCCCAGTATCTGGATGGGCCTGGCCGACTGACAGAGATGGGAGAAGTCAGGGGCGGGTGCAGGGGAGCTTCATGGCTGCTTCTGTATGAGTGTGAGTCGGCAGCTGATGCTGCTCTGCATCATTGAGCTCACATCAGGCTCTTTGCTGCCACCTCTAGCAACTTTCTGCATGTGCACTCCTCGTGTGTGCTGCCTGTAATGTATCCTGCACTGCAGCTCCTATCTGTGTCTCAGTCACATGTGGAAACAACAGCTGGGATTAGGAAGACCACCCTACAAGTAAGGGCTGTTGTACAAATAATGGGGGGGTGGTGGCTCTGTACATGTGTGCCTGTGTGTCTGAATGCGTGTGTACATGTCTGTGTGTGTCATATATACACGTGGGGGAGGGGGCTTAGAGCATACAGGTGTGCGACGTCTTTCAACGATCTCCACCGTCGTTTCTCGGACTACACTCGAGTTACTACGTCTCGTCGTAGTCGACGGCTGAGTGTGAGTATGTCTTCGTCGGTACTTCGAGGGGACGTGGGCGGGGACTGAAGAGGGTAGAGACAGTCAGCCGGTCCGGGTAGGTCTATGACCCCGGGGAATGTTCACATACCCGACATGGGAGG
>BLSH010388914.1:1746500-1758197 GCA_018402905.1 Glandirana rugosa | reverse complement strand
ACAGATGTTGTAGTGAGATTCCAGCAGGTCGTGCAAACAGGAGAATGGTCGTACAAGCAGGGTTGGCAACGTGCAGGCAGAGAGGTACAAAAGGGTTAGGCAAGCGGATCGTCAAGTTCAGGCAAAGGTTCGTTAACGGGCGGGCAGCGGAAGTACAGAGGAGTAGACAAGCGGATGGTCGTGGATAGCCGGGGTCGATGCAGGTAGCGGACAACAGGTCAAAGCAAGCCGGGTCAACAGGAAAACAGGTGAAAACACAGGAACAGGTAGGGAGCTGAGGCCCACAGGTCTGGAACGCTGTAGAACAAGCAGCAACTTGGTGCAGGAAGTCCAGGGTTTAAATAGGCGCCGTTTGGCGCCGTTTCCGGCGCGTGCGCGCGCACAGGCGCGCGCGCACGCGGGTGCGCACGGGAGCGCGCGAACACGCACGGGGGTGCGCGCACCACCGCGGAAATGGCCAGGAACACTGGCAAGTCCTTTTTACTAACATCCTCCCCGGCCTCCAGCCCTGTCCAGGGCCTCCACTTGCTGGCTACATCTGTGCTGGTGTGGGGTGTTTGGCTCCCATGCCCCAAGTGCCCTAGGGCTACTCCCAACCTGGCTTGTAATTGGGCACTGGTAGTCACCTCCTCCATAGTTACACCTTTCCAGGGACCCACCAGGAAAACCGCCTAGCTCAGGCAATACTCGTATGGATGGGATGTTGTGGGGTGTTTGGCTCCCATGCCCCAAGTGCCCTAGGGCTACTCCCAACCTAGCTTGTAATTGGGCACTGGTAGTCACCCCCTCCATAGGTACACATTTCCGGGGACCCACCAGGAAAACCGCCGCGCTCAGGCAATACTCGTATGGATGGGATGTTGTGGGGTGTTTGGCTCCCATGCCCCAAGTGCCCAAGGGCTTCTCCCAACCTGGCTGGTAATTGGGCACTGGTAGTCACCCCCTCCATAGGTACACCTTTCCGGGGACCCACCAGGCAATACTCATATGGATGGGATTATGGATTTGACTGATGCCAGTGCTGCTAAGATTAGTCTGGGCGTCTGCTCGCCAATGGCCTCCTCTTATCAAAGGAATATGGAAAATTGTTGGGCATCCTAGAATATTTCATAGACGGCATGCGTCTTCTTCTGAAGAGTGTATGGTAAGCGGACGTGGCGGTGTCTACTCCATCGGGGAACCTCTCATGTGTGCCCTATAAATATTAATGTGATCACATTACTGTAAATACCATTACTGCCATGTCAGAACTTTTATAGATGGATTTCTACTTATAGATCTAATTAATTAATTATGCAAAGATGCTGCATTCAGCGGGGGAGGGGGAGTTGGCGCAGTGACATTCAGATCAGGACTGGGAGGATTCCGGCGTTGGGAATTTTGGTAAGGTGTTAGGTTTATAAGTCGATTTAGGGTCAAAGGTGAAGGCATCTAAATATATAATGAACTTTTATGCTGTTCTGAATAAGTTTAATTCACGATCAATATGTTGGTCCATTGTGGGCCTGCTGAAGAACGTCGGTTTTACCTTGGCTATGATTACCACTGTAACCTATAATTTATGTAATCTTCATTCTCCTTTTATTGACAAAATAAATAAATATATAATGTACTTGACCACATCTGCATGCTTTGATTATTGACTTGTAACCGCTAGAATCTGAGATAGGGGTCTCCAAACTGCGGCCCTTTGCTTGTTTTTATCTGGCCCTTGGGGCACTGCTTCATCCACTGACACCAACAATGGGGCATGATTTCCCCCCACTAACACCAATAATGGGGGGAAAATCCTCCCATTGACACCAACAATAGAGCACTATTCCTCCCACTGACACCAATGATGGGGCACTATTCCTCCCACTGATACCAATAATGGGGCACTATTCCTCCCACTGATACCAATAATGGGGCACTATTCCTCCCACTGACACCAATGATGGGGCACTATTCCTTACACTGATACCAATGGTGGGGCACAATTCCTCCCACTAACACCAATGATGGGGCACTATTCCTCCCACTGATACCAATGATGGGGCATTTTTCCTCCCATTGATCATACCAGCAATAGGACACTATAACTTCCACTAATACCAATAATGAGGCATTGTTTACTCCCGCTGATGCCAGGACAGTTTCTCCCTATCTCCCACTGACCACAGTCCAGCTCCTCTAAACTTTGAAGGACAGTAAACTGGTCCTTTGTTTAGAGACTTTTTAAACACTTGGTCAAGAGGAACAATTAACCCCTTGTCGCCGGCTGTACGCAAACATGCGGCCTCTCAGAGCCTGGTACTTAGCACTGAGGGGCCGCATATTTGCTTGAATTGCTGCCTATACACCTTTGTTGAGAGTGCGCTCGCTGCGCGCTCCCAGCACAGTTACTGTCGCCTAACTGAAAGCGCCCAATCTCTCGTTGCGATCTGGAGTTTTTGGACCATGTGACCGACGTGACAGTCATTCACGGCGGTCAAATCATCTTAAGCCGTGCCCTGCCTCCCGGCACCATAAACCTTTTCAGGGTCCAGGAGGCACCTAAAAGGCTAAAGTGAATATGACTGCAATCTCTACTACGGCCAACAATGCAGGTACCATTATAGAGAGTGAAGTCCATTGCTTAGGCTTCAAGGACATTTGGCCCCTGTAAATTATATAAGCTCCAGATCTATATTTTTATAAGTACATGCATGCCAGTAATGTGTACATATAACACATACAGGTATTTATTACCACTTACCGTGAGCACAATACTACCCCTTTCTCATAAGTATCTCGGCACCATCTTTTGTCCCGCTATCAGCCAAGGTCGTCTTCTACCTTCCGCCTAAGAGACAACACAGTCATGTGCAGTTCTTAGCTGTGTTCACAAATGTCTGACACAGATCAGCCCCTGCTGTAGCCCCTCAACTTGCAACAAAGTAACAATGTACAGTCTGATCACTGGAGGAGATTGGATAGACCAGACAGATAGATAGATAGATAGATAGATAGATAGATAGATAGATAGATAGATAGATAGATACAGTAGATAGACCAGATAGATAGATAGACTAGATAGATAGATACACTATATTACCAAAAGTATTGGGACACCTGCTTTACACACACACACATGAACTTTAATCACATCCCAGTCTTAGTCTGTAGGGTTCAATATTGAGTTGGCCCACCCTTTGCAGCTATAACAGCTTCAACTCTTCTGGGAAGGCTGTCCACAAGGTTTAGGAGTGTCTATGGGAATGTTTGACCATTCTTCCAGAAGTGCATTTGTGAGGTCAGGCACTGATGTGGGCGAGAAGGCCTGGCTCACAGTCTGTGAGTCTGGGTTCTAATTCATCCCAAAGGTGTTCTATCAGATTGAGGTCAGGACAGTCTAGTTCCTCCACCCCAAACTCGCTCATCCATGTCTTTATGGACCTTGCTTTGTGCACTGGTGTATAGTCATGTTGTAATAGGAAGGGGCCATCCTCAAACTTTTCCCACAAAGTTGGAAGCCTGAAATTGTCCAAAATGTTTTGGTATGCTGACGCAGAGTCCCCTTTGCTGGAACTAAGGGGCCAAGCCCAACCCCTGAAAAACAACCCCACACCATAATCCCCCTTCCACCAAATGATTTGGACCAGTGCACAAAGCAAGGTCCATAAAGACATGGATGAGTGTGTTTGGGGTGGAGGAACTTGACTGTCCTGACCTCAACCCGATAGAACACCTTTAGGATGATTTAAAGCGGAGACTGTGAGCCAGGCCTTCTCTCCAAAATCAGTGCCTGACCTCACAAATGCACTTCTGGAAGAATGGTCAAACATTCCCATAGACACTGCTAAACCTTGTGGACAGCCTTCCCAGAAGAGTTGAATCTGTTATAGCTGCAAAGGGTGGGCCAACTCAATATTGAACCCTACAGAGTAAGACTGGGAAGCCATTAAATTTCATGTGCGTGTAAAGGCAGGCGTCCCAATACTTTTGGTAATATAGTGTAGATAGATAGATGGATAGACCACATAGATAGATAGATAGATAGAAAGATAGATAGATAGATAGATAGATAGATAGATAGATAGATAGATAGATAGATAGATAGATAGATAGATAGCAGACATTGAGGAGATACTTCCTCCTGTCTGCAGTAGGCTGACGGCATCATCTCAGCTTGAGCAAAGTCTACCAAGGGTGGCTTTTTAATGGCAAAAAGTTGAGCGTATTTGCAAAAATTACTATTACTGCATATTGTGAACTGCGGGAATTTATTCATGCAGATTTTTAAAGTTACTGAAAAGTCCAGTAAAATCGCCCATGTGTACGGAATAGTGTGGAATCATTTCCTGGCGTTGGTCTTGGAACCTCTCTCCAGACCTGGGTACAAAGCATAGTAATGTTCCCTGATTCCCATTACAATTTATGATTAGCATGTCACAAAGTATCATAAATTATCCTAGCACCTTGGATAGTGATGAGGAGTCATTTATATTACCCCTCTTTGTCCATGCTCACAATAGAGGTCGGTAATTTATGGTTCTACACCACAACATTACCCATTCATGATGCTTCTTACGTCTTAAGTGTTTTATTCCCGCTCTACGGCCTTCCTTTTCTTCCATTCTTACCATATTTCAAAACTAGATGATCAAGAATCCTTAACCTCATTGGTTCCCAAGACTGCTGCCGATTGGCTGAATAATAATTAACATGTTGGGCCACATGGTATGAACGTTTGTGTTATTAATAAGAAACTCACACATCCTATTTACATTAATTTGTGAGGTTTAAAATTAATTTAATGCGGCCTCTGATGACCTCCAATCTGCTAAGACAAAGCCCCAGCGTTGTAGGATCGCTTAAACCATTCATTAAACATTTTATGCAAATCGTGTTTGTTTATAAACAAATTAACCGCGAGGATTTTCAAAACAGGTGCTGTGTTGTGAATGCGTACTAAATGGTGTGGTACTGAAAGAATTAATTAGACCTTCAGAAGTAATTAGTTGCAATAATTTGCGTGATTAGCGGCTTGGTTAAAGAGTAAGACACACACACACATTGTAATGCATGGCGTAGTCGCTGTAGTCGATGTGTATTTCATATGGAGAAGGTGAGGTTTTTTTTTTCCCTTCTGTAGAATTTTTTTTTTTTTTTCAGGGAAAAAAAAAATTGCTGACAAAACCGAGAGTTAATTGCCGAGTGTTGTGCAAAGGGGAAGCCTGTTCTCGAGGCTGATAGGAAAATGCATGGAGTCTAAGAGAAGCACATGCTGTTCGGTGGACCCTCGTATCTTGTCAGTGTTAAATAGGAAGCACAATTAACAAATTACTTCCCAAGATAACTGAGGGCAACATGGCAACAAATTCTATTATGTGCTTGATATACCATGAGGTTCTTCATCAAATCAGTATTAAGAGGGATTTGGCACCAATTGGGCATAACTGCAAATAATGGAAATCCAAAAATTTGCCAAAATTGCTGGATGGATTGATACCCTCCTCCATTGTCCTTATCCTTTTTGCCCCTTTTCTCTGACCTAACCTAACCCACCAGGGTGGCAGGCTATTGAACTGCAAGTGGGAGATTGACATCATTGATCTAATTTGGCCACAAGGCCTAATATGGCCATATGGTCATATTAGGTCAATGATGTCACAAGCATCCCCAGTCGCCTTGTGTACTAAGTCAATGAGCTGTGGGTGGATAATTCTCCTCTCCACAGCTGCACATTCACAAAGAGGTAGGGGTGTTTGGGTCATCATTGACCTAAAATGGTCACATCGCCTAATATGGCCATATGGTGATGTGGACATATTAGCTTAATGATGATGTCACAAGCCTTCCTACCCCTTTGTGTGCCAAGCCAATGAGCTGTAGGTGGGGAACTCCCCACCCCGCAGCTGCATGTTCACAAAGAGGTAGGGGTGTTTGTGACTTTGTTGACCTCATATGACCATATGGTCATGTGACCGTATTAAGTCAAATGTCACAAACATCCCCACCCCTTTGTGTGCCAGGCAAATAAGCTGTGGATGGGGAATTCCTAGCCTTACAGCTGCACATTCACGAAGAGGTAGGTAGGGATGTTTGTTACGTCGTTGACCTAATATGGTCACAAGACCTATTATGGCCATATGGTCATGTGACCAAATTAGGTCAATGATGTCATGAGCACATTTGCACCCAAAGGGTAGGGAATGCTTGTGACATCATTGACCAAATATGGCCACATGTCGATATGGCCGTTTTAGCCCATGTAGCCTACTCTTGGACCTTTCTCCTGCCTTCGACACAGTTGACCACCTGCTTCTCCTCAACAAACTCCATTTCCTTGGCCTCCGTGATTCTGCTACTTCATGGTTCTCCTCCTACCTATCTCACTGCACTTTCAGTGTCACATACAACACCATCTCTTCCACTTCTCTTCCTCTTTCCGTTGGGGTACACCAAGGCTCCGTCCTTGGGCCCCTCCTATTCTCTCTCTATACCTCTTCCCTGGGCCAGTTGATAACCTCCCATGGCTTCCAATACCACCTCTATGCTGACGACACCCAGATCTTTCTCTCTACTCCTCAACCCACCCCCCCTTCTCCTCACATACCACAAACGTACTGAGTGACATATCAGTATGAATGTCACACCACTTCCTCAAACTCAATCTTTCTAAAACTGAGCTTGTAATATTTTCTCCTCTCCGATCCCCTCCCCATGACTTTACCATTAAGATCAATGGCACAACCATTGGTCACTCCACACATGCCAGGGTGCTGGGTATAATCCTAGACTCTGACCCTCCTTTGGCCCCCACATCCAATCACTGGCTACATCTTGCAGCCTTAACCTACGCAACATTTCCAGAATTCGCCCCTTCCTGACTAAAGACATCAAAAAACAACATACCCACTCCTTAGTTATTTCCCACCTCAACTACTGCAGCTCCCTCCTCACTGGCCTACCCTTACACAGGCTATCCCCCTGTAGCCATGTGCTCCCTTGAGAGTGGCTGGTTACAGTGGCTCAGCTGATCTCAGTCGCACCATATATCACACATCCGGAGACACTGACCAGGCCGGCTCTTGTTTTTGTTGTTTTATTTAGGGGAAATAACTTGGGTGGGGATAAGGGGTAACTGTGGGATGCCCAAAGAATTATGGTACATGGATTCCATATACAGTCCTGTATATGCGCACTTCACTGCAGACTCTCCCTCTGCAGACTATTGCTCCTCTCAACTCTCCAGCACTTCACTTGCTGACCGTTTCTCTTACAGTTCTCTGACTACACAGAACTCACAGCTTTACACTCTTTTGCTTCTCTTCAGCTCAGAACTTAGTTTCCAGCCTGAAGAGAAATGTATCAGGCTTCTCTATACCTTCCTCTTCACCGCGGTTAGCACGTGGTGAGGCCTCCCCTCTTTCAGAGGGACCTCAGGAACACCCATTACAGGCCAGGGATCATGGGCCCCTGAATGTGCAGGAAAAACTTGAGTGCTAACCGGGCCTTTGACGGACTACAACTCCCAGACCATCTTCCTCCAGGTCCCATTGACCTGCTCTTTGGTAGTGACTCTCCCAAGGCTCTCACAGACTGTCCTCCATTCCTCTCCCAGCCTGCTCCAACACTTTCTCCTCCACTCCCAGGGACCATCACTCACTGCACCGGTGGATACTTTAAAGTCTCTCTCCTCCTGTAGCACCTCCGTTGTTCTCCTGTTCCTCCTGTGCAGCTCCAGGAATCACTCTCCTTTTGGCTGCACCTGAACCCCCAAGTCACCCTCCACAGACTGGGGGCGACCTCCCGGGTAGGGGCCTGCTCCACAGCACCTCTGTTAAATTTCCAGACTTCCACCCGACACCACTCCTCCCAGATTGGGCTGACTCTGAGTATTTAAGGAGGCCTGCCCCCTGCCAACCCTGCTTGAGGATTGGCCAGGGCTCCTTAGAACACTCCAGATGGCTCCACCTATCTCCCAGCTTTCTGCCCAGATACCAACCTCAGGTTTCTGGATACAGAGGGGGGAAGTTCTGGTGACCTCATCTGTTAAGTATGCCCAATCCTTCCTGAGCCACTGCTCCCGGCCCAGATCAAAACATTCAGGCCTGCACATTACAGTCAGGCCTGACTAAATTTACCTCTCCTAGCCAAAACCTTGCTAGAAAATGCACATATACTTTGGGGGCTCTACACCCCTTTCAGTCTATTATGAATGCCGCTGCTAGACTAATACACCTTACTAACCAATCTGTGACTGCTGCTCCTCTCTGCCAATCCATTCACTGGCTTCCACTACCCCACTGTATAAAATTCAAAATACTAACCACAATGTACAAGGCCATCAACAACTTTCCCCCAGCTACATCACCAACCTCATCTGCAGATATTGCCCAAATTGTCCTCTCCATTCCTCTTAAGACCTCTTGCTCTCTAGCTCCCTTATTACCTCCTCCCATGTTCACCTCCAGGACTTCTCCAGAACTTCTCCCATCCTCTGGAACTCTCTGCCCCAGTATGTCCAGTCAGCCCCTACCCTGTCCGCCTTTAGGCGATCCCTGAAAACTCACTTATTCAGGGAAGTCTACCCCACCACCACCACCTAAGAACTGTACCCGAGCCACCTCCATCAGATCACCCCCTGCAGCTATTACCTTTTGTACCACCTCCCCCTCTCTTTAGATTGTAAGCTCCATGAGCAAGGCCCTGTCCTGTCTCTTCTGTTTTGAACTGTATTGTAATTGTATTGTCCCCCCTCCACATTGTAAATGCTGCGCAAACTGTTGATGCTATATAAATCCTGTATAATAATAACAATGTAGCCATATTAGGTCAATGTTGCCACAATCATCCCCATCCTGTTGTGTATGTGCATCTACTTCCTCTGCCCACAGCTCATTGGCCTAGCATTGACAGCTGCCTTTGGACCAAATCCAAGCTAATCCCTACTCCAGAGATGCATATTTAACTCAATCTGAAGGACATGGTGTCTAGTGAGTACATCCAGCACTCACTCTCCTAGCCACGCCTGTGCATTACAGCCTTATAGATTTCTGTGGGGTCATCTTCCTTATTGTCTAACTTTGGGTCACACCCACATTGAGGTCTATGGGTCTGTAATGTGCAGATGCAGCTTCTATGGAGGGAGAAGGTAGGTTCCTTTGGTCTGGGTAAAGGGGCAAAAAGGATAAGTGCACAAGCACATTGTCTTCCTCCTGGACAGTGAGGCGCTCAAGTAATTGCATGTGAGAGCACTGTGCTGTCCAGGAGTACTGTAAGCCCAGGCTGATGCAATGTCCATGCCCATGACAGCCAGGGTTCACAGGAAGTGGGTTGGATGACACCTGGATGAGAACTGGCACTGGCTCAGTGCAATATATAACATTTTTGTATTTGGGTCTAAATATGCTTTGCTTACAATACTCACCTTCCCTCTGGTGCTGTCCCCGCAGACTCACTGGTAGGTGACCCAGGGCCTGTTCTCTTCTAGGTTGATTGGATTTGCCCTCTTGAGATGTATCATCACACTGACCTGGGGTTACAATACTCCTGGACAGAGTAGTACTCACCTAACTACTACAGTGCCTCCCTACCCAGGAAGAAGGACTGCCCACTGCAGCCAGCAGAGCACAGGTGATATCAGCAGACTGGCCAGAAGACTGCAGGAAACAGGTAAGCATAAAGGATTTTTTTTTTTTTTTTTTACAAAAAGTGGCAGGGGGTTTCAGGAAGAGGAGGAAGGCTATGGGTATAAGAAAAATGGAGCTGGGCTGGGCCTTTTTTTTTGCTCTTAGCTCCTCCACCCTGCCTCGTGGAATTTTTTTATCAGAAAAGGTGTAGTTTACATTCACATTGCTTTGCACAAACATATGGTAGAACTGAGAGGCAAAGAAAGGGGTTGCCTAAGGAGATTTACAAGACAATCGGCCCAGCAAGGAACAGCATTGACGGGTACCAGAAAAAGTGCACAATCGTGTAGTACATTGATAATGATCAGAGCTGGGTAAATATACAGGCAGTTACAGTATCTCACAAAAGTGAGTACACTGTGACAAACAGCCCATGTCAGTTATGGATGGAGTATATCTGCCACATAGAATCTTGAGATTCTTAAGGTAAATGGGTGGCAGGGAGAGGTCTGTAGGCAGCAAGGGGTTAGGTATTGGTCACACCTTGCTCCCCAGCTGGGGTATAATTTTGCCTGACCTGGGTGTAATCATTGGTGGTGCTGAGAGAGAAGGAGCAGGCTGTGAATGAACATGCCTGCAGGACTGAAGCAGACCCAGTGAGGTATGTCCGTAGCCAGGAGGCTTATTTTCATTCAATGGACTTTTTGGTTTAGGGACTGTTTTCTACCCCTGCGAGGGAGACCTTTCTGTTAATCCTTTCTTTTCTGAATGAATAAACATGGGCAGGAAGCCCTTAACCTGACATATGGCTGGATTACATGTTTGGAGAACCTCTCCACTTGAAGATAATCGCCCACAACGCCCCTCACATTTTTGTAAACATGTTATTCTATCTTTCCATGTGACAACACTGAAGAAATGACACTTTGCTACAATGTAAAGTAGTGAGTGTACAGCTTGTATAACAGTGTCAATTTGCTGTCCCCTCAAAATAACGCAACACACAGCCATTAATGTCGAAACCGTTGGCAACAAAAGTGAGTACGTGTTGTCACATGAAAAGATATAATAAAATATTTACATAAATATGAGGGGTGTACTCACATTAGTGAGATACTGTATGTACGGGACCCAAATATGTAAGTAACAGTAACAACTTTTCTGTTTTTATTTAAAACTCGTAGAGTGTCGAGAAAGAGCGTTTCCCAATGGCCAGGTGAAACGTAGGTGGGATATCTAGTTGGGATAGACAGGGATGAGAATAGTATCCCTATCACAAATTAGTCCTGTTGTGAACCAGATATCAGGGGACAGAGGAACATAAGGGGTGGGGGGGAGAGGGGATTGTAAAGGTAGGTGCCCAAAGATAGGGTACTAGAGGAAAGTGGATAGAAAAAAGAGAAAGTGAGGCGGATGATAGACATAGGGAGTGAAGGGTCTCTTCCGCGCGGGTGAGCAGGGCCATCCATAAAGGGTCAACCAGAGTGCGAGACCTCCTCGAGGTATGCATCGGTGAAAACAAAGTAGTGCCAGGACCTCCAGGTCTCTCGGAAGATCTCCTCCGGTTGTGTAGAGTGGTGGTGAGGTCCTCCATGTCCCTTAGTTCATTAACTTTTGAGAACCATAGTGCTAAGGACGGTGGATTCTCCGATCTCCAACAGAGAGGGATGCAGCCTTTGGCAGCATTCAATAAATGTATAGTGAGGGAGGCCTTATATTTCTTAATTGGTCGTTCTGACATATGGAGCAAGCAGGCGGCTGGTTTCCCCTCCAGATCTACATTGGTCAGGTGTTTGACTGTACGGCTCACTCCCAACCAAAAGGGCTGGAGCTTGGGGCATGCCCAAACAATATGGAGCATCGTTCCCTCATCTGAACCACAGCACCAGCACAAGCTGGGGACCTGAGGGAAAAAGCAGTGTAGGGTAGGGGGCACCTTGTACCACCTAGTCAGGATTTTATAGCAGGTCTCTTGTATCCTGGTGGCTATGGACGACTTGTGGGCGAAGTGCAAGATCTTCTCCTTCTGAGAATCAGTGAATTGAACACCCAAATCCGACTCCCATTTAGTAAGGAATGGGGGGGGGGGGGGGGGGTA
>BLSH010388914.1:1712181-1738349 GCA_018402905.1 Glandirana rugosa | reverse complement strand
AGAGGTGGTGTAATGAAAGGGAGGAGTGTATATGTCCAACGGCAACCAGTGCTGGTCTGATAAGGGGGGGGCTTGCTTTTTGCTGCTATACACAGCTATATATATATATATATATATATATATATATATATATATATATATATATATATATATATGAATATGTATAATATAGCTGTGTCCAGCAGCCCCCCCCCCTCTTTTATCAGACACAGCTATATTATATTATATTATATATAGGTATAGTAGTTGACTGAGCCACCCACCCTGAGCTGGTCTGATAAAGGGGGGGGGGTGTCTCTGACCATTCCTTGTACCATGTCTGCAGTCTCTGACCATCCCTTGTTCCATGTCAGCAGTCTCTGACCATTCCTTATATCATGTCATCAGTCTCTGGCCATCCCTTGTACCCAGTGTTAAGTTTGTTGACTAAAACCGACTAAAACATTTTAGTCAACTAACGTAATACCATTTTAGTCAACTAAAATACGACTAAAACTAGAACAATTGAGTTGACTAAAATATGACTAAGACTAAAACTAAAATGGCATTTTAGTCACAAGACTAAAATGGGACTAAAACTAAAATTCCATTTTAGTCAAAAGACTAAGACTAAAACTAAATTGAAATTTTACGTCAAAGTTAACACTGGTCTGTAGTGCATGTTCATACCTCAATACCATAAATAATAACTTATTCGATTTTTCATTCCAGCAGTATTGTCACAACTCCAATGGGGTCTGGTGACAGGTGCGTATCAATGAAGTGTGAATCGCACCAAAGTAGTGAGCGCACCACAAGGTTGCGAACCTAAGGCTGACTGCTGCTAAGTAGTACCGGCTGATACAGGGAGAGGGCCCCCTAGAGCATGGACACTGAAATTCAAGTAGCTAGTGCATTTCCCCAGGGCGCGGAATCTAAGAGCCAGTGGGTGTTCACCAGAGCCTCTAGTGGTGAGGATGGATTTGGCTGCAACTGGATCCAGGTCGCGGCCCCCAGGGTCCCCTAGCTCACGCTCGGCTGGCCCCAGGTGATAGAGAGGAAGCAGCAGCACAGTAACAGTAAGAATAGTTAGAGGAATAGAAAAGGGTCAGGGCAACCAGAACACAGGAGAAACCAAAGACAAGCCGAAGATCAAGGTAACAGGCAGAAGGGATAGTCAGACAAGCCAAGGATCAGAACACGGATAAGACTAAGAGCAACCGAAGGAGACAATCACAGACACAAGCCGAACATGGGCAAACGTTGATCAGTAATGCAGCCTTGTACTGCCAGGCTTATATCCTGTTACCAATTAAGGCCTGGGGCAGAGACCAGCAGAGCAGGACCTACAAAAACACACAGGTGAGCGAGGCCCGGCCTTTAACTGGACACATGCAGCAAAGGTAAGCAACAGATAAGACATGTTTTAGCTGGTTACATGACAAGTATATAATGAGTTTGGAAATTGTAAAGAACTGCTTAAATAATGCATTACAATTTAATTTCACCCATTAGATTTTAAACAACTAAAATGAGTTTTAGTCAACTAAAATGTACTGGAGATTTAGTCTACTAAATACGACTAAATCTAAAACAATTGCAGAAGATTAAAATGGGACTAAAACTAAAATGCTATTTTAGTCCTAAGAAAAAAACTAAATTGAAATTTGCTGCCACAATTAACACTGCTTGTACCATGTCAGCAGTCTCTGACCATCCCTTTTACCATGTCAGCAGTCTCTGACCATCCCTTTTACCATGTCAGCAGTCTCTGACCATCCCTTGTTCCATATCAGCAGTCTCTTACTGCCCCTTGTACCATGTCAGCACCCTCTCCTCCACATCCACCTCTGTACCCCCCCCCCCCCACACAGTACCCCCCCCCCCCCTTCCACAGCCATCTGTGTACCCCCCCCCCCCATCTGAAAGATGAGTTTCAAATGTTTTGACAGGGGCACAGTTTCAGTGCTTGCCATAGGCTCCATTTTCACTAGGTACGCTTCTGCAGCAGGATGAGGCGGACTGGTGCTGGTGATTGCGGATAGCTGAGAGGGTTGCTGGTAGCAGACTGTAGATCAGCCAGAACAGCAGGGTGGTAGGTGGGTACTGGAGACAGCAGGCAGAGTAGCATAGTCAGGCAAGCCAGGTCATACACAGAAAGGATGGATCGGGTACAGGGCACAAGAAACAAGCAGGGTCTGGAACCAGTGAAGCAGGAGCCAATGGAGCAGACAGAAGCGGAGGTCAGGGGACAAGATGAGGTCAGTACAGGTGGAGTAAAGACAAGCTGGGTCAGCAGCTGGAATCAGGATACAGAATCATGGGAACACAGGAAACACTGGAGGCTGAAGACAAAGCAGCACTGATCCTGAGCACTGGCCCAATTTAAATAGCCCATTTTGCACCTCATCTTTCACAAGTGCACGTAAGAGCTGGCACACATGGGTATGCGCATTAACAAGTGCCCAATTCCTGCGTGTCTGAAAGGGAACATGTCTTTCTTTTTTCCTTTTCTTTCCTTTCCCTTCCCTTCTTTCTTTCTTTCTCAGCACAAATGAAGAATGACATCACATTGTGGATCCCCATTAGATTTTTTTATAAAGAATGCCACAAAGATAGGAACACCAAACAGAGCTAGGAACAAATCTGTGAACGATAGCAGAAAAATATCTTCGCTGGAGTCCTGAGAGATATAAGAGACCTGCCAGATTCCACTTATAACTGAAGTATACCTTTTAAGTGGAGTGATCCTTTAAGGCAGAATTCTGCATTGCTATACAAAGCAATACCGGTGAAAACATCCGCACATCAGTCGGTACACGTCCCCTGTGCTTTTAAATAGGATATTTGCAAATCAGTCTTTACTGTGTATCTATCAACCCTAACGGAGGATTCAAATAAAATTAAGATTTGTCTGTCAGGAGCCTTAGCGATGAGTAGCCCCGGGCAATGACGGAGAGAAGTCTGTGACTATTCCGGAGGTTTTGATTAAGATTAATGAGCAAAAGAAACTTTTCAGAGATGGATAAACAAGCATTTTGTTAACTAATGTATTTGTTCTCCATCTTATGGCGAGAAGGGAACTTTTCTCCTCCCTGTATACTTCCAAAGTCATAATTTATAGATGAGACTCAGGAAATATGATAAATAAATGCGGTGGAGTGTCCTTGGTAAACCATTGGTGGTTTGATTCGGATTTATTAAAGGAGACTTGCCTGGGACAAGTAGTAAGGCTGCATTACTTAGCCCTTCTGAAAATCCTCATTGCCTGGCTTTCATGGTGACTCCTCTGATCAAAGTCACTCTGATGCCTCCTAAAGTATTAAATAAAAGCTCTGTGCCTATCCTTCCTCTCATCATGGCTCCGACCTTCACTGTCTCAAAGAACCAGAAGAAGAATCTTCTATATCTTACCTTCTTTCGGGTGGATGGCGTGCCTGGCCCTTGCTGAGCACTGAGGTTCCATCTGTTAGGCCCTTCATCATTACAGAACATAGTAGTGAAGTAGTGGACTTTGGATGGAACAATAGTTCTATCTATCTATCTATCTATCTATCTATCTATCTATCTATCTATCTATCTATTTATCTATCTCTATATGTCTAGTCTACCTATCTATCTTTCCACCTGTATATCTCTCGCTCTTATCTAACAATCCATTTTCCATCCACTGATCCATTATCCATCCATCCATCCATCTAGTCTATTGCTAAGAAATTTAGTGTGCTAGGTGGTAACTAACCTGGCTGATTATTGTAGGATCTCTTGAGCTTCTCTCCAGATCCAATTTTGGTGCATCTCTCTCCTCTGGGTGGCATTGTCATTCCTGGCACTGTACTGACAAGGTGTAATTGAACTTGGAATGTGAGTGGATAGGTTGTTCTAGCCAATGGGCGGGGTTTTTTTGGCCGCATGGCCTGCTAGGAGCCTATTTATTGAAGAGGAGTCAGGTGATCGGGGTTCGGTGCCACCTGGATGGCCATCTGGGTGGACATGTGTTAAGAAGCTCTTGGCTGCTAGGCCAGAAGCCTGAGGCCTATCCGGGAGTTCCTGGGAGTTAGGCGGTCTGAGGCCTACCCAGAGGAGGAAGGAGTTGCAGAGGTAGTGGCATGGTGCGAGGAAGCCTAACCGAGTCTTGCGGGTTCTGCCGGCCAAAGAACACCTCTTTGCCAGAGGTGAAAGTACACAGTCGCCAGTCGGGGGACTATCATTCCTGTAGCCAGCGGCAAATCGTGAGCCAGGGCCAGGGGTAAACAGGAACTGTAGCCATTGGAAGGGACAACACTCCTCTTGTTACAGTCTGGAGGGCAAAGTCTGAGAGAGAGTACCAGAGCAGCCATTTTTTGCCAGCCGGGGATGGTGAAGAAGTGGGAAAACCTCTTGTTGAGGACAAGGCCCGGCAGGTTAACATGGGTGAAGTTCAGAAGGCACAGCAGTTGGCTGTTGGGAGCTCTAGGAACCCAGTGGCAGTGGGAATTGAAGCTGCAGCGGGAGGCTGCAAGATGGAAGTCAGTTTTGCACTACGAGGATACCAAGTTAGCATGTGTTAGATCTGAGTGAAGTCAAGTACCAGTTGGTACCAAGTTCCAAGTTCATTCTTTAACTACATGGTTCTGAATTGTGAACCTACTATATTATCCTGTTGGAAGTCTCGGAGTCTGCAAAGTGCTGTTGCACTAGCTCTAAGGGTGTCCTGGCCCTAACCCTCTCTCCTCAGTTCATAAAGAGAAAACAAAATCTCTTTCACCATTCTCAGTGTCTGGCACCCAACTCTACACTGCATCATACCCACCATGCCTAGTAACCCACACTGTGAGGATGGATGTCAGCCCTCCCTTACTCTAAAGGTCACCATCAGGCCTGCATAGGTCAGGGCCATGGCTACATACATATACATTATACCTGTCTATCTTTCTATTTATCTATCTATCTATCTATCTATCTATCTATCTATCTATCTATCTATCTGTCTATCTATTTCTCCCCCTATTTTTCTAACTAAATAACTAACTAACCATCCATCCAGTCTATTTTTCTATATATTTCATCTATCTGATCTATCTGTATATCTTTCTATTATCTAGTCTATCTTTTTCCAAGGCATCCATCAAACTAATCATCCACTTTTTCTTTCTTTCTTTTGCATCTTTCTAATTCTCCCCCTCCTTTGTAACAATCCATCAACCCCCCCACCACTTTTCTAACCATCCAACCATCTAGTCTTTTTATCTACTTTTTTTTTAATCTTTATCTATCTTTCTTTCTATCTATCTATCTATCTATCTATCTATCTATCTATCTATCTATCTATCTCTCCCCCTCTTTTCTAACTAACCATCCATCCAGTCTATTTACAGTATCTATATATTTATCTATATCTATATAGTTCATCTATCTTTTTCTAGCCATCCATCCATCCATCCATCCATCCATCCATCCTATCAATCTATCTGATCTACTATATCTGTTTATCTATCTTACTATTATCTATATATCTAGTCTATCTTTTTCCAAATCATCCATCCATCCAGTCTTTCATTCATTCTTTCTTTCTTTCTTTCTTTCTTTCTTTCTTTCTTTCTTTCTTTCTTTCTTTCTTTCTTTCTTTCTTCCTTCCCCTCTTTATTCTTTCCTTTATTTCTTTCTCCCCGTTGGTGTCACACCTCCCCCTGCTGTCAGCTGTCTTTAGCTGATGGTCTATTAGCTGTCACACAGTCCCTGGTGCGCGCAGTGACCTCACACAATTCCGGGGTCTTTATCCTAGGCGTCAGTGAATTGAGAGAGATCTTCTGTCTGATTAGCTTGAAAGCTGTCATCCCGATCCTCCTTCCCATCTCTCGCTCTCCCTCCTAACAGACACCGAGCAACCCAGTCAATAATCCTTCCCTTGTCTTCCCTCCGCCTGTCTTTTCCCTCTTTCTGCTTTTTGACGGCATGAAGTCAAAAGGGAGGTTATGATCGGAAAGTTCAGCCAAATGTTATCAGCTGTGGAGTCATTGCTGAGGGAGAGGGCCTAGGAGCCCCCCTTGTGACCAGAGCCAATAATAGCTGCTCTGCACCGATAGCATCAACAGCTGTCAAATATGCAGTCATTTGTGGCTCATCTATGAAGGTAAACACCTGTACCCAGTCAAGGCTTCATGGCGGCTCCTTCCCTTCCTTTCTGATCTTCATCTGTTCCTTCAAGGTGCTGCCAGGATAATCTAAACTGAGAGCTGATTTATGAAGTGAAAGAGTCCTTCAAAAGTTTGGCAAGGCTTGAAGAATTGACTGAGCCAAGTGTGGCATGGGGGGTTCTTGACACGGACGTTCCGAATATGTCTTCGCTGGCCTTCCAAGCCCTGTCTATGCAAGGATCCCTCTAACTTATGTTAGGAAACTTTGCTTTGAGGATCATCGGGTGTTCTTCAGACTAAGGCCCATGTTGCGATTTTGAAGCAGCAATTTGTAGCTGGTACAGATTTGCTCTCTTTAGATGATGTGCCAATGTGTCATATACTTGGGAGGTTGTACAGGAAAAAAACAAGAGCACCTAACAAAATTTTGAGAGGGCATGAGAAGTTTATTTTATCACAAAACATCAAATGGACAAGCCAAATGTTGACTCTAGAAGACCCGCTTCATCAGGACCCAAAATTTATAAACATTAAAGCGGAGTTCCACTCGTTTTTTTGTCTATTAAAAGTCAGCAGCTACAAAAAGTGTAGCTGCTGACTTTTGTTAAACAGTAACTTACCTGTCTCCCGGTCCAGAGATGGCTGCTCCTGAAGCCCCGGTCCTCTCCCCCCTCCTCCCGACGGCCCCGCCATTCCTAGTGTGGGCACCCGGCCCGGCTTCACGGCCGGGCACCCACTGCGCATGCGCTGCGCATTCCTAGTGGCCAGGCAATCTTCTGGGACCTGTGACGTGTCCCAGAAGATTGCCAGGAGGGAGGGGCCGCCTAGGAGGAGAGGAGGAGTCGCCTAGGCAGCCCAGAGGCGGAAGGTGGAAGAGGGACAGGAAGTCCCTCTGAAACCTGGGGACACACTCCCCCCCCAAAAAAATTACATGCCAAATGAGGAGTGTTTAAAGCGGAAGTTCCATTTTTGGGTGGAACTCCGCTTTAAGGTGGACCTTTACCCTGAACATTAAAGTGTATCTAAACCCCAAACCAAAAATGTAATATATTGAGGCTTACATTTGTTTTCTTTTTTCAAGCTTTCTTTTGCTTTATTTTTGCTTACTAATCCTGCTAATAACACACTTTCAGTCCTTGGGTGGCTACGTCACTCTTATTCTGTATTTGGAGGGAGCCATGGATGCCATCCTAGGCCAGCATTTCTTAACCCTTTTTCAGTCCTGGGACCATTTAGAAGTAGGTAAAATCTCAAGGCTCATCACACCAGAGCTCCTCCTTCACATCAGAGGTCCCTCCATCGCATCAGAGCTCCCCTTCACATCAGAGGTCCCTCCATCACAACAGAGCTCCTCATTCACATCAGAGGTCCCTCCATCACATCAGAGCTCCTCCTTCACATCAGAGATCCCTCCATTACATCAGAGCTCCCCCCTCACATCAGAGGTCCCACCATCACATTAGAGCTCCCCCTTCATATCAGAGCTCCCTCCATCATATCACAGCTCCTTCTTCACATCAGAGGGCCCTCCATCACATTAGAGCTCCTTCTTCACATCAGAGGGCCCTCCATCACATTAGAGCTCCTTCTTCACATCAGAGGGCCCTCCATCACATTAGAGCTCCTTCTTCACCTCAGAGGTTCTTCCATCACATCAGAGCTCCTCTTTCACATCAGAGGTCCCTCCATCACATCAGAGCTCCCCCTTCACATCAGAGGTCCCACCATTACATCAAAGCTCCTGCTTCACATCAGAGGTCACTCTATCAATCAGAGCTCCCCCTTCATATCAGAGGTCCCTCTAACACAACAGAGCTCCTCCTTCACATCAAAGATCCCTCCATCACATTAGAGCTCCTCCTTCACATCAGAGGTCCCTCCATCACACCAGAGCTCCCTCCTCACATCAGAGGCGCCTCAATCACACCAGAACTCCCCCTTCACATCAGCGGCGCCTCCATCACATCAGAGCTCCTCTTTCACATCAGAGGTCCCTCCACCACACCAGAGTTCCCCCTTCACATGAGAGGTTCCTCCATCACACCAGAGCTCCTCCTTCACAATAGAGGTCCCTCCATTACTTCAGAGAACCCCCCCCCCCCACATCAGAGGTCACCCTTTATGTCAGAGGCCTCCTACACACCCTGCCCATCACATCAAAGTTCCCCCTATACATCAGAACCCCACTATACATCAAAGTGCCCCATATACATAAGAGGCCCACCACCACATAGTCCCCCTATCACAAAGCCAGAGGCCCTTCTATACACAAGAGTCCCCCATCAAATTTGAGTACCACCATGGCAGAGTCTCTCTACCACATATCAAGTCTCCCCATCACATAAGAATCCTTTCCCCATTACATGGTCCTCTCAAAGGGGTTCTTGGGGGGGTTATAAGGAGGACAGGGGAGGTCTAGAGCAGATTGTCCCTCCACCATCCCCTCCACATATCAACACTGCGCCCAGAGCACATTCCCTTATGCCCCCTTCCTTGTCCCTGCACTGGGTAAGAAACAATATCACTTAAATCCTGTTTTCATTGATACATTATGTTTTTTTTAAATTATGCAAACCACCCTACAATGTACAATTACAGTATCTCACAAAAATGAGTACAACCCTCACTTTTTTGTAAATATTTTATTCTATCTTTTCATGTGACTACACTGAAGAAATGACACTTTACTACAATGTAAAGTAGTGAGTTTACAGCTTGTATAACAGTGTAAATTCACTGTCCCCTCAAAATAACTCAACACACAGCCATTAATGTCTAAACCGCTGGCAACAAAAGTGAGTACACCCCTAAGTGAAAATGTACAATTTGGGGCTAAATTTCTGTCCCCAGTGTCATGTGACGTGTTATAAGGTCTCAGGTGTGAATGGGGAGCTGGTGTGTTAAATTTGGTGTTATCGCTCTCACTCTTTCATACTGGTCACTAGAAGTTCACTATGGCACCTCATGGCAAAGAAGTCTCTGAGGATCTGAAAAAAGAATTGTTGCTCTACATAAAGATGGCCTAGGCTATAAGAAAATTACCAAGACCCTGAAACTGAGCTTCAGCATGGTGGCCAAGACCATACAGTGGTTTAACAGGACAGGTTCCACTCAGAACAGGCCTCACCATGGTTGACCAAAGAAGTTGAGTGCACGTGCTCAGCGTCATAACCAGGGATTGCCTTTGGTAAATAGAGATATGAGTGCTGCCAGCATTGCTGCAGAGGTTGAAGGGGCAGGGGGGTCAGCTTGTCAGTGCTCAGACCATACTCCGCACACTGCATCAATTTGTTGTCCCAGAAGGAAGCCTCTTCTAAAGATGATGCACAAGAAAGCCCGCAAAGAGTTTACTGTAGACAAGCAGACTAAGGACATGGATTACTGGAACCATGTCCTGTGGTCTGATGAGACGAAGATAAACTTATTTGGTTCAGATGGTGTCAAGCCTGTGTGGTGGCAACCAAGTTTGGAGTACAAAGACAAGCGTGCCTTGCCTACAGTCAAGCATGGTGGTGGGACTGTCATGGTCTGGGGCTGCATGAGTGCTGCTGGCACTGGGTAGCTACAGTTCATTGAGGGAACCATCAATTCCAGATGTACTGTGACATGCTGAAGCAGAGCATAATCCCCTCCCTTCGGAGACTGGGCTGCAGGGCAGTATTCCAAAATGATAACGACCCCAAACACACCTCCAAGATGACCACTGCTAAAGCAGTGGAGGATAAAGGTGATGGACTGGCCAAGCATGTCTGCAGACCTAAACCCTATTGAGCATCTGTGGGGCATCCTCAAATGGAAGGCAGAGGAGTGCAAGGTCTCTAACATCCACCAGCTCCGTGATGCCATCATGGAGGAGTGGAAGAGGACTCCAGTGGCAACCTGTGACGCTCTGGAGAACTCCATGCCCAAGAGGGTTAAGGCAGTGCTGGAAAATAATGGTGGCCACACAAAATATTGACACTTTGGGTCCAATTTGGACATTTTCACTTAGGGGTGTACTCACTTTTGTTGCCAGTGGTTTAGACATTAATGGCTGTGCGTTTAATTATTTTTAGGGGGCAGCAAATTTACACTGTTATACAAGCTGTACACTCACTACTTTACATTGTAGCAAAGTGTCATTTCTTCAGTGTTGTCACATGAAAAGATATAATAAAATATTTACAAAAATGTGAGGGGTGTACTCAATTTTGTGAGATACTGTGTATGTCTAATACGGATGTTTACTTTTGTACCTGTACCCCTCCCCCCAAATGCTGCATACATTTTTTTTTTTAAGGCTTTTTTCCATTATTTTAAAAGGTGATCTGACCAGTAACACCCTTCCTGTGTCTCCAGTCTGAAATGAGTAACACCAGAGACATCTTTGGACAGCAACATTGTCAGTCTGGGGAAAGGGTAGCTAGCGTTAAATGGATAAGAAGATTTAAATGGATTTGACTATCAAATTTATCACTTCAATACCAGCCATTTTCACCCTTTTTCTGCCCAGGCTATTTTCTGTTATACAATTTTGTAAATAAGTAATTTTTCTCCTTCACTATTGTGTGCTGATGAGGTGGCACTGATGGGCACTGATGAGGATGCACTAATATGCAGCACTGATGGGCACTGATAGGCGGCACTGATGGGCACTGATAGACGACACTGATGAGGAGGCACTGATGGGCACGAACAGGCATCACTGATGGGCAATGAAAGGTAGTACTGATGGGCACTGATAGGCTTCCCTGATGGGCACTGAATGGCAACACTTATGGGCACTGACAGGCATCACTGATGGGCACTGAAGGACAACACTGATGGGCACTGACAAGCATCACTGATGGGCACTGAAGGGCAACACTGATGGGCACTATCAGGCATCACCGATGGGCAGAGTAGCAGTGTAAACCAGGGCCCCTGGGCCAGAGAGAAGGGCCCTTGGCTCAGAGAGAAGGGCACCGGGACCTTTGTTACATTGCACTGATTAAGATGAAAACCATTGAAATGAATACGTTTTTAATTGGCATGCAACTTTATGTGTTGCAAGCCACATGATAAGTTGCAGCAGTGTGAACCAGGGCCTCGGGGCGAGAGGGAAGGGCACCGGGACTGATGTTACCTTGTTACCTCACATTAAAATGAATGTGTTTTTACTTGCCTTGTGACTTCAAGGGGTTGATATACTAAAACTGGAGAGTGCAAAATACGGTACTGCTGTGCATGATATCCAATCAGCTTCAAACTTCAGCTTGTTCAATTAAGCTTTGACAAAAACCTGGAAGCTGATTGGTTTCTATGTAGAGTTGCACCAGATTTTGCACTCTCCAATTTCAGTAATTCAACCCCTATGTGTTGCAAGTTGTAGGATAAGTCACAGCAGTGTGAACCAGGGCCCCTGGGCCAGAGGGAAGGGCCCTGGAAATTATGTTACATTACATTGATTAAGATGGCACCAGTGGCGGCCCGTCCATACAGGGTGCAGGGTGCTGCCCCCTAATCCATCCCTAATCTACATGCAGGGCACCAGACGCATGGATTCCAACAGGTGCTTTTTTTTTAAGTGCTCATTACTACTCATTTGGATAAAGCTGATCCCCAAAAGTGCTTTAATTGTTCGAAGCCTGGTCATTATCGAAGACCGTGTCTGAAGAGGGATGGAAAATTCAACTTCATGGCTGAGTTACTGAAAGCATTACAGAATCTGCTATCCATTTAGAAGGTGGGAAACTTCAGAGGGTCTCAGTGATGGAGCCAACTGAGAGCCCGAAAAGGAATGGAGCTCCAAGAATCAAAAGAAAGGCAAACAGTCCAAAGGAAGATAATAAGAAGGGGGGTATCACCTAAACCAACTAACCAGACGCCGGGGTCTGAGGGTCGGGTGCAGGGAGTCAGTGCTCGTTCGCCACCCAGGGCTATAGTTAGATCCTTTCAAACTGGGCCAAGAAGAGACACTGACAAAGTCAGAGTGGATAAGCTACCCAAGAAGTTAGTGGGGCCATCCCCTATCATGTCTGTGCAAGTAGAAGGTGTCTATACTCGAGACCTTTTGGACACAGGAGCTCAAGTCATTATGCTCTATCGAGGTTTCACCTGTAGCCTTAGGGGTGGCTGGTAGATGTGGTTCACCTGTCTCTCTGCCCTCAGTCACACACTTTTCCGTTCATCCGTAGTCACTGAACAGGCCGGTACTTTGTTTTTATTGTCTTATTGAGGGTTTAAACTTGGATAGGGTAGGGGTGACTGTGGGATGCCCAAAGATCAAGAAACAGGAACATTTTATATACACTCTTTCTTTCTCCAGCACTGACGCTTGCTGACCATTACTTTCCTTCTTCCTCCAGCACTAATACTTGCTAACCATTACACTCCTTTACTTCTCTCCTGCACAACACTTGCTTCCTTACTGTAAGGCCTGAAGGGAATTTTATCAAGACTCAATTACATCTTCCTCCACCCCAGGTAGCACGTGGTGAGGCCTGCACTTCCTTGTCAGCAGGACCTCCAGAACACCCGTCACAGGCAAGGGCCATGGGCCCACGATTGTAAGGCCATGGGCCCTCAGAGTGTAGCTAACTACAATGTGTAGCCGGGTCTTGATGGACTACTGCTCCCAGCCCATCCTCTTCTAGGTCACTCTGGCCTTCCTCACTGTCTAGTGACACTGCTCCCCTGACTAGCTCCTTCACCTTTCAAAGACCGTCCACTGCCTCCTCCCAGCCTGCTCCAGTCCTCTTCTCCAGCTCCCAGGGTCTGTCACTCACCGCACCGGTGGATCCTTTAAAGAGCCTTTCCTGTAGCCTCTCTGTTGCTCTCCTGCTCCCTTGTGCTACTTGCACCCGAGCTTCCTCCCGGGTGAGGCCTCAGCAACCTCTGCTACATCTCCACCCTTCCACCCGACACTCTGCCCCCCCCCCCAGCTGGGCAGATCACAGTATTTAAGGAGGCCTGCCCCCTGCCAATCCAGGTTGGGGATTGGTCATGGCTCCTTAACATACCTCAGAAAATTACACCTCCTCATCCATCCCCTTTGCCGGAGCCTTCTGTAAACAAAGGGGAGGAGTAACTAAGGGGTGTTCCTTCCTGCAATCTCCAGCTCTCCCTGTGCCACTCCCCTGCCCAGATCAAAACATTCAGGCCTGCACTTTTTGTCAGGCCTGACTAAATTTGTGTCTCCTAGCAAAAATCTACTACAAAAAGCACTTATTACTATGGGGGAGCCACACTGCGATCAGTACCTAAAACATATTCCTCTGAACAAACTTGAAGAGTTAGAGATTTGGGTAATTTGGGAAATCGGGACAGACAAGTTTCCATACGATGGATACATTTCCATAAGGATTTCCTGGAAGATTGAGACATTTGATACCCTAGCCATGGTGTGTCCATGGTGTGTCCTAGGCCTCCAGGTGCTAAACAAAATTCCATGTTGATTGGAACAAACACCGATCTGGTGAGAAGATTGATGAAAAAAGTAATAGGAGAAGATGGGTCTGTGCCAACTGAGATTCCCCCTTGACTGTATCAGGCCTGCAAGTAAGTGATTAAAGAGAAGAAAGCTTCTGCCAATGGAGTGGGGCAGATATGGAAGTTGGACATGAAAGAGAAAGTGCTCCCTTACAAAGCAAGAATAAGGCTGTATCAGCCTCCAGAATGTCACTGATCACCCTGTGGTATTGAGAGCATGAATCCCAGTGAGTGCAGTTGCCCCAGTGCTTCCAGAAGAAGTAGAGAAGAGGAGGAGTGTCACGGTTTACAAAAGGAGTTGGAGGAGTGTGCTGCTTTGTTACCCCCATATTGGAGAAGATGGGTGAAATCACAGTTGGATCGATGGGAGAAGATTTTTTCTAGTAACAATTTTGATGTGGCATGTGCCAAGAGTGCCCAGCATCAAATAAGCCTACAGGCAAATAAACCCTTCCGGGAGGGGGCTCGATGGAGTCCGCTTAGTGTTTTAGAAGATTTGAGAGAGCAGTTGGTCGAGTTGAAGAAATCTGGAGTGATTCAAGAATCTCAAAGTCCCTATGCTTCACCCATTGTGATGGTTTGGAAGAAGAACGGAACACTGTGTATGTGTATAGACCACCCCACTGATTGAGGATGCCCTTCAGTGTCTTGCTGGGGCCAAGTGGTTTAGTGTGCTGGATCTGAAAAGTAGATACTATCAGATACCGATGCATGCGGAAGATAAAGAAAAGGCTACTTTAATTTGCCCCCTTGGTTTCTTTGAGTTTAAATACAGTATCTCTCAAAAGTGAGTACACCCCTCACATTTATGTAAATATTTTATTATATCTTTTCATGTGACAACACTGAAGAAATGACACTTTGCTACAATGTAATGTAGTGAGTGTACAGCTTGTATAACAGTGTAAATTTGCTGTCCCCTCAAAATAACTCAACACACAGCCATTAATGTCTAAACCGCTGGCAACAAAAGTGAGTACACCCCTAAATGATAATGTCCAAATTGGGCCCAAAGTGTCAATATTTTGTGTGGCCACCATTATTTCCCAGCACTGCCTTAACCCTCTTGGGCATGGAGTTCACCAGAGCTTCACAGGTTGCCACTGGAGTCCTCTTCCACTTCTCCATGATGACATCACAGAGCTGGTGGATGTTAGAGACCTTGCGCTCCTCCACCTTCGAGGATGCCCCACAGATGCTCAATAGGATTTAGGTCTGGAGACATGCTTGGCCAGTCCATCACCTTTACCCTCAGCTTAATTAGCAAGGCAGTGGTCATCTTGGAGGTGTGTTTGGGTCGTTATCATGTTGGGATACTGCCCTGTGACCCAGTCTCCGAAGGGAGGGGATCATGCTCTGCTTCAGTATGTCATAGTAAATGTTGGCATTCTTGTTTCCCTCAATGAACTGTAGTTCCACAGTGTCGGCAGCATTCATAGAGCCCCAGACCATGACACTTCCACCACCATGCTTGACTGTAGGCAAGACACACTTGTCTTTGTAACTCCTCACCTGTTTGCTGCCACACACGCTTGACACCATCTGAACCAAATAAGTTTTTCTTGGTCTCATCAGACCACGGGACATGGTTCCAGTAATCCATGTCTATAGTCTGCTTGTCTTATGCAAACTGTTTGAGGACTTTTTTGTGCATCATCTTTAGAAGAGGCTTCCTTCTGGGACGACAGCCAAGCAGACCAATTTGATGCAGTGTGTGGCGTATGGTCTGAGCACTGACAGGCTGACCCCCCGCCCCTTCAACCTCTACAGCAATGCTGGCAGCACTCATACGTCTATTTCCCAAAGACAACCTCTGGATATGATGCTGAGCACGTGCACTCAACTTCTTTGGTTGACCATGGCGAGGCCTGTTCTGAATGGAACCTGTTCTGTTAAACCGCTGTGTGGTCTCGGCCATCATGCTACAGCTCAGTCTCAGGGTCTTGGCAATCTTCTTATAGCCTAGGCCATCTTTATGTAGAGCAACAATTCTTTTTTTCAGATCTTCAGAGAGTTATTTGCGATAAGGTGCCATGATGAACTTCCAGTGACCAGTATGAGAGAGTGAGAACGAAAACACCAAATTTAACACACCTGCTCCCCATTCACACCTGAGACTGTGTAACACTAACGAGTCACATGACACCGGGGAGGGAAAATGGCTAATTGGGCCCAATTTGGACATTTTCACTTAGGGGTGTACTCACTTTTGTTGACAGCAGTTTAGACATTAATGGCGGTGTGTTGAGTTATTTTAAGGGGACAGCAAATTTACACTGTTATACAAGCTGTACACTCATTACTTTACATTGTAGCAAAGTGTCATTTCTTCAGTGTTGTCACATGAAAAGATAGAATAAAATATTTACAAAAATGTGAGGGGTGTACTCAATTTTGAGAGATACTATAGATGCCACAGGGACTGCCAGGGGCTCCAGACACTTTCCAACGGTTGATGGAGAGGACACTGGGGGATATGAACTTGATTGAAGCCTTGGTGTATTTGGATGACATCATAGTGTGTGGAAGAACACTGAAAGAGCATGAGGAACGACTGGAGAAGGTGTTTGAAAGATTACACGAAGAAGGGCTTAAGCTGGGACATATGGTTTCAGCTAAGGGGGTGGCTACTGACTCGAAGAAGTTGGAGGCGGTCACTGCATGGCCTAGACCTGAGACAAAACTGAGATCCTTTCTGGCATTTTGTTCGTATTACCGAAGATTCGTGGCCAACTTTGCCAAGATTGCCAGGCCCCTAATTAACTACTCCAGGTGGCCTCAGGGGAGGAGAAAAAAAGTTGGGCAGGAGAGGAAAGAAGGAGTCCATTAAAGAGCAGTGGACTCATTCATGTGAAGAAGCTTATAAGCAGTTGAAGAAAAGCCTCACTGTAGCCCCCGTTTTAGCATATGCTGATCTGTCCCTACGAGCTTCATGGGGATGCTGTTAGAGATGGACTAGGAGGAGTCCTTTATCAGGTACAGGGTGGCAAGCTCGGGCCAGTGGCTTATGTAAGCGGAAGCCTTATTCCTTCTGAGAAGGGTTACCTAGTACACACATTGGAGTTTCTGGCCTTGAAGTGGGCAGTTGTCAACAAATTGAAGTACTTCTTGTATGGGGTCCAGTTTGTGGTGAAGACTGATAATAATCCGTTAACCTACCTGTTGACTACGAAGCTGGATGCTCCCGGGCATCGGTGGTTGGCTGCATTAACCGGATTCTAGTTTAGTTTGACATACCGTTCTGGAATTGGGAATAGAGATGCTGATGTGATGTCTCGCCGGCTAAATCATCCTGAGGAGGAGTTTCGAGAATGGACCTTTGCGCCTACTGAAGGAGTACAAGCTTTATGCAAAGGTTTGGTTCAACGCCTGAGGGGAACTGTAGGAGCGGAGTCTAAAGGAGTTCCTCCAGCTGAAGTACCTCAGTCCTATTGTGGACTGACTTAAGTAACAAGTGAGGGGCTTCCTCAATTAATAAAGAGGGAGATCAGGACTGACCAGGAACAGAATCCTCTATGCTGTGTAGCCCTTAAAGCCTTGGCTCAACAAGATTCAAGGTTGCTGTTGAAGAGCTCGATAGCCCATGCTAAGATATTGCATCAAGAATGAAGTCGGTTAAAATTGAGAAATGGTTTGCTATACAGAAAAGGCTCTGGTGAAGAGTTTGAGGAGACTTAGCAATTATTCCTTCCGGAAAAACATTGCACGTCAGTCCTGGTGTCTCTGCATGATGAGCATGGACATTTGGGCATAGAGAGAACCTTTAGCCTAGTCAGAGATAGATTTTATTGGCCAGATATGAGAAGGGAGATAGAGAGCTATTGTCCTTCCTGTCTGCCTTTCATTCAGAGAAAAACTCTCCCAGTTCGAGCTGCTCCCATGGAGCATTTGCAGAGTCAGGGCCCCATGGAGTTGGTATGCATTGACTTCCTGTGCCTGGAACCAGATACAGGTGAAAGAGGCACTATCTTGGTGATGACTGATCGTTTTACCAGATACGCTCAGGCTTATCCATCGAAAAATTGGCAACCAACTACTGTGGCGAAAGTCCTTGGGGAGAAATTCTACATTCATTATGGGTTGCCTGTCTGAATCCATTCTGATCAAGGGAGAGATTTTGAAAGTCGGCTTATACATCAGTTGTGCAAGTTGATGGGCATCAAAAAGTCTCGGACTACACCCTATCACCCACAAGAGGATCCTAGCCTGAGAGATTCAGCAGGATTTTGCTGAATATGTTGGGGACACTACCCACTGAGAAGAAATAACACTGGCGGAATCATATCGCCACTATGGTACACGCTTATAATAGTAGCGTAAGTGATGCCACTGCATACCCACCATATCGCATGATGTTCGGAAGAAAAGCTAGACTTCCAATTGATCTAGTTTTTGGAATATATGCTGATGATACCTCTTTGCTCTCTCACAAGGGTTACGTGGATCACTTGAGAAAGAACCTAAAGCAAGCTTACGAGAAGGATATGCAGCATGCTACCACCCGGGAATTGAGGAACAAGAAGAGTTTTGATCTCAGGGTAAAGGTGCAAGATCTACAACCAGGGGATAGAGTGTTATTGAAGAACTTAGGTGCACCGAGCAAGCACAAATTGGCTGACCGCTGGAGGCCTCAACCTTATATCATCAGTAAACAGCTTCCAGGATTGCCAGTATACCAGATCAAGGCAGAAGGGAAAACATGACCCCCTCAAGATGTGGCATCGTGATCATCTACTCCCTTTTTCAGATGCAGTTCGGGTGCCTTCTCTGGATCCAGGTCCCCCTAGGACCCAATCTCACCGGAAACTTCCTGCTTGGCCTGCCGTGCCGATTCAAGATGACAGTGAAGATGAAGAGATTGTACCCTCTTGGTTGTGGGTCCCAGTTGTTATCCCTGAAACTGAAATCAGACCTTGGTTCAGAAGACAAACACCAATGAGAGAAGTAAGGAGACCACAAAGCTCCCTTGGTCAGAAGAGGAATGGTCCACCATTAGCTAAGAGAAAAGATGTTCCTTCAAGTGGAAGTACCCGGCCAGTTCCAAGCTTTGAACCAGGGGATCTGATTAGTTTCAATGATGAATGCCTACCTGAGAGATCCTGAAAAGGAAACATCATTGTCAAAAGAGGGAGAGACCGAGAGAAACTAGACTCTGATATTATTAATGGAACTGGCCCTACCCTTCTCAAACCTGGGCTTTCTACCCTGAGTCCAGCTGTATTGATAGAGACTCAAGACTTGACTCCTGTAACAAGCCCTGGAAAGAATCCTACTCCTGTAATGAGCCCTGGAAGGAATCTTGTTCCTATAGCAAGTCCTGAGAAGCAAATTACTTCTTCATTCAGCCCGGAAAGGGGAGTCCCTCCTGTATCAAGTCCAGAAAAAAACTCTGTTACTGAGGTGAATCTTGAAAGGGGCTCTACCCCCTCAGAAGGTTGTGAAAGAAGTACTGTATCAAAACCAGAATCAAGTTCTCCTGTTCGATTAAGAAGAAACATACACCCCCCTAGAAGACTTACTTATGACACATTTGGGGAGAACTCTGACAGATTGATTCCCACTATTCAAAAGTCAGATTCTATGCCTGACCCTGTTGCCATCAATTGGGCAAAAGGTGACCTCAATGCGACCTCTGACACCACTGGGTGGGACACGGCTATTGCCCTAGCCTGCCAGAAAACTGACTACAAGTTAACTGAGAATGTATATAAGTGGTTCAAGCAGAATCCAGATATTTGTCAATATTTGTTGAATTTAAATACTGAATAAGGTTGATTAATCACATTTTTTCCCTTAGAGGTAGCCTGAGAATCCCTACATCTTTGGGGACCAAAGACTTTAAGTGAGGGAGAATGTAGCCAGGAGCTGGGTGTACACATTCTCGGCAACTAGACACCATTTTATGGTATTAAACATAGTATACAGTAAATGTTTCCCCTAGTGTTCCAGTTTGGCTGATCCGTGACTCTGATAGTGACAAGAGAGTGGTGCATTCTGGGGGATGTAGTTAACTTGTAAAGATTTGCCCCCTGGCTGTACCTGGGAGAAACTACACCTACCAACATGCTTTGGGGAAGAGGAGGTTTTCTGGGAGAAGAAGTGCCTTGTGGGAGAGACTATAAAAAACAGAGGCTTTGGGCCTGGCGCGCTCTTTCTGGACCGGCATGGATCTGTATGCAGGGAATCTATGTTAGAAGCGGCGGAGTCGTGGCCTGCTTTTACAGACTCATCAATGCAGATACCCTGCGGGACATCAGCGAGCAGCCTGAACATCCTGCTCTACAGCAATCGGGGCCTGTTCCATACACCCCGCGTGGGCGACAGATCCGGGAGAGTCGCGGTGTGAGGCGGTAGAAGCCAGAAGCTATCCTAAGAGCCATAGACTGGAGAGATCATCATCATCATTGTATTCGGTGTATACAGCACCTGCATCTTCTGTTCCTGTGTGGTGAGTGGGTAAAAACCCATCCTAACAAACACTGACAGCCTTTCTCTTGTAGCTGCCAGCAATCTGATACTAGGAAAGGCCTATTCATTTATTTTGAGTATGAATGCTATACACAGGCAGTCTTACTTTGCATCAGTTGCTGCTACTTCTAGTTCTACAGATTTTGCAAGTCAGTGATCACCGTGAAGCTTTCATTGTCCTGAAGAAAGAGTGCTATATCTGGTTACATTACATTTCCTTGGATTTGCATTGTTTTATCAACCAACACTTGGTATATACCACTTAATCTACAGAAACCTAGCTGAAGATCAACTGAACAGTCAAGCAAGTGACAATGAATTGCAACCAATTTTCATTCTTCCCCCCACTTAGGGAGCATATATTACTTTGCTGAAGTTTCTTATACAGCTACATTCACCAAAGAACTCTCTTTCCAGAGCAGGCTGCATATTGCTATATTTACTATTCTTGGTGTTATACTTGTTTATCTGCTGCTTTGCTGTTTCATGCGAGTGAGCAGTAGAGAGTGATTTGACACTTACAGGAGTCATTCCCCTACTCTCCTGCACCCCACTCCCATGTACAGTATATATATATATATATATATATATATATATATACATTGGTTACTTTTGCAAGATTATAATTGAAATTAAGTATTATTTACTGCTATATGCCATTTATTCTGATGCAAAACTACTCTGTGTGCCTAATCTTACCCTGTTGGGTCAAAGTTCTTCAGTTAATATTTCCTTTGAGTAAATATTTGTGATTTAACTCAACCTGGTGTATTATATTACTGTGTCATTACTTAACCACTTCCTTACTGTGCACTTAAACCCCCCTCCTGCCCGGACCAATTTTCAGTTTTCAGCGCTGTCGCTCTTTGAATGACAATTGTGCGGTCGTGCGACGTTGTACCCAAACAAAATTGGCGTCCTTTTTTTCCCACAAATAGAGCTTTCTTTTGGTGGTATTTGATCCCCTCTGCATCATTTCTGATCGCCACTATAAACAAAAAAAGAGCAACAATTTTGAAAAAAAAACAATATTTTTTTACTTTTTGCTATAATAAATATCCAAAAATAAAAAATAAAAAACAAATTTATTCATCAGTTTTGGCCGACATATATTCTTCTACATATTTTTGGTTAAAAAAATCGCAATCGCGTTTATTGATTGGGTTGCGCAAAAGTTATAGCGCCTACAAACTATGGACATTGATTTATGGCGTTTTTATTATTTTGTTTTTTTACTGGTAATGGCGGCGATCTGCGATTTTTATCGGTAATGCGATATCGGGGCGGACATGTCGGACGTTTTTGACACTTTTTTGGGACCAATGACATTTATACAGCGAAATTTAAATGTCCACTGATTACTGTGTAAATGTCATTGGCAGTGAAGGGGTTAACCTGCAGGGGGCAGTGAAGGGGTTAACTATGTTCCCTGGGTGTGTTCTAACTGTGCGGGGGCGGGGTTGACAGGGGCATGATAGATCTAACTGATCCCAGTGACAGGGATCAGTAGATCTGGCATGCCCCCCTCACAGAACGGGGAACCGCCGTGTTTACTTCGGCGGTTTCCCGTTCCTCCTGTCTGTAAGGAGATCGCGGGTCTCCGGCGGACATCGGGTCCGCCCGACCCGCGGGCACGCTCCCGCAGTGTGCGGCGGCACGTGCACGCGCCGCTCGCGCCCGCGGGAGCGCGCCCAGCACGAGCCGAATGGGAGGACGTCTATTGACGTCCTCCCGGCATTTTAGAGCCGCGCTGTAGCCGTCATTCGGCTATAGCGCGGATGCGAGGTAGTTAAAGGGAAACTAACACAATGAGTAAACCCAGTGTGTCAGAGGTGGCAGAGGACTCACAAAGTCAGGGAAACCAGAGGGGTATTGAATTATCTTGCGACCCTAAAGAGGGCAGCGCTACAGTTTCTTGAAGGTTCTAATTACGCCTCCTAGAGGAGAGGAGGGATCATGTATTTGAGGGTAAAGATCCATCCAAGAGTTTGCCTCTTTCTACACTGTCACATATTGGATACCGCTTAGGATTTCCTATGCATTTGTTGGAGAGCAATGATCGATCTGGCCCACGCTTGTTCGTACGCCGATCTGCCTTTGACAAAATAACCATATTATAAATATTTTAGGAACGCTGATTTTTCTTTTTTCCAGGCATGGCCGGTAAAAGATGACCTGTCGCCTCCAAAGACGAGAACTCCGCTTTAACGCAAAATAATCGCCGTCACTTCATAAAGACAAAGCGAGGGGCCCTTTATTGTTGCAGCGCAAGTGCTACCTTTATCCTTCTTCGTTGTCGGAGCGAATACATTTATTGCTAAAAGATTTGCTATCTGCAAAGGATGAGGGGAGCGGAGACAGAAGGTTTTTCAGCTCCCGAGTGCAGACAAATGGAGAAAGAGTGGCTTTTAATAGTTAAGATTTGTATCTACATATAGAGAACAGCTGTATGTGATCTGTCCACATCGCAAGAATATTAAGTTACAGATAATTTTTTTTCCCCCAGTGTCTTTCCATGGAGCGCCAGCCATTATTATTATTTTTTGTTTGAGAACTAGCGCTATCCATTTTATCCCGCCCGCCCATATGTATCGCAGACAGAATCATTTCATTCTTGTTGAAAACAAATCTTTTTGCTGCTGTGAATCACTTTGTTAGGGTCTTATCTGTGCGCGGCGCTACGGCGCGTTTTACAGTATGGACTCGATCACGCTTTCTTGCTACAAAATGCGTGCTGCTTTTACATAACTTTTTAAAGCATATACAGTGCCTTGATAAAGTATTCATACCCCTTGAAATTTTCCACATTTTGTCATGTTATAACCAAAAATGTAAATGTATTTTATTGGGATTTTATGTGACGGAGAAACACAAAGTAGCACATAATTGTGAAGTGGAAGGAAAATGATAAATGGTTTTCAACATTTTTTACCAATAAATATGTGAAAAGTGTGGCGTGCATTTGTATTCAGCCCCCTTTTCTTTTATACCCCTAATTTAACTAAAATCTAGTGGCAATTGCCTTCAGAAGTCACCCAATTAGTAAATAGAGTCCACCTGTGTGTAATTTTATTTATTTCAGGTACTTGTTTTAGCGCCGTTAATTTTACGCAGCGCATTACATATTAATTTCAGTATAAATACAGCTGTTCTGTGAAGCCCTCAAAGGTTTGTTAGAGAATCTTAGTGAACAAACAGCATCATGAAGGCCAAGGAACACACCAGGCAGCTCAGGGATAAAGTTGTGGAGAAGTTTAAAGCAGGGTTAGGTTATAAAAAAATATCCCAAGCTTTGAACATCTCACAGAGCACTGTTCAATCCATCATCCGAAGATGGAAAAAGTATGGCACAACTGTAAACCTACCAAGACATGGCTGTCCACCTAAACTGGCAGGCCAGGCAAGGAGAGCATTAATCAGAGAAGCAGCCAAGAGGCCCATGGTAACTCTGGAGGAGCAGCAGAGATCCGCAGCTCAGGGGGGAAAATCGGTCCACAGGTAGGGATGGGCCCGATGTTCGACTCAAACTTACGGGCGCTCGCCCTTTCACAGAATCCCAAACATTATGGGGCGTTTGCGGAAAATTTGAGCACCCCAAATTACAGAGACCGCGTGGAATGACACACGCTGATTGGCCAAAGCATGCACACAACCTGCGTGCTTTGGCCAATCAGAGCGTGCTCTGCCATGAGAGCCATGATTGGCCAGGGGCAGGGTGCCTTTGGCCAATCATGGCTCAGGGGTCTCGCCCCACACTATATAAGGCCGCTTGAACAGCAGCCGTATGCAGTGTGTGAAAGTGGAGCATTGAGCTAGTTTAGCTACGTTAGTTAGTGGCGTGTAGGCAGCGTAGTATATAGATACAGTGTAGAGTATATACAGTCAGTGCAGTATATAGATCTAGTGTAGCCTATATACAGTCAGTGTAAGAATATATATATATATATACAGTATAGTATATATATTTATGCTGCATTCAGTGTAGACTATATATACAGCACATTCAGTGTACAGTATATAGAGTCAGTGCAGGCAGTGTAAGAATATATATATATATATATATATACACAGTATAATCTATATTTATTTATTTTTTTATTTCAGGTACTTATATAGCGCCGTCAATTTACGCATCGCCTTACATATACATTGTACATTCACATCAGTTCCTACCCTCAAGGAGCTTACAATCTAAGGTCCCTAACTCATATTCATACATACACATACTAGGGCCAATTTAGACAGGATTTAATTCACCTACCAGCATGTCTTTGGAGTGTGGGAGGAAACTGGATTACCCGGAGGAAACTCAAGCAGGCACAGGGAGAACATGCAAACTCCAGGCAGGTAATGTCGTGGTTGGGATTCAAACCAGCGACCCTTTTGCTGGTAGGCGACAATGCTAACCACTACACCACTGTGCTGCATTCGCTGTAGACTATATATACATTGCATATGGTGGTGTACAGTAAATAATCCACTTCTGCTGGCGTATTAATATATATATACAGTGGGGATCGAAAGTTTGGGCACCCCAGGTAAAAATTTGTATTAATGTGCATAAAGAAGCCAAGGAATGATGTAAAAATCTCCAAAAGGCATCCAATTACAGATTAGACATTCTTATAATATGTCAACAAATGTTAGATTTTATTTCCATCATTTACACTTTCAAAATAACAGAAAACAAATAAATGGTGTCTGCAAAAGTTTGGGCACCCTGCAGAGTTAATATCTTGTACTGCCCCCTTTGGCAAGTACCACAGCTTGTAAACGCTTTTTGTAGCCAGTCAAGAGTCTTTCAATTCTTGTTTGAGGTATCTTTGCCCATTATTCCTTACAAAAGTCTTCCAGTTCTTTGAGATTTCTGGGCTGTCTGTCACGCACTGCTCTTTTAAGGTCTATCCATAGATTTTCAATTATGTTGAGGTCAGGAGATTGTGAAGGCCATGGCAAAACCTTCAGTTTACGCCTCTTGATATAATCCCCGTGGATTTCGAGGTGTGTTTAGGATCATTATCCATTTGTAGAAGCCATCCTCTCTTTAACTTCAGCTTTTTCACAGATGGCATCAAGTTACCATCCAAAATTTGCTGAAATTTTATTGAATCCATTTTTCCTTCTACTCGTGAGATGTTCCCTGTGCCACTGGCTGCAATACAACCCCAAAGCATGACTGATCCACCCCCATGCTTAACAGTTGGACAGAGGTTCTTTTCATTAAATTCTGTGCCCCTTCTTCTCCAAACGTACCTTTGCTTCAATTTTAACCTCATCGGTCCACAGAACTTGTTTCCAAAATGCATCAGGCTTGTCTATATGTTCATTTGCAAAGTTCAAACGCTGATTTTTGTGGTGAGGACGTAGAAGAGGTTTTCTTCTGATGACTCTTCCATGAAGACCATATTTGTACAAGTATCTCTTTATAGTGGAATAGTGGACCACAACTCCAGTGTCTGCCAGATCTTTCTGGAGGGATCGTGCAGTCAAACGTGGGTTTTGAATTGTTTTTCTCACAATCCTGCAAGCTGTTCTGTCTGATATTTTTCTTGGTCTTCCAGATCTTGCTTTAGCTTCCACTGTTCCTGATGACTGCCATTGCTTAATTACATTCCGAACAGAGGATATTGACATCTGAAAACGCTTTGCTATCTTCTTATAGCCTTCTCCAGCTTTGTGAGCGTCAACTATTTTCAGTTTCAGGTTTCTAGACAACTGCTTAGAAGATCCCATGGTGCTGATTGTTGGGGCAAGGTCAGATGAGTCTGGGCATTTAAAACCTTAGAGATTGGCATCACCTGGTCTTCCCAGATGATGATTGAGAACAATCCATGACAACTGGCAGGTCTCAGCCTTGCAAAGGGGGCAGTGCATGCTATAAATTCTGCAGGGTGCCCAAACTTTTGAAGACACCATTTTTTTGTTTTCTATAATTTTGAAAGTGTCAGTGATGGAAATAAAATATAACTTTTGTTGACATATAAGAACGTCTAATCTGTAATTTGATGGCTTTTGGAGATTTTTCCATCTTTCCTTGGCTTCTTTATGCACATTAATACAAATTTTTACCTGGGGTGCCCAAACTTTCGATCCCCACTGTATATATACAGCCTAATATATGGGACGTCTTAAATATCGTACGTGACGGGGGAAACG
>BLSH010388914.1:1695761-1706487 GCA_018402905.1 Glandirana rugosa | reverse complement strand
TGGCTGGGTGAGCAGGGATGGATGGATGGGTGAGCATGGATGGATGGATGGATGGATGGGGGAGCACGGATGGATGGATGGTTGAGCACGGCTGGGTAGGTGAGCATGGATGGATGGATGAGCACGGCTGGGTGGATGAGCATGCATGGCTGGATGGGTGAGCATGGATGGATGGATGGGTGAGCATGGATGGATGGATGGATGGATGGGTGGGTGGGTGAGGATGGATTGGGTGAGGATGGGTGGGGGGTGGATGGCTGGGTGGGTGGTGGGTGGCTGATGATGGCTGGGTGGGTGGCTGATGATGGCTGGGGGGTGGTGGGTGGGTGGTAAATGGATGGTGGGGGGAGTATTCTGTCACTAGGCAGCGCTGTGGGCATTACACATCGCCCACAGCGCTGCAGCACCTCCTCTCTCCCCCCTCTCTCCTCTCACACTGCACCGATCGGTGCGGAGAGGAGAGAGAAGCCGGCGCTTCCGCCGGCTTTTTTACATGTGATCACGCCGTCATTTGACGGCGCGATCACGTGATGAAAGGCCGCTCACAGCGGCCGTTCACCACGATCCGTGATCAGTCGGGTCCCCCGGACCCGACGGTCACGGGTGTTCCAGTGTGCGCGCCCCAGGGGGCGTGCGGGAAGCGCGATTATTGACGTCCTCCCAGAATTAAGCAACCGCCCTGTAAACGTCAATTGTCTATGGGGCGGTTGTTAAGTGGTTAAGGGGAACCCCGAGCCAATTTTTTTTAAAAAATGGCGTGGGCCCCCCCCCCCCAATATCCATACCAGACCCTTATCCGAGCACGCAACCTGGCAGGTCAGGATAGGGGGAGGACAAGTGAGCGCTTCTCCTCCTGAACCATACCAGGACACATGCCCTCAACATGGGGCCTCTTCCCAACAACCCTAGCCGGTGGTTGTCGGGGTCCGCAAGTGAGGGCTTATCAGAATCTGGAAGCCCTCTTTAACAAGGGGGTCTCCAGATCTTGGCCCCCCCATGTGAATGAGTATGAGGTACGTTGTACCCCTACCCATTCACCAAAAAAGGAGTGTAGTGTTACAAAAATCAGTAGGCAGTCTTTGACAATCCTTTATTAAAAATGTCTTCTTCCCCCTTCCTCCGGTCTTCCTTCATCTTCTCCTTCCCCGCTTCTTCTTCTGGAAGGAAGACCGGAGGAAGCACTTGGGACTGGGCTCCGGCCTTCCGCCACTGTGGGGGTACTCCAGGATGGCAGGAAGGTGGCCCACTGTGGGACCATAATAACCAATGGTGGCCATGTAGGGTCTCAGGAGATGGCTGTCCAGAGCGATCTCTCAGTGCTCTGCATCTGCGCCAATTGAGAGCCCGACCGTGTGAGTACCACCTGAGGGGGGTGTCGGGTGTTTCGATTGGTTTGTTTGCTGCCCCCCTGGTTGGAGAACCAGCTGCCACTGGTAATAACGTGTCCCACAATGGGAGTAAAGGGCCCTGGAACCAATGGGAAGGGCCCCAGTTGGGTGCCAGGGGGGCCCTTCAATGTTTCTTGCATCAGGGCCCTGAAGGTTCTAGTTACACCTCTGGAGTTCAAAATTACCTATAGACAAAGTCGATGCATGTAACGCTAATATGTACAGTATGTTACAAAAAGTATTGGGATGCCTGCCTTACATGCACTTGAACTTTAATGGCATCCCAGTCTTACTCCGTAGGGTTCAGTATTGAGTTGGCCCATCCTTTGCAGCTATAACAGCTTAATCTCTTCTGGGAAGGCTGTCCACAAGGTTTAGGAGTGTGTCTATGGGAGTGTTGCACCATTCTTCCAGAAGCCCATTTGTGAGGTCAGGCGCTGATGTGGACAAGAAGGCCTGGCTCGAAGTCTCTGCTCTAATTCATCCCAAAATGTTCTATTCGGTTGAGTTCAGGACTCTGTTCAGGCTAGTCAAGTTCCTCCACCCTAAACTCGCTCACCCATGTCTTTATGGACCTTGCTGTGTGCACTGGTCCAAAATAATTTGGTGAAGAGGGGATTATGATGTGGGGTTGTTTTTCAGGGGTTGGGCTTGGCCCCTTAGATCTAGTGAAGGGAACTCCTAAGTCATCAGCATACAAAACATTTTGGACAATTTTATGCTCCCAACTTTGGGGTTACAGTTTTTGGGATGACCCCTTCCTATCCCAACATGACTGCACACCAGTGCACAAAGCAAGGTCCATAAAGACATGGGTGAGGGAGTTTGGGGTGGAGGAACTTGACTGGGCTGCACAAAGTCCTGACCTCAATGCGATAGAACACCTTTGGGATGAATTAGAGCAGAGACTTCTTGTCTATATTAGTGCCTGACCTCACAAATGCACTTCTGGAAGAAAGGCAAACATTTCCATAGACACTCCTAAACCTTGTGGACAGCCTTCCCAGAAGAGTTGAAGCTGTTATAGCTGCAAAGGGTGGGACAACTCAATATTGAACCCTATCAACTAAGACTGGGATGCCATTAAAGTTCATGAGCGTGTAAAGGTAGGCGTCTCAATACTTTTGGTAATATAGTGTGTCTAGTTTGTTGCTGTATGTTTTTGAAAAGTTATAACAAGCTCTAAGGCTACAATATAACTTTTCCATAATTTAGAGATTTTTTACTTGGTTGAAGTCCTCAGGTTCCTTCAAGAGTTAATGTTCAATGACCCTTCCTAAAGCATATTTCAATTATCCCCAGAGCAGAAATGAAGTGTTCTTGCTTCCAGGAGGCTCAATCTTGTGTACTCTGTGCAATGACTGAACCCGCAGCACCGAGCCAAACCTTCGGCCCCTCCATTATATTCTTCAGACTCCCGAGCTTGAAAGACCGTTAAGAGTTTTAATGCCAGCATGCAACAAGACCGGCGGCTCATAATTTCTGATAATAGCTGATAAATTCAATTACAGGAATGTCTCTGTGGGGACTAAAACATAAGGTGCCAAGGTTAGCCTAGCAAAGGGGTCATTATCGCCTGACTAATAGCAAAATGTCTCCGCAAAAGAAAGTGTTCCTACAATGTCAATGTTGGGTAGGTGGAGAAATTAATTAAAAAAAAAAAAAAAAAAAAGTAATTGCTTTGCATTATAGTATTTCTGAAGCATTTTTTCCGTTTGTGGTTCCATTTTTTTGTTTGTTGTTTTGCAATTTCTAAAAAGATAAAATGATGGAAACACAGATTGGGAGTACAGCCTCGGAATGATCCGGAATGATATTATTTTTCCCTATCGGACTTGTAAATCGTAGGCAAGCCGAAGACTACAACTACAGCCAGATATGAAAGACCACCATTTATTTCATCCAGGTAAGTGTTCGCTTATAATTTTTTAACATGGAACGTCACTCTCCCAGTCAACATTGATTATTTTTAAGTCTCACACTGCTAGCATTAGTAAATAGTTAGGAACGTGTATCATATTTACTATTTTTTCATATTTATTCAGTTTCTTCCTGGTTTCTTGCCTAGGCATATGATGCCATACATCCTATGAGTCTTCAGGAGAGGAGGAGTTTTCTCAGCTAAGCACACCCTCTATTGACTGCATGCTTGAGTTAAGGGCAGATGGATTCCAGGAAATAAATGCTGCATTAATCATTTGCCCTTACTCAAGATGGCCACAGCCAGAAATGCTAGAGGGGTGTTTTTCAAAGTGATTTCTCAGCCAAATAAAGCATGGAGATATGGATGGATGGGGATGTTTGCTTTGATCATTAAGGCTCTATGCACAATAGCGTTTTTTAAGCTCCTAGAAGCTATTGTGAGCATTTTTTCAGCTCCTAAATGCTAATAGTGTTATCCTATGTGTCCATGCGTACTTTTTTATGCTAGAAGCATTTTTCAAGCTTCAGCATGTAGGAGCAGTAAAAAGTGCAATTAGTACAATTTTTCATCCAGTGATTTTTTTCTACAGTTTTTTGAGATTATAAAAACATTAGTGTGCATGGAGCCTGAACATTTTTTAAGCTAAAAAAAAGAGCAGAGAGGACTGATGTCTGTATGTTTCAGGAAAGGGAGGGTTGAAAATCCCCCCGCTGCTGCTGGCAGGCACATTCTCCCATATGTGGATTCAATCCAGCGGCGGCCAGCTTGGCGAAGTACCCGCTACACACTCCCCCCACCAAAGAACCTTTAGTCCTCCAAAGGAGGTAAAAAAAGTCTGTAACCTGTTACATGCTTTATATTTACACGCAGAGGAAATGGGTTAGTTCACACAAGAAATTAAACAATTTGCATTTGCATAAATATCGGGCAGAGATCCGGCAGCTCCCACCAATTAGCACAGGAGTGGAGGTTGTCCTGCCTATAGGCGACCTTAAGTGGTATGGCCCAGCTAGGTGTGCCAAGGGGTGAGTTGGGATTGTCCGTCACCGAATCTGCAGTGGAAGGATCAGGTATCTCAATAGTCCTCTGCTGTGAGAACAACCTCCTCAGAGAGTTCACCCAGAGTGTCATAGGTTAGTCTTTTTGGTTGGTGAGTAACCCTCCACTCTCGCTGTTCTTTAGGCTCTAAGGTTATAGGCACACTGGTCTCTTCTTCTTCAACAGCCTTATCTTCATTTTCCTGCGCATCAGATTCAGCTTCCTCTTCAATGAGGGATAGAAAGTCTTCAGGATCTGCCGACAGCCTAGAAGATTGAGGGTCTTCCATTTCATGAAAAGGTGGACTCTGAGGCATGAACTCAGGAGCTTCTTGCCTGAGTGTCCCGGTGTCAGTCACTTTGGGAGGAGAAGAAGGGGGGGTGGCAGGCCCTGTCTGTTGGGATGGCCACAGCCAATCCATTCCCATATCTTCATCCTTGCTATTCTCATCCTCTTCAATGAGAGGCACTGACTGAAACCTAGTCACTGGTCAGGATCACCTGAGAGGCCATGGATGTGGACTGTGAATCTGGCTTTGGTGGCACACGAACTGCTTCCGACAGAGGCAACAGATGGATGCAGCGCCAAGTCTTCAGCAGTCCTGTGTTCCCTTTTGGACGAATCTGATACACCGGAAGTTCTGGCAACTGCTTGCAAAAGACATAGGGCTGCAATTTCCATTGATCAGCCAACTTGTGCTTTCCAGGTTTCTCAGCAGTACTCTGTTACCTGGTTGCAAGTCCTACACTCATATCCTGAGGTCAAAGTTTATTTTGTTCCTCCTTCCTTGGGCAGCTTGGGCCTTATCATAGGCAGTCTTCAGACTCCTCTGCAGGTGGTCTACATACCCCCGGTGGGAGATGGCTGAGGTATGATTGATCGAGGGATGGGCCAAAGGCCAAATATACTGGCAGCTGGGCCTGCTGTCTGAACATCAGACGATAGGGGGAGTATCCTGTGGCATAATTTGCGGTACTGTTATAAGCATGCACGATAGCAGCTATATGCTTGCCCCAGTGCTGCTTTTGTTTTGAAGTCAGAGTCCCAAGAATATCCAGTAGTTTGGTTGAATCTCTCTGGCTAAGGATTACCTTGGGGATGGTACAGGTGGTCCTGGACTTCTTGATACCTAACAGGTCTAAAAGTCTCTTGATAAGACTACTCTTGAAGTCTCTCATTTGATCATAGTGGATACATTGAGGTAGCCCGTAGTGCACAAAGAACTTCTCCACTAAGATCTTGGCCACTGTGGATGCTTGTTGGTCCCTTGTGGGAAACACCTGGACATACCTAGTGAAATGGTCAGTCACTACAAGAATGTTTCCCTGTCCACTCAGATCAGGCTCCAAGCACAGAAAGTCAATGCACACCAGCTCCATGGGTCCCTGACTCTGTAGATGGCCCACTGGGGCAGGTCGGTTAGGCAGTCTTCCTCTGAATGCACCTAATGCAGGAGTGACAGTAACCCTCGACTTCCGCCTGCATGCAGGGCCAGTGGAATCGGTCCCTCACCAGGTGAAACGTTCTTTTGGATCCTAAGTGACCATGACTGTCGTGCAGGGCTGTTAATACCGTCTCCCTGCGGTTTTCTGACAGGAACAATAATCTTAATTACAAACTCCACCCCATATAGATAATCCCTCACTTTATCCACTACTGCCCACTTCAAAGCCAGAAACTCGAATTTGTGTGGGGGTTAGTTCTTTTCAGCGGGTGACAAGCTCTGACTCACATAGGCAACAGGCCGTAGGTGCCCATCATGCTCTTGATACAGCACCCCACCTAACCCATCTGGACTGGCATCAACATGTAGCTCATATGGTTTGGTTGGATCTGCATAGGCCAGGATGGGAGCAGTTGTTAGGCTCCACTTCAGCTGCATAAAAGCCTCTTCACACTGAACTGTCCACTGTTCCTGAATGTACTCTCTGGGTTTTCTGAGCCCTCCAGCTGGTCTGACAGGCTTAGTCAGATCTGGGTCGTCATCTTTTCCTTAACTTTTCAGTAGCTCATTGAGTGGGCGAGCAATTTTAACAAATCTCTCTATGAATCTTCTGTAGTAGGAACAGAATCCCAGAAATTATTTGCACTCGGTCACATTAGTAGGCCTCGACCAGGAGGTGATGGTCTCCAGCTTCTGGGGGTCAGTAGCCACTCTGTCGGCAGACACAATGTGACTGAGGTAGTTGACTGAGGGTTGATACTAGAACTGGCATTTCTCCAGAGACAGCTTCAACCCCTCATCATGGAGTCTCTTCAGAACATTCTCTAAATGCTCTTCATGTTCTTCTAAGGTCTTCCCAAAGACAAAGATGTTGTCTAGATACACCAACACCTCTATCAGGTTCATGTCACTCACAATCTTCTCCATGAGCCTTTGGAAAGTGGCTAGGGTGCCGGACAAACCTTGAGGCATGCGGTCAAATTTAAGGAAATCCACTGGGGTAATGAAGGCAGTCTTCTCCCGATCCTCAGGATGCATGGGGATTTGATAATACTCGCTCTTCAGGTCCAGTACACTGAACCATCTTGCCCCTGACAGGCTCTGCAGGGTGTCCTCTAATCGTGGGGTGGTGTACTAGTTGGGAATGGTCCTTCGGTTCAGGGTTCTGTAATCAATACACAGCCTCAACGACCCATTCTTCTTCCGTACCACTACTACTGGGGAAGCATATGGACTTCGGGACTCTCGAATGATACCTGCTCTCTTCAGCTCTGCCAGTTGCTCACGCAGGTCTTCCAAGTCGTCCAGAGGAATCCATCGGACTCTCTCTCTAAACGGTTTATCCTCTTGGAGGCAGATTCGGTATTGGGTGCTCTTTGCACACCCCACAATGAACTCACTCTTCGAGAATGCAGCCTGCCATCTCAGGAGCTGAGTCTTGGCCCTCTCTTTCCATTCAGATGAGACAAGAGTATTTTTTGGATAGAACTCTTCGACAGGGATCCCATCCTTTTCTCCCCCCACCAAGTAGGGCTCCCTTTAGGATTTGCTGTATTCTGGCCTGATCTATGGCCGAAGGCATCATCCCTTTTTTTTAGCACAATATGGTATACCATCTTGTTCAGCCATTTGATGTATTCAGACAGGCATTCACCTTGGCATTGAAGCGCATGTTTGAATTGATAGATCGGGTCAGCTGTTTTCTCTGTCCACCCAAACTCCTCCTGTAACATGGCCAAGTAATCATAAGCTGTACAGGTCGTACAGGTAGTAAAGTCTGTAATGAAAAAAAAAGAAAAAGGCCACCTGCAAGTTAATGTTATAATGTGCTACTATGCACCGCATACTAGTATGGTATGGCATACTTACCTTAAAAATCCTCCAACGGCATGCTGTCACCGCTGATGGCTTCTATCTTCACCCTGACTTCCTTTCGGGAACGCGGGCTCCGGCTGTATAAGTGGCCGAGCCACGATGATCGTGGAAGTCATGGCCATGACATGGAGCTCTGAAAGAATGTCACGGTATGCCGTCCCTTCTGAGCTGGTGACATCACTGGCTTCTATTCCCTGTGAATATTTCCTAAACCGTGCATGTTTAGGAGACATGGGCATCTGCAGGTAGGGGCAAGAGGGGGCAAGTGCACCCCCCTGGAGTCAGGGATCGGATCGGGGGTTCCCCACTAGGTCCTTATCCTCTTGAGCCATGTATGCAGTTTCTGACGGTCTCTTGTGCCATGTCCACAGTCTATGACCATCTCCTGTACCATGTCCACAGTCTCTGACCATCTTCTGTACTATGTCCACAGTCTCTGACCGTCTCCTGTACCATGTCTGCAGTCTCCTACTGTCTCCTGTATCATGTCCGCAGTCTCTGACCGTCTCCTGTACTATGTCTGCAGTCTCTGACCATCTTCTGTACCATGTCCGCTGTCTCTGACCATCTCCTGTACCATGTCTGCAGTCTCTGACTGTCTCCTGTATCATGTCCACAGTCTCTGACCTTCTCCTGTACTATGTCTGCTGTCTCTGACCATCTCCTGTACTATGTCCGCAGTCTCTGACCGTGATAATGTGATAATGACATTGTCAAAAAGGGGCAGAGCATGGGTGACCTTAAAATGGTGCCCCCCCTGAAAAAAGTTCTGTGGACGCCCATCATTGTACCTACAGGTAAGCCTTGTTATAGGCTTACCTGCAGGTAGAAGTTAAACATTGGACTCTACTATCACTTTAAGAAAGAACTCCTATTCTTGGAGAACAAAAGTAACAAGCAATTTAAGTTATCAAGCAGAGCAGAACCAACAGTAAGTGTATCTGAAAGTACAAGGCAGCAATAACAGGGCAATTACACGGCTCGATTTTCAGGATACTTTGTTTTTGGCCAAATAAAACCAAAAATTAATTTGGGCAACTCTGTAAACTTTGGCTGTCGCTAGGGAACAGCGCAATCCAGAGCAGTCCAATTCTATCCACACATCTTCATTGGCCTCCCGGCCACCTCTTAGGTGTTCGTCGCAGGATCAATAAAACTTCTTGGGCTTCAGCAAAACGCCTTCGACAAGCTTGTCTAGCACCGCAAACAAAGTAGAGCCATTGATCTTCTGGCCTGATGTAACCCATTTACCATTCAGCGAGTCTGTGAAGGAAGGTTGGAGAGGTTATAAACACCCGCGGGAATGGTGGGATCCCGGAGTACGTTAGTAGATATTTCAATGTGTCTTCCTCAACTCCTGTAACTTAGCTGTTCCCAATAATCTATTGACATCGCCAAAGCATCACTGGGAGAAAGTCTAGGTCTGGGATATTTCACAAAAAAATACATGTCCGGTTTAAAGGAGAATTCCGGTATGCATTTTAACCACTTGCTTCCTGAGCACCTAAACTCCCTTCCTGCCCAGACCAATTTTCAGCTTTCAGCGCTGTCGCTACTTGAATGACAATTGCGCGGCCATGTAACACTGTACCCAAATTACATTTTTATCATTTTTTCCCCCCACAAATAGAGCTTTATTTTGGTGCTATTTAATCACCAATGGGTTATTTTTATTTGCTAAAAAAAACGAAAACAGACCGAAAATTTTGAAAAAAAAACAGTTTCACAGTTTGTTATAAAATTTTGAAAACAGGTAATTTTTCTCCTTCATTGATGTGTACTAATAGGCTGCACTGATGGGCACTGATAGGCTCCACTGATGGGCACTGATAGGCTGCACTGATAGGCACTGATAAGGCGGTACTAATGGGCACTGATAAATGGAACTGATAAGCACTGATGAGGCGGCATTGATGGGCACTGATGGGTGACACTGAGAGGTGGCACTGATGGTTGGCACTGATGGGTGGCACTGATTGAGGGCACTGATAGGTGGCCCTGATAAACGGCACTGATAGATGGCAGTGATGGGTGGCACTGATGGGCACTGGTAGGTGGCACTGATGGGCATTGATTGGCAGCACTGTGAGTACTGGTAGGTGGCACTGTGGGCATTGGTAGGTGGCACTGTGGACAATGGTAGGTGGCACTGGTGAGTACTGATAGGTGGCACTTGCAGGTGGGTGGCACTGGTGGGCACAGGTGAGCAACCGCGGTTCTCTGTGTGAGGGACCGTTGTCCCTCTGACAGAAGATGGCGATCTGCTAATAGCTGTTCTATTTACATCACGTGATTATCTGTCATTGGCTGACAGCTGATCACGTGGTAAGGGGCCGATCTGTGATCAGCCAAGTCTCATAGACTTGGTGATCACAGACCCCGCCGCGCGCGACCCACAGGGACCTGCTGTCAGCGCATGCTCGAGAGGACGTCCATGGACGCCCTCCCGGCAATTCAGCCCAACACTGAAGCCGTCTTTCGGGTATAGAGCGGGCGGGAAGGGGTTAAAGAGGAACGTCACCATAAACCAGCCTTTCTCAACCTTTTTAACACAGAGGAACCCTTGAAATAACTTTCTGGTCTCAGGGAACCCCTGCTAAAAATTATATATGTACAACTCATGATATATTAATGTGATGGTCAGTGGGAAGAATGCTTCTTACATTTATGGTCATTGGGAAGAATTACCCTCTTACAGATAGCTAAAAAGATCAATGGTGTCAGTAGAGCTTATCTGAGAGGCAGAAACTGCTCATTGCTCAAGCAACCCCTAGCAACCTCTTGAGGAACCCACGGGGTCCATGGAACCCTGGTTGAAAAACCCGGCCCTGAACCTAATATCCTCTTGCCAGTCCACCTGAAACCAGCACACATCAGTGGCAGCCCCACAGCACCAGTCCTCCTATTGGTCCCAAGGTACCTGGGGCACCCAAGGAGTTCTCCAACGATCCCCAACGAACTCGTTACTCGTCAAAGACGGAGAGTCTATTCGAGATGACTGTGGTAACTAGAAAAATCGATAGACATTCTCCCATTAAGAAGGGTTACTGGTATTTA
>BLSH010388914.1:1669516-1685443 GCA_018402905.1 Glandirana rugosa | reverse complement strand
ACAGGTATTGGACAGGTGATGAGCAGTGCCTGGTTTTCTCCACACATACCACTTAGAATTAAGGCCACAAAGTTCTATCTTGGTCTCATCAGACCAGAGAATCTTATTTCTCACCATCTTGGAGTCCTTCAGGTGTTTTTTTTAGCAAACTCCATGCGGGCTTTCATGTGTCTTGCACTGAGGAGAGGCTTCCATCGGGCCACTCTGCCATAAAGCCCCGACTGGTGGAGGGCTGCAGTGATGGTTGACTTTCTACAACTTTCTCCCATCTCCCGACTGCATCTCTGGAGCTCAGCCACAGTGATCTTTGGGTTCTTCTTTACCCCTCTCACCAAGGCTCTTCTCCCCCGATAGCTCAGTTTGGCCGGACGGCCAGCTCTAGGAAGGGTTCTGGTCGTCCCAAACGTCTTCCATTTATGGATTATGGAGGCCACTGTGCTCTTAGGAACCTTAAGTGCAGCAGAAATTTTTTTGTAACTTTGGCCAGATCTGTGCCTTGCCACAATTCTGTCTCTGAGCTCTTCAGGCAGTTCCTTTGACCTCATGATTCTCATTTGCTCTGACATGCACTGTGAGCTGTAAGGTCTTATATAGACAGGTGTGTGGCTTTCCTAATCAAGTCCAATCAGTATAATCAAACACAGCTGGACTCAAATGAAGGTGTAGAACCATCTCAAGGATGATCAGCAGAAATGGACAGCACCTGAGTTAAATATATGAGTGTCACAGCAAAGGGTCTGAATACTTAGGACCCCCATGTGATATTTCAGTTTTTCTTTTTTAATAAATCTGCAAAAATGTCAACAATTCTGTGTTTTTCTGTCAATATGGGGTGCTGTGTGCACATTAATGAGGAAAATAAATTAACTAATGATTTTAGCAAATGGCTGCAATATAACAAAGAGTGAAAAATTTAAGGGGGTCTGAATACTTTACCCACTGTGTGTATATATATATATATATATATATATATATATATATATATATAACATATACATCTATATATAATAATATATATAATTTAACAACTTGCCGACCAGGCCTTTTCTGGCACATCTTTTGTTTACAAGTTTAAGTCAGTATTATTTGCTATAAAATTACTTATAAACCCCCAAACATTATTTATTTTTTTAGCAGTGGCCCCAGAGGATAAAATTACGACCGTTGCAATATTTTATGTCACGCAGTATTTGCGCAGCGGTTTTTCAAACGCATTTTTTTTTTTTTTACAAAATACACTTTAATGAACTGAAAAAACACAAAATATATCCCAATTTTTAAAAATAAAATATAAAAGATGATGTTACGCCGAGTAAATGGATACCTGACATGTCATGGTTTAAAATTGCGTATGCTCGCGGAATGGTGACAAACTACAATGCTTAAAAATCTCCATAGGTGACACTTTAACAACTTCAGCCCCGGAAGGTTTTCCCCCTTTAGGACCAGAGCACTTTTTGTAATTCGGCACTGCGTCGCTTTAACTGACAATTGCGCGGTCGTGCGACGTTGTAACCAAACAAAATTGACGTCCTTTTTTTCCCATAAATAGAGCTTTCTTTTGGTGGTATTTGATCACCTCTGCGGTTTTTATTTTTGCGCTATAAACAAACAAAGAGCAACAATTTTGCAAAAAAAAAAAAATGTATGTTTCTTACTTTTTGCTATAATACATATACCCCAAAAAAATATAAAAAACCGAATTTATTCATCAGTTTTGGCCAGTATATATACTTCTACATATTTCTGGGGGGAAAAAAATGCAGTCGGTGTATATTGATTGCTTTGCGCAAAAATTGTCACATTTACGAACGATGAGAATTAATTAATTTATGGGGTTTTTATTTTGTTTCTATTTTTTACTAGTAATGGTGGCCATCTGCGATATTTTAACGGGACTGCAACATTGCAGCGAACATGTCGGACACTTTTAACACTTTTTTGGGACCACTGACATTTATACAGCGATCAGTGCTATTAAAATGCATTGATTACTGTGTAAATGTCACTGGCAGGGAAGGGGTTAACACTAGGGGGCGATCAAAGCGTTCCCTGGTATGTGTTACTAACTGTGTGGGGGAGGAGAGTGATCGTTGCTCCTATATACAGGAAGCCTGCAATCACACTCCTTCTCCCCAGTCAGAACGGAGATCTGTGTGTTTACCCATTGTGGGTAGCCGGCAGACACAGAGTCCGCCCTACCCACTCCCTGGCTCCCCCTCTCCACATTGAGCGTGTGAGTGTGACTCCGGCGGCGCGCGCGCTCATGATCCGTGATTTCGCAGCCGCCGTCTGGTGGCATCGGTTCGCGATATCGAGCCAGGTTGCCGGCCATCAATCCACGGCAATCGGTCAGCAACTGGTTAAAAATTTTTACAGTTTACCTGTTTAGAGTTACAGAGGAGGTCTAGTGCTAGAATTATTACTCTCACTCAAACGTCCCCGGCTATACCTCACATGTGTGGTGCAAGCACCTTTTACATATGCATGCAAGTTTTACGTATGCGTTCGCTTCTGCACTCGAGCACGGAGGGATGGGGGGGGGGTGCTTTCAATTTTTTTCTTATTTATTTTATTTTTTATTTGTACACTGTCCCTTTAATTTTTTTACCACTTTTATTGCCATTACAATGAATGTAAATATCCCTTGTAATAGAAATAAGGGATGACAGGTCCTCTTTATGGAGAGATCTGGGGTCACTGAGACCCTAAATCTCTCCTCTACATTTAAAAGCAAAAGATCAAAAAAAAAAAAAAATTGATCTTTTGCTTTAAAATAAAAAAAAAGTTTACTTCAGCACTAGACCAGAAGTGATGTCATGACGTAGCATAACGTTGCTCTGGGCCTGCAAGACCATAGAGGTGATCAGAGATTCTCTGATCTCTGGGAATCTCTATAACCAGCTCCGCAACCCTGGGGTTATGGCTGATAACTTCTTCTATACCCCTGGTAAACCCCTTGCAAACTGCAACGTATGTATATGTGTGGTGGTCGGCAAGTGGATATATCATATATTATATAAAGTATCTCACAAAAGTTACTCTACATAAAGATGGCCTAGGCTATAAAAAGATTGTCAAGACTCTGAAACTGAGCTGCAGCACGGTGACCAAGACCATACAGAGGTTTTACAGGACAGGTTCCACTCAGAACAGCGCCTCACCATGATCGACCAAAGAAGTTGAGTGCAGTGCTCAGCGTCATATCCAGAGGTTGTCTTTGGCAAATAGACGCATGAGTGCTGCCAGCATTGCTACAGAGGTTGAAGGGGTGGGGGGTCAGCCTGTCAGTACTCAGACCATACGCTGCACACTGCATCAAATTGGTCTGAATGGCTGTCATCTAAGAAGGAAGCCTCTTCTAAAGATGATGCACAAGGAAGCTGGTTTGCTGAAGACAAGCAGACTAAGGACATGGATTACTGGAATCATGTCCTGTGGTCTGATGAGACCAAGATAAACTTATGTGGTTCAGATGGTGTCAAGCGTGTGTGGCAGCAACCAGGTGAGGAATACAAAGACAAGTGTGTCTTGCCAGTCAAGCATGGTGGTGGGAGAGGAGTGTCATGGTCAAACATTCCCATAGACACTCCTAAACCTTGTGGACAGCCTTCCCAGAAGAGTTGAAGCTGTTTAGCTGCAAAGGGTGGGCCAACTCCATATTCAACCCTACGGACTAAGACTGGGATGCCATTAAAGTTCATGTGCGTGTAAAGGCAGGCGTCCCAATACTTTTGGTAATATAGTATTTATTCCTCGATTGCCACAAAGGATAAAAATCCAAATGTCTTTGCAAATCCACATATTAACTAATTAAAGTAATAGTAGCAGTGACATCATAGTACATAGGCCTGAGCAGAGCTGTGGGAGGAGCCCAGCAGGTCCACTAGCTATGGATGGGATGGGATGCCATTAAAGTTCATGTGCGTGTAAAGGCAGGCATCCCAATACTTTTTGTAATATAGTGTGTTTAAACAAAAGTCTCCCATGCCAGGAGTTGATCATTAACTGGTTGCCGACCAGCGGTCATTGTACGTCGACCGCACATGTGCGATTTGCGGGTGAGCGTGCACTCGCAGCGTTTTCTGTGAGAGTGCCCGCGGGTCGGGCGGACTCGATGTCCACCGGCGACTCGCAATCGTCTTCAACAGAGGCAAAACGGGGATCCGCCAATGTAATCAGGAACAGTTAGATCTGTCATGCCCTGGCCAGCCCAGCCCCCACACAGAGCACAGTGAGAGAACACAGTTAACCCCTTGATCGGCCCCTAGAGTTTAACCCCTTCCCTGCCAATGACATCTATACAGTAATCAGTGGCTATTTAAAGCACTGATCCCTGTATGAATGTCATTGATCCCAAAAAAAATGTCAAATTGTCCGACCTGTCTGCCGCAATATCGCAGTCCCGATAAAAATTGCAGATTGCCGCAATTACCAGTAAAAAATAAAAAATAAATGCCATAAATCTATTCCCATAGTTTGTAGAGGCGATAACTTTTGCCCAACCCAATCAATAGACGCCTATTGAAATTTTTTTTTTACCAAAAATATGTAGAAGAATATATATCGGCCTAAACTGATGAATACATTTTTTTATATATATTTTTTTTGGATATGTATTATACCAAAAAGTAAAAAAAAATGTTTTTTTTCAAAATGGTCGCTATTTTTTTGTTTATAGCGCAAAAAATAAAAACCGCAGCGGTGGTCAAATACCACCAAAAGAAAGCTCTATTTGTGGGGAAAAAAGGACGTCAATTATGTTTGGATACAACGTCGCACGACCGCGCAATTGTCAGTTAAAACGACGCAGTGCCGAATCGCAAAAAGTGCTCTTGTCAGGAAGGGGGCAAATCCTTCCGGGGCTGAAGTGGTTAATGCTCAGGTGCATCACAATTTGCGCAGTGAACGCGGTCAAATCCCTTCCTTGATACATCTTGTAGGAACGTTACGATTGTTCTATTTTTTTATTTTCCTCTTATCTACATAAACAACGGGAGTGTGTCAGAAAATGGAAAATGTGCACTTTGTCCCATCAGCCAAAATGGCTGTCAGATAACGCGCCCGCTCCCTCTTGTCGGATGAGTGATGTAAATGGAATCTGGCGATGGAGTTTTCCGTACGGCACAAGAGTAAATGATCAGAGAAGTAACATTTTTAACCTTATCTATCATGGCGGAGCGTTCCTTTTGTCTGCCATAAAACATGTCACTGTCTATTAGGGACATTAGTCAATGAAGTAAAGCTGTAACGTATCAAAGGGAAAAAAAATAATAAAAAATCAGCTGGTATATAAAACACCCTTTTCTTACCGTAGTCGTTCCTTTGAAAATGTTTTTCAGTTCCGCCAACATAATCACCTAAATCTGTGTATGTTAAAGACGATCTCCAACCAATCATAACAAGATGTAGGAATGAATGGCCCATTAAAAGATAAAATAATGCAACTCGATTTTTGCTGCAATATTCACCCTCAATCAGGAGATTAGCCATGCAGTACTTTATTTCTGCCTCTAGATGGCCTCATTCTGCTAGCCAGTATCATTCTACTGACTAGCTCTAAGCCCATTTCCTCCTGGACCCAAACCCAGACTGTGACAGGACAGTGAAAGGAGAAGCACATGAATTGATTGGCTTCTTGTACTGCTTCTTCTGAGCCCAGGCTCTTCTGGACCTGCCCCAGCCTGTGAATGGACAGTGAAAGGAGAAGCATCACAGTAATGGGCTAATCTCTGTTACTCTGCTCTCTCCTCCTATTGTTATGCACATGAATTGATTTGCTTCTTGTATTGCTTCTTCTGAGTCCAGGCTCTTCTGGACCTGCCTCAGCCTGTGATTGGACAGTGAAAGGAGAAGCAGCACAGTAATGGGCTCATCTCTGTCACTCTGCACTATCCTCCTACCAGCATTGACATGATCTGATTGGCTTCTTGTACTTTGTCTTCTGATCCCAGGCTCCTCTGAACCTGCCCCAGCCTGTGATTGGACAGTGAAAGGAGAAGCAGCACAGTAATGAGCTCATATCTATGACAATCTGCCATCTCCTCCTATCAGCATTCACATGATCTGATTGGCTTCTTGTACTGTTTTTTCTGAACCCAGGCTCTTCTGGACCTGTCCCAGCCCGTGACTGGACAGTAAAAGGAGAAGCAGCACAGAAAAGAGCTCATCTCTCTGTCACTCTGCTCTCTCCTTCTATTGTTATGCACATGGACCGCCTGGCTTCTTGTATTGCTTCTTCTGAGCCCAGGCTCTTCTGGACTTCCCCCACCCTGTGAATGGACAATGAAAGGAAAAGCAGCACAGTGATGCACTCATCTCTCTGTCACTCTGCTCCTTCCTCCTATCAGCATTCACATGATCTGATTGCCTTCATGTACTGTTTTTTCTGAGCCCAGGCTCTTCTGGACCTGCCCCAGCCTGTGATTGGACAGTGAAAGGAGAAGCAGCACAGTAATGAGCTCATATCTCTGTCACTTTGCTGGAGACCGCGCTGGACTGGCAAGATTGGTATCTCATTGGGGGGTAGGTAGCTACATGGCCAGTGAGGGTGAAATCACTTCCAGTGGGTTGATCCCAAACAGTGGATTATGGTGGTGGATCCCTTTGGGGGCTTGGGTTACTGACTTCCTGGTACAACCTTGAGGCCATTTCAGTGAGAAAGCTTGGGTGAGAGGGAAGGAGCACCAGGCATTCAGAGCAACTCTTGGTATGATGTTCATATGTTTATTGAAAGGGTAGAACATGAACATCAACCCAATGTGTTTTAGGGTTGAAAAGCATTTGATGCCAAGAATTATTCCCAACACACGTGTTCCTGGAAAGTTCCTGGAAATGGCTGTTAGATAAGTGGGTGCTGCTGGGACCACCGGCTGGAGACCGGGGACAACACAGAACAAAGGATTTGTCACCAGCACACCAAGGATCTCCAAAAAAGGTCCAAAGTTAAATTAAACGACATTGCAGCGCAAACCAGCAACGTTTCCAGGCAACGCATGACCCCTACACATAGAGGATTCAAAATGTCTTTTGAAATGACCATTAACATGTTAAGCTACGTTTACGTTTACCTAAAACGTTAGCTGATTGGGCTTTTCTGAATTGCCAAGTGCTGTCAGTCTAACAGTGGGAACATCCTGACAGGTGGAGAGAAAGGCATACACAGAGTGATGATTCATCGGTGTGAGGCTGTTCTACCCTAACGGCAGGTTGGGGGCATATCCCAGACCAGTGACAGTCCGTCCGTATGGGGCGTTGCCCCCCTAATCCATGTGCCCAGCCCCTAATCTACATGCAGGGTGCTGGATGCATGGATTCCAAAAAAGGGTGGGCTTGGGTGCAGAGCACTGTGCCCTGAACCCACCTACTTGTGTGACAATAGCAAATTAATATTCACTATTGTCTTCCTGACTCTCCTCCCGGCCGATCAGGAAGTGGCCATGGGTCCTGAGACCCGATTGGCCAGGGAGTCTCAGGACCCACTTCCTGTTCGGCTGGGAGGAGAAGGAATGGCCCCGGAGCTCTCCATGGACGGCTCAACAGCAGCCAGCACTCCAGCTCAGACAGTAAAGGTAGGAGGCATTTTCATAGCATTGATCGCTGTATAAATGCCAAAGGTCCCAAACAAGTGTCAAAATGGTCCGACATGTCCGCCCCAATATCGCAGTCCTGATAAAAATCGCAGATCGCTGCCGTTACTAGTAGAAAAAAAAAGGAAAATAAAAACCTCATATATTAATTCTCATCATTTGTAAACGCGGCAACTTTTGCGCAAACCAATCAATATACGCCAATTGCGATTTTTTTTTTTGCCAAAAATATGAGGAAGAATATAAATCGGCCAAAGCCGTTAAAAAAAATGCTTTTTATATATTTTTTTGGACATTATTATAGCAAAAAGTAAGAATATTATTTTTTTTTTTTTTTTGCAAAATTGTCGCTCTTCTTTTGTTTATAGCGGCGATCAGAAATGACACAGGGGTGATCAAACACCACCAAAAGAAAGCTCTATTTGTGGGGAAGAAAGGACACAAATTCCGTTTGGGTACAACGTCGCATGACCGCGCAATTGTCCGTTAAATCGACGCAGTGCCGAATCGCAAAAAGTGCCCCGGTCCTAAACTGGGAAATCCTTCCTGGGCTGAAGTGGTTAAATGCAGGTGGTGAGGGGTTTGAGTGGACCAGAAAGTCCGTGCCGGAACCAGCTCTGGCACCTTGGCTGGCAAAACCCGGGTTGGACTCTCGTTAGTCGCCTCAAAGTGATTGCATGCAAGGTGACAAATATCGCCCGTCCATTATGGCGCCTCACATAATGTCACAATAAATATATATATTTTTTAATAAGCTAAAATTTGCAAAAAAGAAAAAAAACTGTAAATCTCTGTCAAGCATAGTTTCCCCAGATCATCCTGGAAGAGGATCAGCATTTCTAAAGAAAAATATAAATTATAAATATTATAATAAGCTAACATTTCTAAAAAAAATCTGTGCATCTCAATCCAGTATAATTTCCCCAGATCAGCCTGGCAGAGGACCGGCAGATGGAGAGCGGAGTCGAGAGTCTGTAGCGGGCAAAGCCAGAGAGGTGCTGACTATTGCAGAATGAGCTGCTCTTTTTTTTTTTTTTCTAAACATTTTTAATATGCTCGGTAATTTTTCTTTTAATTTTTCAAATAAAATTTAGAATTCAGTTTTAAATATTATAACAAGTGCAGATTTATTATTTCTATAAAAAAAACATACATCTCTGACCAGCATAGATTGGTCAAACCCAATTCAGCCCAGAAGAGGACCATCAGGAGCAGGACACAGCCAAGGGTAGGAGGCAAACACACCAGAGCGGAGGTAAGTATTGCAGGGCAAGGTGGAATCATAAAATGTTATAACATCAGAATTGGGATTTAAATGTAATAAACAAGACTGTAATAGTAAAAAAAAAAAAAAAAAATACATACTTCTCTGACCAGCACAGACTTGGCAACTCCTATTCAACCCAGAAGAGGACCAGCAGGAGAAGGGCAGAGCAAAGAGTTGGAGGAAAACACGCCAGAGAGGAGGTGAGTATTGCAGAGCAGGGTGCTATTTTAAAACTTTATAACATTGGAATTGGGTTTAAATATAATAAACAGGACTGTAATATTACTAAAAAAAATTAAAAATGCATATTTCTCTGGCCAGCCTCAGTTCAACCTGGAGGAGGACCAGCAGAAGGAGGACATAGCCTAAAGTCTACATTGCACAGCAACAGGGAGGAGGTGAGTATAGCAGAGTGAGCTGATTTTTTAAATGTTTAAAATATGCTGATCAATATTTTTTTATTTTTTGAATAAAATTCAGAATCTGGCTTTAAATATTATAATAAGAAAAACTATATTATTTATAAAAACTTAAAAAACAGCATATATTGGGCAACCCTAGTTCAACCTGGAAGAGGACCGGTAGGAGGAGAATGGAGCCAAGAGTCTTTGACAGCGCCAAAGAGGAGATAACTATTGCAGAGCGAGCTGGGTTTTTTTCCAAACAATTTCTAACATCCTGGGAAGCTGTTCTTTGATTTTTTTTAAAAATATCACTTAGAAAAAATGTTTATACTATGGTGTGTGATTTTTTTTTCTAAATACAATTTCTAATTTGGCTTTAAAAAGTATAATAAGGAAGGCTCTAATATTTAAAAAAAAAAAAAAAAACTAAACAAAAAAAAAAAATATGTATGTCTTTGACCAGCATGGATTGGGCAACCCAAATTCAAACAGGAAGAGGACCAGCAAGTGAACGACATAGCAAGAGTCTGTGTCAGACAGTGCCAGGGATGAGGTAAGCATTACAGGGTCAGCTACTTTTAAAAATATATGTATAACATGCTAGGAAAATGTTTTCTTTTAATGTTCTAAATACAATTTAAAATTGTAAGCAAGACTCTAATATTTTTTTAAAAAATAAATAAAAATATGGATGTCTCTGATCAGCATAGGTTTGGCAACCCAAATTCAATAAGGAAAAGGACTGGCAAAAGGAGGACGGAGCCTGGTAAGAGGTAAGTACTAAATATTACAGTGAGCTAAAAAAATATATATAAAATGCTGGGATTTTTTTTTTTCATGAGTTAGAATTGGGATTTAAATAATATATTACATTGTAAGCAATGCTCTAATATTTCTAAAAACATTTTTTAGAATATGTTGGATGATTTATTTTTGTTTTTAAAATACAATTTAGAATTGACCTTTAAAAATTATAATAAGCAAGCCTCTAATATTGGTAAAAAAAAAAAAATAACAATAATACATATGTCTCTGAACAGCATAAGTTGGGCAACCCCAATTCTATCAGGACCATCAAGAAGAGGATGGAGCAAGAGTCCGTGGCAAACTGCGCCTGGTAAGAGATAAGCATTACAGAGTGAGCTATTAAAAAAAAAAATAATAATAATAACATGCTGGGAAATATTTTTTCATGTTTTAAATACAATTTAGAATTGGGCTTTAAATATTATATTGTAAGCAAGGCTCTAATATTTCTAAAAAAAAAAAAATATGTATGTCTCTGACCAGCATAGGTTGGGCAACCCAAATTCAAGAAGGAAAAGGACTGGCAGGAGGAGGACGGAGCAAGAGTCCATGGCAGACTGCATCTGGTAAGCATTACAGAGTGAGCTACTTAAAAAAAAAAAAAATATATATATATATACAGTATATACTTAAAACAAAATACATAACATGCTAGGAAATATTTATGTTAATGTTCTAAATACAATTTAGAGTTGGGCTTTAAATATTACATCGTAAGCAAAGCTCCAAAATTTCTAAAAAAAAAATAAAAAATAAAAAAAAGCTGTATTTATGTCTCTGACCATTGCATTGGGCAACCCCAATTTTATCAGGAAGAGGACCATCAACAGGAGGACAATCAAGAGGTGGACATAGCAAGAGTCCGTGGCAGACAGCACCAGAGAAGAGGTAAGCATCACAGAGTGAGCTACTTATAAGAAATATATATATATATATATATATATATATTTATATATATACAGTATCTCACAAAAAATGAGTACACCCCTCGCATTTATGTAAATATTTTATTCTATCTTTTCATGTGACAACACTGAAGAGATGACACTGTGCTACAATGTAAAGTAGTGAGTGTACAGCTTGTATAACAGTGTAAATTTGCTGCCCCTTCAAAATAACTCAGCACACAGCCATTAATGTCTAAACCGCTGGCAACAAAAGTGAGTACCCCCCTAAGTGAAAATGTCTAAATTGGGCCTAAAGTGTCAATATTTATTGTGACCACCATTATTTTCCAGCACTGCCTTAACCCTCTTGGGCATGGAGTTCACCAGAGCTTCACAGGTTGCCACTGGAGTCCTCTTCCACTCCTCCATGATGACATCACGGAGCTGGAGGATGTTAGAGACCTTGTGCTCCTCCACCTTCCATTTGAGGGTTCCTCACAGATGCTCAATAGGGTATAGGTCTGGAGACATGCTTGACCAGTCCATCACTTTTATCCTCAGCTTCTTTAGCAAGGCAGTGGTCGTCTTGGAGATGTGTATGTGGTTGTTATGATGTTGGAATACTGCCCTGTGGCCCAGTCTCCAAAGGGAGGGGATCATGCTCTGCTTCAGTATGTCACAGTACATGTTGGCATTCATGGTTCCCTCAATGAACTGTAGCTACCCAGTGCCGGTAGCACTCATGCAGCCCCAGACCATGACACTCCCACCACCATGCTTGACTGTAGGCAAGACACACTTGTCTTTGTACTCCTCATCTGGTTGCCACCACGCACGGTTGACACCATCTGAACCAAATAAGTTTATCTTGGTCTCATCAGACCACAGGCCATGGTTCCAGTAATCCATCTCCTTAGTCTGCTTGTCTTCAGCAAACTGTTTGCAGGCTTTCTTGTGCATCATCTTTAGAAGAGGCTTCCTTCTGGGACGACAGCCATGCAGACCACTTTGATGCAGTGTGCGGTGTATGGTCTGAGCACTGACAGGCTGACCCCCCCCCCACCCCTTTAACCTCTGCAGCAATGCTGGCAGCACTCATACGTCTATTTCCCAAAGACAACCTCTGGCTATGATGCTGAGCACTGCACTCAACTTCTTTAGTTGACCATGACGAGGCCTGTTCTGAGTGGAACCTGTCCTGTTAAACTGTTGTATGGTGTTGGGCACTGTGCTGCAGCTCAGTTTCAGGGTCTTGTCAATCTTCTTATAGCCTAGGCCATCTTTATGTAGAGTAACAATTCTTTTTTTCAGATCCTCAGAGAGTTCTTTGCTATGAGGTGCCATGTTGAACTTTCAGTGACCAGTATGAGAGAGTGAGAGCGATAACAGCAAATTTAACACACCTGCTCCTCATTCACACCTGAGACCTTGGAACACTAATCACTTGACACCGGGGAGGGAAAATGGCTAATTGGACCCAATTTGGACATTTTCACTTAGGGGTGTACTCATGTTTATTGCTAGCGGTTTAGACATTAATGGCTGTGTGTTGAGTTATTTTGAGGGGACAACAAATTTACACTGTTATACAAGCTGTGCACTCACTACTTTACATTGTAGCCAAGTGTCATTTCTTCAGTGTTGTCACATGAAAAGACAGAATAAAATATTTACAAAAATATGAGGGGTGTACTCACTTTTGTGAGATACTGAGCATATTCTAAATACAATTTAGAGTTGGGCTGTAAATATTACATTGTAAGCAAGGCTTCAATATTTCTAAAAAAAATATAAAAAACAAAAAACCACAAGGCACGTCTCTGATCGGCATAGATTGGGCAGTAACAGAAGCTACCCCCCTGCCAGCCACTTCATGGTAAATGAAAGGAGGAAATTTGGGCACGGAAGCCGAACGTATGTCACTTTGTATCTAACGGCGGAGGTGAGAAAGATACGGATCGCGTTCTACGTACAGCCGTGCCTATCTTGTACATAAGAGTACATTACTTTCTCCGGCCTTGTATCACTGTGGACAGTATCATTAAATGCCACGTCATTACCAGTTATGGAGTAGTGCTTTCTCTTGAAGTGCCCCCTGGGATCCGAAAGCAACAGCGGAGAGAATGATGGGGAGCGATGGATCCGACATTAAATTTTCAATGGAAACACTATTGAGTTTGACTTTAGCGCAGCCTTATCTGTTAGATAGTGTTTGTCACAAAACCGGGAGAGCTGAGCCGGCTCGTCAGTTGAAACTTGCAGCCGGTTGAACGATGTGGACAGGTGATGCTTCCAGAGGGACTAGACAGGCTAGCTACGAGCCGGAGGGGGTAAATTGAAGGTTTATTTATCCAATTCACTGTCAAGGTCAGTGTGCTGGAGATACGTCCTATGTGTGCTTACAAAATGCCAAAAATCCTGGCAAATTGTCTGAAGGAGCTTCCAAATCACTGACCTTTGTACAATCCGCATCAACATGCCAATGCCTTTTTTTATTTTTTTCATACAATATCCTTAGAGTGCATTAAATGGGTTGTAAAATTGCCGTTTCTTAATGTCAAGTGTAGTGTCTTCTCCTTCCATCAAAGTGTACATTGTGACTTATAAAATAGCAGCATTCAAAGCATTCTAAGCTTTATCAATCTTTTCATTTTTTTATTTTTATTTTATTTCCTTTACCTGGAAATAAGATTAAAACGGACATATCGCCTAAATTAAAGTAGACCTTTCATTACCTTTCCGAGTCAACACGGAGAAATTTCTGACACAGCAACACTATCGTATTCCACCTTTTATCATTAATGGCCATAGGGGTTTCAGGGGTTGCAATTGCAACCGGGCCCCATGCTCTAGGTGGCCCATGTGCCTCCCTTATACACATGAATAGGAGGGATGGCAGGGGCAGCATTTAGAAGAACCAATCTACTCTATTTTCCTCCTAATGGAGGAGATTGGTTCCTCTATATGCTGCCCCGCCGACCCTCCTATTCAGTTTACTTGTCTTCTGCTGTTCCCAGGGTCCCTGTGTGCTTCCCTGGTCCCCCAAAAGAGCCGCTGTCTCCCCCACTCCTCTCTCTCGCCATGTGTCATAATGGAGAGATGGGAACAAGTGGGTAAATTTGTCATTTTCTGAATGGACAGAGTCAGTGATTGGTACCAATTGGTTCATTCATAACTGAAGCATAGTAAACAGTTTTTTTACTATACTTCCATTTCTGAATGAATGGGAGGCTCGGTACACAATTATTCCTGTCCATTCATTCTATGCAGTTGAGGCTACACAGATGGAGATTGAGGGCTGAGGTTTGTTTAGACCCCGATATCTCATCAAAGCCCCCAACAGAGCTCCTAAAAAAAGTTGTAGAAAATAATAAAAATAAAATTGTAAAAGAAATAAAATGAAATGGTAAAAAAAAAAAAAAATTAAAATAAAAATGAAAAACTACTGACACCAGTGAGGGAACTATCAGGATTGCAAAGGTGACCGGGCCCTGGCATTTCGCCACCATGGGGGGGGCCCAAAGATGGCAGAAAAGGGGCCCGCTGCAGAACTTGTGAAAGGGTGCTGCTGTGGGACCATAATAAAGGGACCCGCGATGGGGGTAAAGGGCCCCAGGATCGGCGGGAAGAGCCCTGGCCAGGAAGGTTTTAGTTACGTCTCTGAATGGCCAATAGAATTTTCAGTTTAAATTAGCTAAATACATTCCAGGTGCATCAAACCTAAAGTCTTACAGATTGCTTTCCTTAATTCCTTGGCACCCCCCTTTAAAGCGGTAGTAAACCCATGCAATTAACAGGTTAAAAACCAGTCACATTTCCGGCACGTGCCGGAAATGTAACACTCCCATTGGTTGTGCTCTAAACCATACTGTCAAACCATCCAATGGCTGGTGTCATAGCTGGTCACATGTGCAGCATCATGGCAGTTTTAGATTAAACAGAGGCCAAGATGGCAGCTTCCTTGGCTGAAAATGATAGGAGGGTTTACTACCACTTTAAAGGGTTTGGATTTTCAGGAGGAAATGGCCATGTGACCACCATGATTGGCTACATGTAGATATTCACCAGCACACCAAGGATCATCAATTTCGTCCAAACGGTTTTTATTTAAAGAATGATCACATCACAAAATGGTGTAGTGCAACGTTTCGTAGCCACACAGGACCCCTTCGTCAGGCATGTGGGGCACTACACCATTTTGTGATGTGATCATTCTTTGAATAAAAACCGTTTGGACGAAATCGATGATCCTTGGTGTGCTGGCAAATATCCACATATCGCATTGGTTCCACTATCCCGCTGGTTGTCACTACAGCACCCAGTACCCAGCTTATTCCAGGAATGTGTGCGATGGGAATATGGACTGTGCACCATGATTGGCTGTCATGGTGGTCATATGATCCGAAAACTCCCGATCTGAAGCAGCGATCAGGGGCTTTCCATGAGCAGCGCTCTGTTGACACTATTGCGTGCAAATATACGGCCGCCCGGTGCAAAGACCCGGCCATTGAGAGGCCGCATTTTTGGGTGTGCTCGGCGCCACTTGCCCTCCGGAATATTTGCACCCCTTCATGACCAGGCCATTTTTTTGTAATACGGCACTGCGTCGCTTTAACTGACAATGGCACGGTCGTGTGACGCTGTACCCAAATAAAATATGTCCTTTTTTATCCACAAATTGAGCTTTCTTTTGGTGGTATTTGATCACTTCTGCGGTTGTTATTTTTTATATACAGTGGGGCAAAAAAGTATTTAGTCAGCCACCAATTGTGCAAGTTCTCCCACTTAAAAAGATGAGAGAGGGCTGTAATTTCCATCATAGGGACACTTCAACTATGAGAGACAGAATGAGAAAAGCAAATCCAGAAAATCACATTGTCTGATTTTTAAAGAATTTATTTGCAAATTATGGTGGAAAATAAGTAATTGGTCAATAACAAAAGTTCATCTCAATACTTTGTTATATACCCTTT
>BLSH010388914.1:1655496-1669506 GCA_018402905.1 Glandirana rugosa | reverse complement strand
ACTTGCCCTCCGGAATATTTGCACCCCTTCATGACCAGGCCATTTTTTTGTAATACGGCACTGCGTCGCTTTAACTGACAATGGCACGGTCGTGTGACGCTGTACCCAAATAAAATATGTCCTTTTTTATCCACAAATTGAGCTTTCTTTTGGTGGTATTTGATCACTTCTGCGGTTGTTATTTTTTATATACAGTGGGGCAAAAAAGTATTTAGTCAGCCACCAATTGTGCAAGTTCTTCCACTTAAAAAGATGAGAGAGGCCTGTAATTTTCATCATAGGTACACTTCAACTATGAGAGACAGAATGAGAAAAAAAAATCAAGAAAATCACATTGTCTGATTTTTAAAGAATTTATTTGCAAATTATGGTGGAAAATAAGTAATTGGTCAATAACAAAAGTTCATCTCAATACTTTGTTATATACCCTTTGTTGGCAATGACAGGGGTCAAACGTTTTCTGTAATTCTCCACAAGGTTTTTACACTGTTGCTGGTAGTTTGGCCCATTCCTCCATGCAGATCTCCTCTAGAGTAGTGATGTTTTGGGGCTGTCGCTGGGCAACACGGATTTTCAACTCCCTCCAAAGATTTTCTGTGGGGTTGAGATCTGGAGACTGGCTAGGCCACTCCAAGACCTTGAAATGCTTCTAACGAAGCCACTCCTTCGTTGCCCGGGCGGTGTGTTTGGGATCATTGTCATGCTGAAAGACCCAGCCACGTTTTATCCTCAATGCCCTTGCTGATGGAAGGAGGCTTTTACTCAAAATCTCACGATACATGGCCCCATTCATTCTTTCCTTTTCACGGATCAGTCGTCCTAGTCCCTTTGCAGAAAAACAGCCCCAAAGCATGATGTTTCCACCCCCATGCTTCACAGTAGGTATGGTGTTCTTTGGATGCAACTCAGCATTCTTTCTTCTCCAAACACGGCAAATTGAGTTTTTACCAAAAAGTTCTATTTTGGTTTCATCTGACCATTGGACGTTCTCCCAATCCTCTTCTGGATCATCCAAATGCTCTCTAGCAAACTTCAGACGGGCCCGGACATGTACTGGCTTAAGCAGGGGGACACATCTGGCACTGCAGGATTTGAGTCCCTGGCAGCGTAGTGTGTTACTGATGGTAGCCTTTGTTACTTTGGTCCCAGCTCTCTGCAGGTCATTCACTAGGTCCCCCCGTGTGGTTCTGGGATTTTTGCTCACCATTCTTTTGATCATTTTGGGTGAGATCTTGCGCAGAGACCCAGATCGAGGGATATTATCAGTGGTCTTGTATGTCTTCCATTTTCTAATAATTGCTCCCACAGTTAATTTCTTCACACCAAGCTGCTTACCTATTGCAGATTCAGTCTTCCCAGCCTGGTGCAGGTCTACAATTTTGTTTCTGGTGTCCTTTGACAGCTCTTTGGTCTTGGCCATAGTGGAGTTTGGAGTCTGACTGTTTGAGGTTATGCACAGGTTGTGTCTTTTATACTGATAACGAGTTCAAACAGCTGCCATTAATACAGGTAATGAGTGGAGGACAGAGGAGCCTCTTAAAGAAGAAGTTACAGGTCTGTGAGAGCCAGAAATCTTGCTTTTTTGTAGGTGACCAAATACTTATTTTCCACCATAATTTGCAAATAAATTATTTAAAAATCAGACAATGTGATTTTCTGGATTTGCTTTTCTCATTCTGTCTCTTGAAGTGAACCTATGATGGAAATTACAGGCCTCTCTCATCTTTTTAAGTGGGGGAACGTGCACAATTGGTGGCTGACTAAATACTTTTTTGCCCCACTGCATAAACAAAAAAGACAGACACATTTGAAAAAAAAAACAATATTTTTTCCTTACTGCTATAAAACATATCCAATAAAAAAATGTAAAAAAATCAAATTCCTTCATCAATTTAGGCCAATATGTATTCTGCTACATATTTTTGGTAAAAAATCCCAATAAGCGTATATTGATTTGAACAAAAGTTATAGCATCTACAAACAAAGGGATATTTTTATTAATTTATTTGTTTTTTACTAGTAATGGTGGCGATCAATGAAGTCGATATTGTGGCGTTCAGTCAGAACACTAACTGACACTTTTTGGGAACCAGTGACACCAATACAGTGATCAATGCTAAAAATATCACTGTACTAATGACACTGGCTGGGAAGGGGTTATTATCAGGGCCAGTGTTTGTTGTACAGTGTTGGAGGAGCTTTTATTAAGGCATTGATCCATGTTCTTGCTTTGCAGAGACACAGGATCCGTGTCTTCCCTACTGGCAGAATGGTGATCTGCTTGTTCACAAAGAGAGATCACCATTCTGATTCTCTGCTTAATGATCGGCAGATGCCAGCGGACATGAAGTCCACCATACCCACAGATAAGCTCCTGTTGTGTCTATTCACAGCGGGAGAGGGTCGCTGGCAGCACGCCCCAGACCCGGAAGTATCAGATCACCTACTAGGTACGTGATCCGGCACAGAGCGGCCGCCCTGCCACAGTATATGCCCAGTGGGCGGTTGTGAACTGGTTAATAGCCTGAGTAGAAAAGCCTGTTCCCTGCCAGCATGATATAGGGAAGCAGTGGTCTCTTTGCAGAAGTCGGACATGCCCCCCCCCCCGCTATGTCAGAGCCAGACACTCCAATCAGCAGGGAGCATCAGCTTTGTTGATCTCAGAGCTCTAGGTCTGATTCTGTGGGGGATGTATCAGACCACTGCTTCCCTACAGAGAGCAAAGGTCCCACTCTGCAGAAGCTGGCAGGGGACAGGCTCTTCTATTCAGGCTAATTTCTACAGAAAATAACTGTAAGGCATTGAATACCATTGGTTTTGATGCACCTGAAATATATTTAGTTGATTTAAACGGAAGATTCCATTAAGATCTTTGGAATCTTGAAGTGCCACTTGAAGTTCGAGGTGTAATGTGTTTCCCCGCTGCAACTCAGGAGAAGGGGAGCTGGCATCTGATTTCATTCATCCAGAAAAGCCAGTATAAAAAGTGTAGGACGCCACTAACCCAGCCCAATGCATGTGGATGTATGTGATGGCCTCAGCTGACGCTGCTCCACTGGTCAAGCCACTGACGCATTTCACCCTGCCCCCAGGCTTAGTTATAGAGTTGGGACCCTGGTGTGCAGGGCGAAACGCGTGGCCTGTGGATCAGCTTCAGCTGAGAGAATCACATACACATAGCTTTGGGCTTGAAGGTTCCATTAGGCTCCGGTCAGGTGACTTTGCCCTGTGTGATATCTTTCCTCCTACTGGTGTTCCCTGTAGTGATCACTAAAGATCTATATAGATGAATCAGGACCTCCTTCCTCTCACTGATGACCCCTCTAGTGATAATTAAAGATCTACTGTATATAGAGGAATCAGGACCTCCTTCATGCTGGTGATCGCTCTAGTGATATAAACATCTATATCAGGGTTTCTCATCCAGGGTTCCTCCAGAGGTTTCTAGGGGTTCCTTGAGCAATGGTCAAGTTCTATCTCTCAGATAAATTCCCAATGACATCATTGATGTTTTTAGCTATCTGTATGGGGGTAATTCTTCCCAATGATCACAAGTCTAAGGAGCATTCTTCCCATTGACCATCACACTAATGTATCTTGAGTTGTAGATTTTTCATTTTTATCAGGGGTTCCCCGAGACCGGAGAATCATTTCAAGGGTTCCTCGGTGTTGAAAAGGTTGAGAAAGGCTGATCTATATAGAGGAATCAGGACCTTCTTTCTCCTGCTGGTGACCCCACTGGTGATAACTAAAGATCTATATAGAGGAATCAGAACCTCTTTCCTTCTGCTGGTGATCCCTCTACATAACCAAAGATCTATATAGGTGAATCAGGACCTCCTTCGTCCTGCTGGTGACTCCTCTAATGATAATTATAGATCTATATAGGGGAATGAGGGCCTCTTTCCTCCTGCTGATGATCTCTCTAGTATTATAAAGATCTATATAGGGGAATCAAGACTTTTTTTTTAACTCCTGCTGGTGATCCCTCTAGTGATAACTAAAGATCTATATAGGGGAATCATAACTTACTGATGATCCCTCAAGTTATGAACCATGGAATTCTATTCCCTATTGCCAGGCCACACTGTTTTCTCATTTTGCAATCATCTGAAGTGAGCATCCCCAAATTGTTTTTCTCTGTAGTTTTGGCTAACACTGTACCCCCCCCCCCCCCCAATATTATACTTTACGAGAGGGCTCCCTTACCAAAGTGCATGAATTTGGATTTAGGAACATTGAACTGCAGTTTCAACTGCTTTACCCAATCTTCCGGCAATGGCAAATCATGTTCCAGGTTACAGACACCTCCAGAAATATCGGCCCTATTGCACACCTCTGTGCCATCAGCAAGAAGACATACCTTGGCCACCATTAATCATCTACAAACAGATTAAATAGAACAGGACCTAGTATGGGGCCTTGTGGTATCACACTGTGATATCAATCAACTGTGCATCCACTGAACCACCCAAGGGTTAAGTCCTAGCTTGTACAACGTTTTATGAGATTATTATGTGGAACCTTATCAAATGCCTTGCTGGAATTGAGATGCTATGTCAACAGCACTAACCTAGTCCAAAACATTTGTCCAAAAATTCAAACAGATTAGTCCTGTATGATCTCCCTCAGTAAAGCCAAACTGCTTTGGGTCCAGCAAGTTGTGTGTTTTGAATGATCACCAGTCCCTTTTTATTGGAGTGATTCTATTATTTTACCATTACAAATGTTAAATTCATTGGCCTGTAGTTGCCAACTACTTCCTCACTATCCTTCCTGTGTATAGACGCATTATTAGCTGTCCACCAGTCATGGGGAACTTCTGCTAGGACATTATGAATGGCTTAACCAATGGGATACTCTAAAAGAAGGTGGGATCCCTGTTTAAACAAAGCCACAGCTTGGCTGGATTGGAGTACCACACTTTGATGGAGGCCAATTGGAAGCAGCCTGGAGCTACTAAGAGCTTAAAGGGATAGTAAAAGAAAAATGTTTCTTTTTAAATAACAAACATGTTATACTTACCTGCTCCGTGCAATGGTTTTGCACGGAGCAGCCAAGATCCTGATCCCCCTCTTTGGGTCCCCCGCGCTCCTGGCCAAGTGCCCCTTACCAAGCAGCTTGATGTGCAGGCTTGCTCCAGAGCCACTGCTCTGTGTATCCATGCTAGGTCCGCCCACACTCTCCCCTCATTGGCTCACTGACTGTGACTGACAGTAGTCTCAGCCATTGAGGAAGAGGATAAGACCCGCTAGAGCCGCTGCTCTCGTGCACATCACTGGATCGAGATGGGGCTCAGATAAATATTAACCACTACAGCTCCAGGAGATTTACCCCCCTTCATGACCAGGTCACTTTTTGCGATACAGCACTGTGTTACTTTAACTGACAATTGTGCAGTCCTGCGACGTTGTACCCAAACTAAATTTATGTAATTTTTTCCCCACACATAGAGCTTTCTTTTGGTGGTATTTGATCACCACTACATTTATCTTTTTTTTTTCCTCTGCCGTCCTGACTGTAGGATCATTCAAAAACTGCAAAACAACACTATAACAGAGACCTATACAAGAAAGAACAAGAAGCAAAGAGAAGAGAGGAAAAAAGAGTAAATAGAAAGAGAGTAAAGGGAAAAAATAAGGGTATAGTTGAGGCCCCCTATTCCCCCTCCATTAGAGCAAGGCCATATTCCTTGGAGCAAGTAAAAAGGGAGCAGTCGATCCATTTTTAGTTAAATTTCTCCTCATTACCTTGTAAAGTAGCGGTAATATTCTCCATGGCATGTAATGTCAGCTATTGTAGTAAGCCACAACGAGATTGAAGGAGGTGATTCCTGCTTCCATAGGGCCAGAATGCAGGCCTTAGCCGCATTCAGAGGGTAGACCAACATTGAGTTTTTATATTTACACTTTGAAAAATCTGAAAAGTGGAGAAGATATCTGGCCGGGTCAGAGCCCAAGTGTACAGTGAGCTGATTTATGATATCTCGCATTTTTAGACACGTGCAGGATGAAAAAATGTGTTTAGTTTAGTTTTGATTCGTTATTTAACTACATTTGTTCAGTTAAATTTGCTGCATTCATTACATTCATTTTCGGGATTCGTTTGCTTCGTATTCAAATTTTAAAAAAATTAGACCGAATTCGAAAAATTTCTATCGGATTCGAAAAAATTCAAAATTATAATTTCGGAAGATTGTTATATATTATATTCTTTCTATTTTCTATTTTTTTATTCTATTATTTTCTATTCTATTGTATTATCTTTTTTTCTATTCTATTCTTCTCTATTATTCTCTGTTCTATTCTAATCTTTTCTATTCAAATTTGAATTTATTCTATTTGAAATTCGAATTTCGGAAGCTCTATTTTAATCTCCTGTTCTATTGTTTTTCTATTCTATTATTTTCTATTTTATTCTCTCATTTTCTATTCTATTCTTTGCTATTATTGTCTATTCTATTATTATCTTCTCTATTCAAATTCAAATTCAGTCTATTCAAAATTGGAATTCATTCTATTGTTATAGAGATTGTTATATATTGTATTCTTTCTGGTTTTATTATACAGTATTCTTTTCTATTGTTTTTCTATTCCATTCTTTTCTATTCTATTGTATTCTCTTATGTTCTATTCTATTTTTTTCTAAACTTTTCTATTGAAATTCGAATTTGAATTCATTCTATTTAAAATTCGAATTTCGGAAAATGGTTATATATACTGTGTGTATATATATATATTCAATTTTATTCTATTCTGTTCTATTGTTTTACTATTCTAGTCTTTTCTATTCTATTCTCGTATTCTCTATTCTATTCTTTTCTATTCCATTCTAATCTTATCTATTTGTGTTCATTCTATTCGAATTTTGGAAGATGGGTACTTTGGACCAGAACCCCTCCAATTTCTGTCAGGACTAGAAAATATGCAGCATGGTACCCTCTGTCTCTCCACAACACCAGAAGGTAACATAACATCAGGATATATTTTCTAGTAAAGGATATGAAAAATGTGGTGTCCAAATCCCATTTCTGATTTCCTCGGGAGGATGTATTAGCACTTTATAGGCCTCAGATGCCCCATGAGCAGAGGGAGCCTCTGCCAGACATTAATTTTCTAGCGTTGTGTTAGAACGATATGACCACCTCCTATGGAGGAGGCAACTAAGGAAATGGGTAAGTTGATTCACCCGCCACGGGTCTAATAGTGGATTAAACATCAACTGTATTTCAGCCCTAGTCTTCAACCTGGAGTTTACAAGGCAATCACCGAGAGGAAACTTACCTTGCACAAAAATTAGTTTAAAGCGGCTTACAAAAGAGGTAGATAACAGGAAGTGAGAGGAAATTTACCCATAGGAAGGGAAATTCACTCCATGCACACTAGACTTAAAAAAAAAGTTCCAACATCCTTAGTAGCTTTGTAGTGTAGTGAGTTTTTTTTAGCTTTTATCTGCTTTTTTTTAGAGCTTTTGAGCGTTTATGGTCGTCAGCATTTTTGTACATCACCGTTTTTGAGCGTTTTTGAGCTTTTATGGCCGTTTTTAAGCTTCCAGTGTTATTTGTGGTCAGAAGAACGACTCTTGAACTCGATTTAAGGGCATTCAGACAACAGCCCATAAACGACACTGCTGATAAACGACAATAAATGTCCATGTGTGCATGGACACATAGGATAACATAGGGCGGCGTTTATGGGCTGTTAAAAAAAAAACGCCCAAAAACTATTGTTTATCAGCTTCAGTGTGCATGGAGCCTAAGAGTTATAATGGGAAAAAAGTGTCTTCACTGAAGCTTTATCACCAATCCTTGTTTTTACAACAACCCAAAATTTTCAAAATCCAATTATCATTGGGACAGGAAGTGAGGTGAAATCTTCTGAACAGAAACATAGATTACAGGGGTGTTACCCCTTCCCTATGCTATCCAAAAAGCTTAAAAATAGTTTTTGTTGGCTGAAGCTACACTTAAAAAATGTACCTGTTCCGACTTGCAAACAAATTCAACTTAAGAACAAAGCTGCAGACCCTATCTTGTTTGTAACCCGGGGACCGCCTGTACTGAGTAGCGCCTAGTAATCTCCCCTTCTGACTTGAAGAAAAAATGCCTTTGTTGTACTACTCGATAGGTTGCCTCTGCACTATAAACAATTTTGAATAAAAACAATATTTTTTACTTTATATTTTTTTCTTCTATAAAACATATCCAATAAAAATATGTAAAAAAAAACCTTTTTCATAAATTTTGGCCAATATGTATTCTACCACATATTTTTGGTAAAAAAATAAAATCCCAATAAGCGTATATTGATTGGTTTGCGTCTACAAAGTATGGTGTCTATAATGAAATTTTTATTTATTTATTTTTACTAGTAATGGTGGCGATCAGCGACTTATAGCAGGACATTATACATTTTATATATATATATTTATATACATTATACATTATTAATTATAAATTATTATATTATTATATATATTTATATACATTATATTGCGGCAGACAATTGGATACTAACTGACACTTTTGACACTTTGTGGGCACCAGTCACACTAATACAGTGATCAGAGCTTAAAATATGCACTGTCACTGTACCAATGACACTGGCTGGAAAGGGGTCAAACATATGGGGCCATCAAAGGGTTAACTGTGTGCCTACCCAGTGTTTTTGTGTACTATGTTAGGTGCTTTTACTAAGGTAAGTGATGCATTTCAAGGACACAAAATCCATCTCGCCCCCTGCCCCCCCATCAGAACAAGACAGAGCTCCGTCCTGTGTCTCTGCCAGACCATTGGGGGGGGTGCCAGCGGACATCCAGTGCCCGCAACTGCGGATCGGCTTCTGCTGTGAGTAATTACATACACTTTAAGGTTTCTCTTGTTCAGCTCCCACTGCCAGCTACTGTATTCTGACAGCCGGAACCCGCGGCTGTCAGAATACCCAAACAGTGGCTACACCCAAATGGCTGCAGTCACTGTTTGGCCATCTTTTTTCCATGTGGCCCCTTTGATTTCTCAATCAAAGTTTGTTGTGCCAAATGGCGTCGGCAGGGCCACCCACGGCTCAAATTTCAACAGATCATGTGAAAGTTGTGCCGTCTATAGCCAGCGGGGGAGGGGAGGTGTAAAATTGGTAACAGTTAGATTAGGTATTAAAACCGCTTTAACAGGCGTAGTTTCATTTTAAATCCCCCAACATGCTTTTCAATGCAGATTTTTAGAACGTTCTTCGTCAGCGTCATTCTTTCCTCCAAATAAAGTTGTCATCTGATTAAATTTTAATCATACGTCTAATGTAATATTTGAGGCCCGCCGATGGAGAGCTTGCAAGTATTATAGCTTTGTGATTAAAGTAAATATGTAATTTTTTTGACAGAGTTTGTCAAGGGTTTCATGAGAAATCACTAACGTGTGCCTGAACCTTTAATTTATTTTATATAATGTCACTTTTACAGTACTGAATAAAAAGTTTGCTTACAAGTTGATTATAGGTTGTGTCTGTTTATAGACTGAAGTGAAAATTGGAGGGTTGAAAGTCAGGAATATTAATAGGCTGTGTTGGTTCTAACATCTAATCTGTTCCTTTGAATTTTTATTTTAAAACATTTCCTTTATTCCGGGCTTTTTTTAAGTATTGTTTTACATGATTACTATTTTATCGGAGTACGACGTGAATCCTCTCTTTTATACAAACTATCTTCCTTGGCGTAAAACCAGAAACAGCAGTAGGTTATTTTCGTAGTCTGGAAGATCTTGAATGACTCGCGTTGTTTAGATCTGTTTCTGGATGAGTTTGGAATGATGTTAACCAGCTTGAAAGGTAAAGAAGGGATTCTTCCCTTTTGAAGGCTTTACTATGGATACCTGCACCTTGGTCTATAGAAAATGGAACCACATCCACTATATTACCAAAAGTATTGGGTACCAGCCTTTGCATCTATAAAAGCTTCAACTCTTCAATGGAGGCTGTCCACAAGGTTTAGGAGTGTCTATGGGAATGTTGGACCATTCTTCCAGAAGAGCATTTGTGAGGTCAGGCATTAATGTTGCAAAAAAGGCCTGGCTCATAGTCTCCGGCCTAATTCATCCCAAAGGTGTTCTATCAGGTTGAGGTCAGGACAGTCAGGTTCTTCCACCCCAAACTCACTCATCCATGTCTTTATGGACCTTGCTTTGTGCACTGGTGCTCAGTCATGTTGGAACATCCCCATTCCTCAAACTGTTCCCACAAAGTTGGGAGCAGGAAGTTGTCAAAAATGTCACTATGTGCACTGGTCCAAAACATTTGGTGGAGGGGGGATTATGGTGTAGGGTTGTTTTTTTAGAGTTTGGGCTTGGCCCCTTAGTTCCAGTGAAGGTAACCCTTAAGACGTCAGCACACCAAGACATTTTGGACAATTTCATGCCCCCAACTTTGTGGGAGGCCCCTTCCTGTTCTGACATGACTGCGCACCACTGCACAAAGCAAGGTCCATAAAGACGTGGATGAGTGAGTTTGGGGTGGAGGAACTTAACTGGCCTGCACAGAGACCTGACCTCAACCTGATAAAACATCTTTGGGATGAATTAGAGCAGAGACTGCCAGCCAGGCCTTCGCTCCAACATCAGTGCCTGACCTCGCAAATGCACTTCTGGAAGAATGGTCAAACATTCCTATAGACACACTCCTAAACCTTGTGGACATCCTTTCCAAAAGAGTTTAAACTGTTATAGTTGCAAAGGGTGGGCCAACTCAATATTGAACCCTACAGACTAAAACTGGGATTCCATTAAAGCTCATGTGCATGTAAAGGCAGGCATCCCAATATTTTTGGTAATATAGTGTACATTAGATTTTAAGGGCTCCTTCAGGTGGGTGACTAATGGGGCAGTAAAAGCAGGCAGCTGAGCTGCTATGTTCATGCCCCTCAATGTCCCACTTGGACGAGTATATGCAGCTGCTCAGGGCTGCACACAGGCCATGGCCACGATGCTTCATTTCATGGCTATGGAATAAATTAAATGGCATGTGGCATTGCCGCCAAAGGCAGTCCATTCAAGGGAATGGAGCTGTACTGCAATCGTCCTGCAACTATGCGCAATGCACAGTTGGGTCGACATTTTTAGGGTTAAAACATGTAGTGAAGAGGCAACATATTGAGCCAATCAGTTGTATGTATCACTCATATTCTAACAAGGAACATGTTCATAGGAGAAGAGAGTAGAGTGACAGAGAGATGAGCTAATAAGTGTGCTGCTTCTCCTTTCACTGTCCAGTCACAGGCTGGGAAAAATCAAGACATATCCAGCCAAACAGTGGTATGTAGTGCTTATGTGCTAACAAGGAACATGTCCATAGGTAAAGAGAGCAGAGTGACAGAGAGATGAGCTCGTCAGTCTGCTGCTTCTCCTTTTCACTGTGCAGTCACATGCTGGGGAAACATAAGACATATTTAGCCAATTATGTACGTATTGCTCATCTGCTAACAATAAACTTGTCCATAGGAGGAGAAAACAGAATGGCCAAAGTATGAGCTCATCATTCTGCTCTTCTATTTCACTGTCCAGACACATGCAGGGAAAAAGCAAAGCATATTGAGCCAATCAGTTGTGTGTATTGCTCATCTGTTAAGAAGGAAATTGTCCATAGGAGTCCCCAAGAGATGAGCTCATCAGTGTGCTACTTCTCCTTTTACTGTCCAGTCACAGGCTGGGAGTGGACAAGTCATATCAAGCCAATCAATTGTATGTATTGCTCATCTTCTAGCAAGAAACTTGTCCATAGGAGAAAAGAGCAGAATTACTGAGAGATCAGCGCATCACTCTGCTGCTTCTCCATTCACTGTCCAGTCACAGGTTGGGGGGGGGGGCAAGACATATTATTCAATCAGTTGTATACATTGTTCATCTGCAAACGAGAAACTTGTCCATAGGAGGAGAGAACAGAGTGACCAATAGATGAGGTCAAAAGTCTGCAGCTTCTCCTTTCACTGTCTAGTCACAAACTGGGGGAGGGCAAGAAATAGTGATTCAATCAGTTGTACGCTGCGGTGGCCTGTAAGGGGCTCCATAAGGGGCGCAGGGGCGATGCCCCCTAATCCATGCACCCGGCCCCTAATCTACATGCAGGGCGCCGGACGCATGGATTGCTATAAGGTTTTTTTTTTTGGAGCACGTGATTAGAGCCTGAGGTTTTAATTGGCTTCAAAAAAGAGGGTGCACAGGGTGCAGAGCCCCGAGTCCACCCAGTTATGTGACAATAGTGAATTATTATTCACTATTGTCTTCCTGCTTCTCCTCCCGGCCAATCAGGAAGTCTTAGGACTCCTGGCCAGTCGGGTCTCAGGACCCACTTCCTATTCAGCTGGGAGGAGAAGACCCGGATCTTCCCCGATCCTCCTGGAGTGAGGAGCAGCAGCCCTCTGTGTCATCTTCCTCCTCACAGTATGGCCTCTAAAACCTTGCTTTCCCATCTGTCTCCTGTGAGGGGTGGTGGCGGTGCGAGTGAGGGGGGCAGGATTGTTTGCTGCCCCCCACCCCCAAATATTGAGCACCAACCGCCACTGGTTGTACATATTGCTTATTTGCTAATAAGGAACTTATCCACAGGAGGAGAGAACAGAATGACCAAGAGATGAGCTCATAAGTCTGCTGCTTTTCCTTTCACTGTCCACTCAGAGGCTAAGGGAAGGGCACCCCAGTATGGGTAAGGGTCTGGCTGGGTCTTTAGCCCTTCCAGGCAGGCAGGGTTGCCAACCGCCAGTAAATTTACTGACAGTTTGTAAAAATCAGTGATTTTTACAACTGTCTATAAATATCAGGGTGTGATAATTTGTCATGCTGTGCTGACTTTTTAAGTGTAAACCAGGCAAATTATTTGACATGGGTATTGTCAGTGTTTGCATGTTGTGTTTAAATATCAATTGTCTTAGTTTTTAATAGGAGTTATATTATTTTTCAAGTTGCCAGTAAAAAAATGGGCTCCGCCAGTAAATTTTCCATGTTTTGCCAGTAAAAAACGCTGTGGAAGGTTGGCAACACTGCAGGCAGGGCTGTGGTGTGTGGCAGAGCAGGGTAAATCTCAGAACTGACCGGAATAGAATGGACAGAAATACAAATCCTCTTGGCTAAAGTTTAGCATAAAAGCTGAAGTCCACTGTGGCTTATGGGCTCTTGCCGTAAATTTTGGCCTTCTTCATCTCTGACCAATCTAGGCTGTTATTTGTTGCTCTGCTGCCACCATCCTCACCACAGCTACTTCTGGGTTTCCCATCATCCTCTTAGAACATTGGACAGCTTCTGATCATGTGAAACCTGCACACAGAATTAGTGCCTATAAGATGCCAGCAGTGGGCCGAAGTATATACAGCCTGCAGTAAACTGGCTAGATGCAAGAAGAAGCCATTTTTTTTGGCAAAAGTGACCTTCAAAGCCTTTTTTGCCAGAAATGGCTTCTTCTTGCTCTACTTTCAAACAGTTTCTTGTTTATTTTTTAAGTTTAGTTTCGCTTTAAAGTGGAAATCTAGCATATATCCAGCTGTTTGTCTGGAGATCATCTTCAACATTGTAAAGCTTATGTGACATTTTAGTGATTGGGTCTTACTTATACCAAATTTCAATAATTTAGCTCATGACGTATGACTTATGGTCCATGAATTCCAGGCCTTCTCTTTGCTCATATTTGCTGCTGACACTTATATCCAAAAATCCAGAATTCATTAATACGGTTACTCGACACAATTATGTAGAGGACGAAATACTACATTTTCCCGTCGCTACACGAGTTGTCTGGATTTTATCTTAAATTGTAACTTCTCAGGCGTGTATAATACCTAAAAACCTATATTCACAGTCGTCGTTTATACTCGTTTCTCTTCCGGACCTTAAGTACCTGGTATTCAGTATGCAGTACTCGATTTAATAACTTTAAACCATATTCATTCTGGGTTAGTGATTTTACAGTGTATTCGAAATGTTACAACTTCTACTAGAGGTCTGTTTGTCGACCTATATACGATCTAAAGGTGAAATTT
>BLSH010388914.1:1634614-1646854 GCA_018402905.1 Glandirana rugosa | reverse complement strand
TGGGCGCCTATTTGGCTCACGCGAAAATTATTAAGGACTTCACGGGAGGCAAGAGTACTTTCCTCCCGGAGCTTCGCAGGCGTGAATTCGCCGTAGACAGGAGCCTTCTACGTCTGGTCAGCGGAAACCTCTTCGTGCATCAGGCGCGGTAAGCAAGGGAGCACGTCCCAGTAAGGTTGCTGCAGTGGCAGCGCTAACCAGAAAAGACGGAAGACAAATCTTCCTCAGCCTGATGGGTCGCCCCCACCCGATTGTCGGGTGGGGGGGACGTCTTCGGGGTTCGCAAACCGGTGGTTGGCTCGCATTTCGACCGCTGGGTCTGCGAGGTGGTGTCCACCGGGTACAGGATAGAGTTCATCTCTCTACCCCAGACAGGTTCTTCCCATCAAAATTTAAGACTCCCGCTGGAGCGCAAACAGGCCCTCCTCAGGGCGGTGCAGGCTCTCTCAAATCAGGGAGTGATCGTACCGGTCCCCCAAGGGGAGAGGTTTCGAGGCCTTTACTCAAATCTTTTTAAGGGGGACGATTTTCACCCCATCCTGGATCTGAAGGCCCAAAAACAAATTTGTCAGGGCACGGACAGTCCGGATGGAGTCCGTTCGGTCGGTTGTGGCCGTCCTGCACCAGGGGGAATTCCTGGCATCATCGGACATAAAGGATGCGTACCTACATGTACCCATCCATCCGTGACATCAGCGATTCCTGTGGTTTGCTGTTGGGGATCGCCATTTTTCATTTGTAGCTCTTCCCTTCGGGCTGACCTCCACGCCCCGGGTGTTCACGAAGTTACTGGCCCCGGTGTTGGCGTTGCTGCGGTAGAGGGGCATTGCCATAGTGGCTTACCTGGACGATCTGCTCCTGCGAGCGGACTCTGTCTCTGCCCTGGAGGAGAATGTGAACATCGCAATGGTTTCATTGCGGGACTTCGGATGGTTACTCAAACCTGCAGAAGTCGTCAGTGTCTCCTTCCTGCCATTCCGGAGTACTTGGGTCTCATTCTGGTCACGAACCAAGCTTACAGTCGGCCCTGCGCACCCTGCTATCACGCCGCCAGTCTTCTTTGCGGTTCTGTATGAGGGTGCTGGGGCTCATGGTCTCGTCGTTTGAGGCGATACCTTTTGCCCAGTGTCACACTCGTTTGCTCCAACGAGCAATTCTGGTTCAATGGGACAAGTCCCACTGGTTCGTGGATCCTCTGATCCGGCTGGGCCCTCAGACCAGGGCGTCCCTCACTTGGTGGTTGTGGGACTCGGCCCTCACTCGAGGGAAGCCGTTCCTTCCCATCCAATGGATGATCACCACGGACGCCAGTCTGACGGGTTGGGGCGGAGTCCTGGAGCAGTTATCAGCTCAGGGTCGTTGGTCGGCCCAGGAGGCCTGTTTACCAATCAATGTGCTGGAGCTGAGAACGATCAGACTGTGTCTTTCTCTTTGGACGAGGAGATTGCAAGGCCGACCGATTCGGATTCAGTCGGACAATGCCACGGCAGTGGCGTATGTGAGTCAGCTGCGGAGGCAGCCCTGATTCTGCATTGGAGCGGATCTCCATGTTCCGGCAATCTCTGCGGTTTACATCCCAGGCAAGGATCCATTGGCAGTGGCCACGGATGCCCTGGTGGCTCCCTGGAGCCGTTATCGCTTCCAGTACGCTTTTCCTCCCATACGTCTGCTCCCGAGATTGGTGCGCAGAATAGCGATGGAAGGAATTCCGACCATTCTGGTGGCCCGGATTGGCCTCGGCGCACTTGGTACGCCGACGTGGTGCAAAGGGTGGCAGATGCCCCCTGGCGGCTTCCGAGGCGAGACGATCTCCTGTCTCAAGGACCCATCTTGCACCCTGTTTTACCCTCGCTGGCTTTGACGGCTTGGCTATTGAGTTCCAGGTGCTGAGGGATAGAGGAGTGGCCGACTCCGTGATCCCCACCTTGTTGAAAGCTCGCAAGTGCACCTCTCGCAAGATTTATCACCGTACCTGGAAGGCTTATATTGCCTGGTGCGAGGTGGAGGGCTACAACCCTCGCGCGTTTGTAGTCTCCAGGGTGCTGACTTTTCTTCAGCAGGGTCTGAATAAGCAGTTGGCTATGCCTAGACTTAAGGGCCAGATCTCGGCCTTAGCCATACTTTTTCAGAGACCTTGGGCTTCGCACTCTCTGATTCGTACCTTTGTACAAGGTGTGCGACATGTGGCGCCTAGGGTGAGATCCCCGATGGCCCCATGGGTTCTGAATCTGGTGTTTTTCTGTTCTTCGAAAACCACCTTATGAAAGGATCAGGGAGATCCCCTTACAACTTCTGTCGCAGAAGGTGGCCTTTTTGGTTGCCATCACTTCTGTCAGACGAGTGTAGGAATTGGCTGCCCTATCGTGCAGTCTCCTTATTTGGTGATACATAAGGATAAGGCGGTCTTGCGACCCCTTCCGTCCTTTCTTCCAAAGGTAGTCTCATCTTTTCATATCAATGAAGATATTGTTCTACCTCATTGTGCCCTCGTCCATCGCACCCGAAGGAATTCGAGTTGCATGCCTTGGACGTAGTTAGGGCCTTACGGGTGTACTTGGCTGCTACAGCTTCTTTTCCAAAAGATGACGCCTTGTTTGTTCTGCCAGAGGGCCCGCGCAAAGGTTTGGCGGCCTCTTCGGCTACGAATTCTCAGTGCATTAGAAAAACCGTGACCCATGCGTATTCTGTTCGGGGCAAGGTTCCCCCTTTTCCAGTCACGGCTCATTCTACCCGGGCGGTTAGTACTTCCTGGGCCTTCAGACACCAGGCCTCGGTGTCACAGGTGTGCATGGCGGCCACTTGGGCCTCGGTTCACACTTTCACTAAGTTTTACAAAGTTGATGTGTTTGCATCTTCGGATGCTGCTTTTGGTCGCAAGGTTCTGCAGGCGGCAGTGTAGGCGCGTTTGGCGCCTCCTCAGAGGTTCACTTGGGTACAGTTGTTTGCGTTTACCCACCCCTCTTTTTTGACACAGCCTGGGGACGTCCCCACAAAGTCATGAAGAGCTGCGTCTGTCAGTGAACGTAGGAGAAAAAGGGATTTTATTAAAACTTACCGTAAAATCCTTTTCTCCGAGTTCACTGACAGACGCAGCACCCACCCCTCTGGGCTCTGTTTTGGTACGGCTTGTGTACAAACTGGAGAGCTCCTCTGGGAGGGGGGTTTTAATGTAGGAAAAGAGGACGGCCCCCAGGGGAGGGGCCAGCTGATTTCTTTTCCCTGCCTAGTTAACTCCTGGTAAGACGAACATAAAACCCACAAAGTCATGAAGAGCTGCGTCTGTCAGTGAACTCGGAGAAAAGGATTTTACGGTAAGTTTTAATAAAATCCCTTTTTTAGGAGGAACTCTGATGAAAGGCTCACCAAAGCCCCCACTTACATCAGAGTTTGCAGCATTACCCCTAAATCTGGGTACCCAAAGCCCCCCTTACATCAGAGTACGCAGAGCACCCATTACATCTGAGTTCCCCTTACCTTCGTGCACTCGCTTGCTCAGAAGCAAGAGAGGGAAGGGAGGGAGGGGAGAGACTTTAGTCACAGACACTGGATGGTGAGCTCACTCACCAGAGGATAAAGGCTCAGGCATCGGCACCTTTCATTCACGATGTATCTGCAGGCTGCTGGGCTTCAAATTTTGAGCCCACGCATATCTTTTCTGAGGCACAGCATGCCGGGGATTAGAGCGTGCATAGGCAGACACAGAAGGGTAGTGGTCGGGGGAGGAGGAACAGATTGAGCCCTCTCTCCTATCCGTGAGGGAACTGTGCTGGCTCTGGGCAGAGTAAGAGGGAATGTCAGAATCACTCGGCTTAGACAACTGTAGCCTTCCTTTCAAACAGTTGGCAACCCTGGCGATTAGGGTGTGCCCAGACACACCCGGTCCCTGTTCACACCCATGCACTTGACGGTTGTGGTACTTGGGGAGCCACAGTCCGATCTGAATAATGTGGCTGTCCAGGTTTCAGACTGTCTAAAACCTGGACACATGATTTAAAACCCGGACTTGGAGGTGAATTCCAGATGGGTGGCAACCCTGAGGTATGTCCATTTCTCAAGGACAAACCCCTAAGAACAGGGACTGTCCCTGGAAAATGGGGATGGATAGTAACCTTAGGCAAGAAGCCTGAAAGAAGCAAAGTAATGCAGCCACCACATCTAAGGACCTGAGGAAGCCGGAATCCTGCAAAACGCGTTGACCATGACATCAACTTGTTACAAGATGATTGATGCGATGACCTCTGCAATGATAAGTGTTGTATATTGGTTTTAAACGATTACCACTTTGATTTTGTTTTTAATATGATGGAATAAAGGTTTGTTACTTTTTTAACCGTGTGATTTACCATTTTGAGGCACAAATCAGAGTCCCAGTATTATATCATTGGTTGCAATGTATTTCTAAGGGATGTTGCCCTGAATGGTTAAGTATTAATTGTTGCATTCTTTCCCGGATGTATATCTTTCCCACATCTAAGGAATGGTATGCTATAATATGTTACATTTTTGTTTTTTGGATTTAGGGAAAAAAACAGTCTCTTCTATATGAGTGATATAAATAAGCAATACATACATAAATGGTTTGCTATAAGGTCAGGTGTGCTGCCATTTCCTGTACCTACTTAGCAGACCATTTTCGGTGATTGCAGAGGTAAATTGTCTCATCTGATCTTTATTCCTTTCATTAGCAGGGCTCTCATGATACAATGTATCACAAGATGAGAGTAATTAACACACCAACACAATTGTTTCTGGCAGTGGTCACCGAGTTGCCATGGAAACCACCCTGTCACCCGGCGCTCACCGAACTAAATTACATCCTTACTTGACAGTCCTGTCTCTTGTTTCCAGAAAGCCTGATTGTTGGCGTTTCAGATTCTCCTAGTGGTCCTACCTCCGGTTCCCCGTAATGAGAATGAACAAACTTATTTGTGCAGATTGTACTTGCGACACCAAGATGTTATCTGAGGTCTCCCCTGAGTCTAGAAATTTTAATTAGTCTGACAATTTTACTGACTTATGGGAATTCTCCAAAGAAATTCACCACCGGATAATTTGGAGAGCAAGGGTTGGGGGTGCTGCGATGCCAATTAAATGCTCTTCGTTAACGATGCCAATTTGACTTGATGGCACCGGTCATTGTGATGTTAAAGTGTTTTCGTTATTGCATTATTGTTACATACGGATTGTGTGATATCTTTCATAGGAACAAAAAAAAGATGCTTTTCCTGCTAGAACTGCATAGTTCCTATTGGGCTTTTCTTTGATGATCCTCAACTGTGCTCTTAGGCCTTGTTCACAAAAGGCAGTCATTTGCTTAGCATTTAAAAAAAAAATCCCCCAAATAATAATTAGTTTGTCTCTTGCACACAACACAAAGCAAGTAGGTGGGGTGCAGCGTGGTGCAGCTGCATTAACACAAACAGTCCACGTGTGATGAAGGAACTTGTATTGAGATAATGCAAAGACATTGAACAGGATAGATTGGTCAGAGGAGATCTCATAGGCATCGCATCCAAAAATGATGAAAACAGGATACTAGAAATGCTCTATATAAGAGCTGGGTTTTTTAGGTACCAGCAGCTTGAGTCCTAATCACCTACTAAAATTCAATCACTTTATTCATATATTTCATGTTAAAAAGTAGAGAAATAAGATATAGACATATTAAACATGGAAATAATTACAGTTTGATATCCACATAGTGAATTCATTACAGTTTCTTGTCATGGTGTAGCAATGCCAACATGTTTCACCCTTTGATAGGCTTCCTCGGGGGATTAGTACTACCACACCAAAATGGCAATTGGTTGCATTGATACTGAATCTGCAGGGATTGTTCAAACAAGGGCTAAAATCTGATTTTCACACCAGGAAGGAGGGAAGAGAAAGGTATCTCTCCCTATAGGCCAAAGGAGAAGCTGTTGTGCAGTTAGCCGCAGGAGGGGCAATAAAAGCAGGTAAAGGGCTTTGGTCTGGCCTGAGCGCAGACCCACCAGGAAACCAGAGCTTTAAAACAACCCTCAATTGGAGAGTCCAATGCACAGGATACTTCCAAGGGGAATGAAAGAGCTTGCAATGATACACATCACTGTTTAAACCTCCATTAGCCATGATTGTGCCTGCCGCGACCCCCCGCCAACACTCAAGTGATGTGTATCATTGCAACTCTGCAATACTCACAAATAATGGCCTGGCGAAGGAACGCATGCTCTGCAAAGGCACCGCCATGTCCTTGCGTCACTTTCGGCAGTGACGTCACATTCCATGGACCAGGAAGCACAGAGAGCCTCTGGCGCTCTTGAGAGTTGGGACCCCAGCCCCTCCATTCCCCACGGATTGGCTGACAAGGACTCGTTTTACTGCACTACATGTTTGAATTTATACTCTTTTTGTTAGTAACATTCTTTTAGCTCTATTAAAGTTATCTTATTGCTATACTTAATAGGCACTTATGTCTATTTCTCTCTTTGTAAACTGGAAACACTCACAGGTCCAACAGCATGTAGAGAGCAGATTTCTGACGAAATTACAGCACTCGTTAAGAGGGGTAGAATGAAGCCTGGCCGTCTTGTGTAAAAGCAGGAAGATGTCCAGAAAAGTTGAGAGCCCTACACTTTTCCTTCTCGTCAGGAACATTTCCCTGCCACTAGTTCTGTCCCTACCAGGTGGGGTACCTGTCCCTACTTTACCCACTTGAAAAATGTGTGCCAAAACTGAGAGACAGGGCGCTAAAGAGACTCTGCCTGAACCAAGATGGCTGCTAAAGTCACATGGGGTAGCAGCATCCAATTGGATAACTTCCCCAGTGACCCAGGAAACCATAGAGGAATTATGTTTCTCTTGACTTCCTCACCAACTGCACTGCCACTGTGGAAGACCGCCACCTGCAGTGGAAAAAGTAGCTTGCACCTGCCTACAACCATACAAGTAAAAAGCATATAGGGTGCTATGATGTTCAAAAGAGGGCATTATCCCATCACCCCAAATTGTCACTATAATAATGGACAGAGAATCAGCACACCTATAGATTCAATGCACATTAAATATGGAAAGAGCAGCACGTATCTAACAAAGATTACTAATATACACAGATCATATAACAGTTACAAAGAACCAAAGAGTAGGTACAAATGCACATGGAAATATGTATACAAAGACTAATTTATGCACAAGATAGTTAAGAAACAATTACCATAGGTATAGTACAACGGTCTCCAAACTGTGGCCCGGGGGCTGGATGTGGCCCTTTGCTTGCCTTTACCAGGCCCTTGGGACACTATTCCTCTAACTCAGGGGTAGGCAACCAGTAGCCCTCCAGCTGTTGTGGAACTACATTTCCCATGAGGCATTGCAAGGCTGGCAGTTACAATTACTCCCAGAGGCATGATGGAACTTGTAGTTCCGCAACAGCTGGAGGGCCACAGGTTGCCTACCCCTGCTCTAACTGATACAAGGCACTATTGCTTTTACCTCAACACTAGGGCATAATTCCTGTCACTAATACCAACAGTAGGGCACTATTCCTAACACTGACCCCAACAATGGGGCACTATTCCCCCCACTGACACCAATGATAGGACACCATTTCTCCCACTGACACCAACTGCAGGGTCCTATTCTTGCAACTGACACCAGTGATGGGGCACTATTCCTTCTCCTGATACCAACAATGAGGCAATATTCCTCCCAATGACACCAATGTCTTTCCCCAATGCCAACAATGGAGCAATATTCCTCCCACTAGTACCAATGACGGGACATTCTTTACTTCTCTACTTCCACTGGCCACAGTCCGGCCCCCTCAAAGTCTGAAGGACAGTAAACTGGCCCTTTGTTCAGGAAGTTTGGAGATCCCTGGTATAGTAGACAAGGAGGACTTTTCAGGGTGAAATACTTCTTTCTCAAGGACAACCTTAAAAAAAGGGATATGTGACTGAGGAACCCTGGGATATTATTCTCTTCTGATTATTTTAATAAAGATTTCAAAACAGTTTGCAAAGCAAATGTCTGTTCTTTAAATGAATAGCAAATTGTCTAGTATACCGAGCTTATTTGAGATGCTTCTTATTCATTTTGATCGTCCTTGCAGCATTTGGCAGGTGTTACAACTTGCAAAGCTTGCCAGACTTCTTCATTCAAGTCAATGGAAGCACACCACAAAAGTGCCAAATGCTCCTATGGTGCGCTTAGTGTGAAGTGACATCACTGCCCCTCTTCTCAACCTCATTCTATCAGATATTGCCTTGAATTAACTTAAAAAAATATAAAAGGGATTGATTTACTAAAACTAAAGAGTGCAAAATCTGGTACAGCTGCATAGAAACCAATCAGCTTCCAGATTTTATTGTCAAAGCTTAATTGAACAAGCTGAAGTTAGAAGCTGATTGGCTACCATGGCACAGCTGCACCAGATTCTGAGTGCTCCAGTGTTAGTAAATCCCCTCCAAAGCCTTCTATGAATAGTGGAGCTGCCAAGTGAGCCACGTAATACTAACCCATCAGAAGCTCCATGCCCCTCTAGCTGCCGCTACCCAAACCGAAACCAGCTGTCTTTCAGTGCGTGATGTTTAGGCATAGGCAGCCAATCGGTGGCTATGTTTGGAAGCAGATCTTGCCCTTTAACAGTGACCGATCGGCTGCCAACAAGCAGAAGGAGCTTGGAGTCATTGGCCTGATATCACCATACTGATAGGGAATTCAGATTCTACATGTTCCTAGTCAGTAACTCATTAATAAAGGAAGCCCACATGCTCCGATCATGCTCCGATCATGGCAAGTCCAATTCTACCCCAAACTGTTTTGTTTTTGATGAAACAAGAAAAGGTTTGATCCTCCGCCCAGTCTTTATTACAGTCCATTGTTCTGCAGAAGATCCATTCTGGTTCTGCAATGATAATGGGATTTGGCTTTGATGAATTTCATGTTTCTGCACCCAAGAGTGCAATCTCCATATAACCCAGTCTCATGGTGTCACCAGGCTCCAGGTAGATTACAATATATAGTAAATGCATTCTAATAATCTAGGCAGTTCGACTGAAGACTGAAGACAAAGGCCTGACTATCACAGAGGAAGGATGTAGGGGGAGAGTTTCTTCTTCCAAAGTCACAAACAGCAAGAAGGGCATGACAGATCATGGAACCATTCTCAAAGTAAAATAACATGGATGGATGAGGGCCCCCAGTGACTCCATTTTACATTATTCACGATAAACTGGCAAACTTTTCCAGCAAGATGATCCCAACCTTACAGCGTGGTCACCATAAGAGATTTGCCCTCCAAGTCATCTTGTGGAAGGGTGCAGTGGGGTGCGCCGGCAGTAACTCACACACAGTCCAGATGCAATATAAAGAACTTGTATTTCAGTCAAAGTACAACAATTCATAACAAGCCCTGTGGCAATGCAGCACCACCAGGAACACACACAGATGAACAACAGATTGTAGCAGAGCAGGTCTCAGCCAAACTGACAGCATCTGTCTTGAGGGGCAGAATGCAACCTGGTCTGTTCATGCCCAAGTGGGGAAGTTTCCCCAGATTTTTAAGCTTTCCCTACCTGACTAAAACATTTCCCTGCCACTATTACTGTCCCTGACAGACGTGTGACCTGTTTCTACACTACCCACATGCTAAATACACGCTAAACTCAGGAGCCTGGGTCTTGAATAGTTAACATCCAACCAGATAGCTGCCCCAGTGACTCAGGAAACCATAGAGGAGCCACATTTCTCTTGATTTCCTCTCCCTCTGCACTGCCCCTGCGGTTGAGCGCCACCTGCAGTGGAGAAATAGACTGCGCCTGCCTACAACCTGACATTCCCAGTTGAGCACATCTGGCATATAATTGATGGAGCTATTCGTGAAATCGTACACCAAGCTGGAACTATGGCAGAATTGAGTGACACAATTCTGGAGTAACATTTCTCTAGAATTAAGAAACTGTTTTTTTTATTCCACACCTGACAAAAAAATAAATAAAAGGAAATTGCTGTATGTGGCGGCAATAACTCATATTGATTTTTACAGAATAAACAGAATCAAAGATCTTTTCAAAGTGTAATCACTAAGTCTAGGCACTATGTATTTTACTAAGTTATATTAGGATCTCTTTATGGGTGTTTCAGTCATTTTTATACCCTTTGTAATGGCTAAGGATCCATGTAAGTGGACAGTCATCCCCTAACGACCTGTGTACATTTCCCTCAGGACTTGATAATATAAGAACTTACAGGATGCTTCATACAGGTATAACCAGGAGTCCTTTAAGTAGACAAGCATTGGTTCCCAACCTAACACTTCCCTGGAAGTATCATCACTGTTCCAAAGGACCTTTACTTCTTAACCTGGCTTAGATTACTATGATAATGCATAAATAATCTTATACACAATACAGCCAAAAGTTTTCGGTTGACCAACCCAACCATAAGAGCTTGTTGGAAATTCCAATCCAAAACCTTGGGCATTAATATGGAGTTGCCTTCACTCATTTGTTTCTATAACAGCCTCCACTCTTCCGTGAAGGCTTTCTACAAGATTTTTGGGCGTGTCTGTGGGAATTTGTGCCCATTCCGCTGAAAGACCATGTGAGGTCATGTAATGATGTTGGGTGAGACTCAAGAAAGGGGCCACGCCCTGTGTTGCCATGGCTATTTGTAGTGATTTTATAGCAATAATATGGGGTTAGATTTTAAGACTGTGTTGTTACAAGCTAAGACTCTCCCCATTGATATGTAAATAAGCCAGTCAGATGGGTTTAGGAGCTAAACAGAGAACAGGATGTAATGTAAACGGAAGTTGGGGAAAGGGGCTCAAGATTTTGAAAGAAGCACGTGATCAGACAAAGGAGAGTTGTTTTTGGAAGAAAAAGAGGCAAGACATGTCTGCTAGAAGCTGGAGGACTTTTGGGAAATTTGTTAGACCCCGAGCAAAGGACCATGAAGATGTTTCATCCACTGAGAGACCAAGTTGATCAACTGTTTAGTTTACTTATTGCATACATATTGTACATGCTTATTTTTGCTAGAAAGAATAATTCGCTTGTGCATGGTGTAGGCATATATTGTGTTGTATTGTGTATTCTACAGTTTTATGTGCAGCTTTTCTGTTTAGTAAAAGCATTGATACACTACAGAAGTCTAAGCTTCCTTGGCTTTTTACCGCAAGAACCTTTAATAGACTACAAGCAAAACATGCCCTGAAACACGTCATCTTGGAGACCAATGACATTGCAAGCTCCTCCTGTGGACCTCCCATATCTCTGTAAGTGCAGCGGTGCATGACCTCCAGTGATGCGTAAGGGTCCGGTGATGTAGTTCCAGCATGTCACTTCCTTCGTCCTGCCAACCCCTGGACCTGGGAGTAGAGTTGAGCGGACACCTGGATGTTCGGGTTTGGCGGGTTCGGCCGAACTTCGCGAAAAAGTTCGGGTTCGGTACCGAACTTGACCCGAACTTGACCCCGGACCCCGAACCCCATTGAAGTCAATGGGGACCCAAACTTTTTGGCACAAAAATGGCTGTAAAAAAGTCCTGGAAAGTGCTAGAGTGCTGCAAAAGGAAGTAAAATGGGGGTAATAGTAGGACAAGTGCCCTACAAAAAAATGGGGATAGAGAAATAACTTAAAATCAAATAAAAAAATAAAAATGGGAGGAGGGGTGGATGTGGAGTAGGAGCCTAGAGGTTGACTAGGATGTGACCGTGGCAGTGTAGGTGGAAGTGGCGGTGGTAAAGGAGGAGGAGGAGGAGGTAGCCAATACTGTTTTTTGTTTGTTTCTCCCTATAGAACTAGGAGATGATTTTAGAACAATAATCTGTCCCTTACAGCACCAGCAGGAACCTCTCCCTACAGCACTAGATGACGATTTTAGAACAATAATCTGTCCCTCACAGGAGCAGCAGGAACCTCTCCCTATAGCACTAGGAGACAATTTTAGAACAATAATCTGTCCCTTACAGCACCAGCAGGAACCTCTCCCTATAGAACTAGGAGATGATTTTAGAACAATAATCTGTCCCTTACAGCATCAGCAGGAACCTCTCCCTATAGCACTAGGAGACGATTTTAGAACAATAATCTGCCCCTTACAGCACCAGTGGGAACCTCTCCCTATAGAACTAGGAGATGATTATAGGACAATAATCTGTCCCTTACAGGAGCAGCAGGAACCTCTCCCTATATCACTAGGAGATAGGATCACTATATCCCTCTCCAAGGACGACGAGGACATTCCCTGTCTAATAAC
>BLSH010388914.1:1582806-1604184 GCA_018402905.1 Glandirana rugosa | reverse complement strand
GGGGGGCGGAGGGATCTTTACTGGGTTACACTCTCCTGACTCCTGTGCTCTGTGTGTTACACACTCCTGATCCCTGTGCTTTGTGTGTTACACACTCCTGATCCCTGTGCTCTGTGTGTTACACACTCCTGACCCCTGCGCTGTGTGTATTACACACTCCTGACCCCTGTGCTTTGTGTGTTACACACTCCTGACTTCTGTGCTCTGTGTGTTACACACTCCTGACACTGTGCTCTGTGTGTTACACACTCCTGACACTGTGCTTTGTGTGTTAAACACTCCTGACTTCTGTGCTCTGTGTGTTACACACTCCTGACTTCTGTGCTCTGTGTGTTACACACTCATGACACTGTGCTCTGTGTGTTACACACTCCTGGCTCCTGTGCTCTGTGTGTTACACACTCCTGACACTGTGCTCTGTGTGTTACACACTCCTGACCCCTGTGCTTTGTGTGTTACACACTCCTGACTTCTGTGCTCTGTGTGTTACACACTCCTGACACTGTGCTCTGTGTGTTACACACTCCTGACACTGTGCTTTGTGTGTTAAACACTCCTGACTTCTGTGCTCTGTGTGTTACACACTCCTGACTTCTGTGCTCTGTGTGTTACACACTCATGACACTGTGCTCTGTGTGTTACACACTCCTGGCTCCTGTGCTCTGTGTGTTACACACTCCTGACACTGTGCTCTGTGTGTTACACACTCCTGACCCCTGTGCTTTGTGTGTTACACACTCCTGACTTCTGTGCTCTGTGTGTTACACACTCCTGACACTGTGCTCTGTGTGTTACACACTCCTGACACTGTGCTCTGTGTGTTACACACTCCTGACCCCTGTGCTCTGTGTGTTACACACTCCTGACCCCTGTGCTCTGTGTGTTACACACTCCTTGCTCGGTGTGTTACGCACTCCTGACTCCTGCACTGTGTGTATTACACACTCCTGACCCCTGCCATCTTTGCATTGCGCACTCTGGACCCCTGTTGGACTCTTGCCTATGGCACAGTAATTAAAGACAATTTTTGGGATACAAGGACTGCTATATGTTACTCTGTACACAGTTAGCAGGCAAAACTTTTAAGCCCCTACCACTGTGCAATTTTGCCACACCCAAAATTTGCCTCTATGTGCCCAAGGCTAACCCCACCCAAAAAGACAAAAAAAAAAATATCTGCTACCCTGTTACTAGGGGAGTGGAGACTAAGAACATGCTTCCACTTGGCTGAAATAAAATTATGCCATCACCATCTAAATATTCTATTCCAGTTAATATTCTAAGAAATTGACAATAGAAGAATAGAATAGAATGGCATAGACTAGAATAAATAGAACAAAACAGAATATAATAATAGAATAGAACAAAACAGAATAGAATAGAACGAAATAGAATAGAATAATATAATAGAGTAGAGAGCTTTTATTGTTACCAAAAATACAACAAAAATTGGAGTGCTACTTCTGAACGAGGCCTCAAGGAGAGTACACAAGCAAAACAAACACATAACCAAAAAACAGAAAAAAAAAACAACCGCAACAAACACCCAAACCACAAACCATCAACACTAAAATGTAAATTAATTAATATAATAAATATAATGAACACACTAACCAACATCATAAAAATATTTTCGACCGACAATGCCAATAGTAATCCAGTTCTTATAACCATTGCACTAATCTCTGATATACTATTTATCACTTACTAACCAGCCATCATATTACATAACGGGGGAATCATTCACAATTCAGTGCACTGATAGCCGTAGGACAGAATCTTTCAATCTATTTGTTCGTATTTTAATATTCTCATTGCGCCTACAAGAGGGCAACGGGTCAAATGGATAGTGACCCAGATGCAAGGAGTCCCTAAAGAGGCTTTTTGCTCTAATTGGTGACAATTAAAGAGGAAAGATTTGGGGGAGGGGGGGAATGGGGCTTAATACCACTCTTGATATCACCCAGAGAAGATGGGGAGATTTTTTAGAGGTGCATCAAAGCAAAAGGTGTGCAAAGTCATATGGTATATTTTCTTTCTAAAGTAGCCACAGCCTGAGTAGAAAACTTATCCCATGCCATCATAGAAGGACTGTTGCTCTCCGTGGGGAAGCTGCGGTCTCTCTGCAGAGGTCTGAAACACTCCCTACTCAGTCAGACCGATAACTAAAGCTGATGCTCCCTGCTGATTGGAGAGCTTTGGCTCAACAGGTGCGCCAGACCTTTGCAGAGAGACCACTGCTTCCCCACAGAGAGGAATGCAGGCAGGGTACAGGGTTTTCTTCTATATCCTACCAATTAATAAGTACAACACTAGAGAAGGGATGGGAAGATTTTTGGTCACGTGGTTTGCACCCCACAGAGATGTAATGTTGGAAGGAAAACCTGCCTGCTTACTTTAAATCAGCTGAATATGGGAGCAAAATCATATAGTTCATTTTCTTTCTAAAGTAGCCACAGCCTGAGTAGAAAATCTGTCCCGTGTCAGCCTAGTGCAGATGAGGACCATCACTGGGGAAGCTGTGGTATCTCTGAAGAGGTCTGACACACCCCCTACTCAGACAGACCTGTAACTAAAGCTAGTAGCGGCCCGTCCATAAGGGGCGCCGCCCCCCTAATCCATGCGCCCGGCCCCTAATCCACATGCAGGGTGCCAGACGCATGGATTCCAATGGGTTTTTTAGAGCCGGAGGCATCAAAAAGGGTGGGCTCTGCGCCCCAAGCCCACCCACTTGTGTGACAATAGTGAATTAGTATTTGCTATTGTCTTCCTGCTTCTCCTCCCTGCCAATCAGGAAGCAAGTCCTAAGACCCGATTGGCCGAGAGGAGAAACACAGGCTTCCATTCAGCTTGGTGCTGCACGTCACCCAGGCGCGTCTGGTCTTCGGCCCCGGGGTAAGTGTGGGGCTGGTGGTGTGGATGGATGAGCAAGTGAGCGACAGGGGGGGGGGGCGCTGCTTTGGTGGGGGGACGGACCCCCAAAATAGAGCACCAACTGCTACTGACTAAAGCTCATGTTCCCTGTTAATTGGAGAGTTCTAGCGAAACAGGTGTGACAGTTCTTTGCAGAGAGACCACTGCTTTTCTAATCAGGCTGAGGCTGCATTCTAAAGAAAACGCATTGTAAGACTTTGCACACCTTACCTTTTGATGGACTCTATATGGTGGTTGGACCTTAGAAGCTTCAAGCAGGCTCCCAACTGACCATGAGCTTTTCCCAAAAAGAACAACATGTGTAGAACTATCAATGCTAAGGAAAAAAACACAGGACATAATAGGTTGACAATACATTTGCTTCTGAAAAAATCTAGAAGGTGTAATTACACCTTAATCCTGTCACTGCTCTTTGACTCGAGTATCCACCAGAGCAGGCGGTGTAGCTAACCCCTGCCATCCCTACCACTGCCACCAGGCTGCAGATGGATATGAAGAATCCAGGCTGAGAAACACCAATCCTCCTTCTCAGAGTGACGGGTTAAACTTCATCACTGCAGAAATGAGGTTACATTCTCCTTCAATGTCAAATGCATTCATAGCGGCAACTCCTCCTCAGACTTATAACAACCACCTGAACTGTACATCCAGCCCTGTGTGCAAAGAGTTATTCTATACAGTAAGGTTACCATTATAGAACACAATACAGTACATAAAACATAGGAGAGCCCTGCTCAAAGGAGCTTGCAATCTAACAGAGAAGATGGAAAGAGAAAGAAAGAAATAAAAAGAGAGTGAGAGAGAGAGAAAAAAAAGGAAGAATCCATACCAGACCCTTATCCGGGCATGCAGGCCGGCAGGTCAGGAAAGGGAGGGGATGAGCAAGCAAGCCTCTCCCCCTCCTGAACCATACCAGGCCACATGCCCTCAACATGGGGGGGGTGCTTTGGTGCAGGAGGGCTCTATCCCCCCCCATGTTGATGCGGACAAGGGCACTTCCCCAAAACCCTGGGCTGTGGGGGAAGAGGAATTTTATGGGGACCGCATGCCATTTTTTTAACAATCTGGTGTGAGGTTCCCCTCCAAATCCATACCAGACCCGAAAGGCCTGGCATGGATTTGGGGGGGGACCCCACGCTGTTTTTTTTGCAGATTTCCCAAACAGGGGAATTGTTCTAACCTGAACGATGAAAACCACTGAAGTCTATGGGTTTATATGCAAGTAATTGTCCATAAAAGGGGTATGGGGGGTCTGGGTACTGCCCTGGGGGACACATATCAATAAAACATTTTTTTTTAAAAACAATTGTTTTTTCAGGAGAAGTAATTTTAATTATGCTTAAAGTGCTACAATAAAAATGAAATAATCCTTTAAATATAGTGAATGGGGTTCCCCTTAATGTGCCTGTAAAGTGGCGCATCTGTAGCGTGCATAGAACCTGCTGCAGCAAAAATGACATTTCTAAAGAAAAAAAAAAACTATTACCGCCACCCAGCTATTGAAAAAATAAAGAAAACAACGGCTTGGGGTCCCCCCCAGTCCATACCAGACTCTTTGGGACTGGTATGGATTTGGAGGGGAACCCCACGCCAAAATTTAAAAGAAAACTGCATTCCCCTAAAATCCATGCCAGACCCTTATCCGGGCATGCAGCCTGATAGGTCAGGAAAGGGTGGGGGGCAAGCGAACCCCCCCTCCTGAACCATGCCAGGCCACATGCCTGATAAGTCTTTGACAAATCCTTTATTATAAAATAAAAAAATAGTGTCCCTCGATGTAAATCCGCCATCAATCGCCGCCCGCCGACCCAAAAGATCAAAAACACTCCTTCTCCTGGGAGGCCTTCTGCAGAAGCCTCCTCTGCGCTTTGAGATTTCATATATAGGTAAGGGGCGGGAGCACCTAGCTACTTCACCCATTGGCACCGCCCCTGTCTGTCACGGACTGGTGCATGCTGGGAATGTGACATCACGTGGGGGCGGGCCACCGTGTGACGTAGCTTGGTGTTCCCTTACCTATATAAGAAAAGTCAAAGCACAGAGGAGGCATTCGGCAGGAGGCCTCCCAGGAGGAGCGTTTTTTTGGGTCGGCGGGCGGTGTGATCGGCGATGGATTTACATCTATGATTTTATTTTCTTAATAAAGTATTTGTCAAAAACTGTCTCTTGTGTTTATTACTTTTTGACACTTTTCACGTGAATGGGTAGGGGTACTATATACCTTGTTAAAGGGGGTTTCCAGATTCCGATAAGCCCCCCCGCCCGCAGACCCCGACAACCACAGCCAAGGGTTGTCGGGAAGAGGCCCTTGTCCCCATCAACATGGGGACAAGGGGCTTTGGGGTGGGGGGGGAGAGCCCCCTCTATCCCAAAGCACCCACCCCCCCCCCATGTTGAGGGCATATGGCCTGGTATGTTTCAGGAGGGGTGATGCTCCTCACTCCTCCTTCCCCTTTCCTGACTTGATTTTTCCTGACTGATTTTTAAATTTTGGCCTCGTATGGATGGGTGGGCCATATGGAGGGTGGGCCGTTTTTAAACGGCACCTTTTTCTTTAGTGTTCAGCTGTCAGCGGGGAAATCCATTGACTACTGATGACTCATCTGTTGTTAAGGACGCCGTGGTCGGCTTCCCACCCCCACTCCTTAACAACCAGTGTACACTGTGCCCTGGTTGGGAAAATCTTTGCCCAATCAAGGTACAGAATGCACTGTGCAGCGCTCAGTGCATTGCAGGGTGTTTGTCAGGGCGAACGCCCTGCAAATTCGGGTGTTCGGCATACAGCTGAATGGACAAATGTTTGACCCGAACTGATGCTCGGGCCGAACCATTTGCCCGTCCCTTATTGCAACCCTCTGCAGTGAATAATGACCCTTTTGTGACATTTCAATAAAGTTGAAAAAAAGAAAAAAAAACCTATATGACGTGATCAATCATTTATGATGCATTGGTCATAATGCACATGAGCGATCGCATTATACCTCGGTCGCTGGTATGAACGAGCCCTAACAGCACGCTAATAAGTCCACTTTTAGCCAACAGTCTTTCCTTTCTAGCTGTCTTTAGCATCTTGAGCCGGGCGGGGGGGGGGGGGGGTGCCTGAGGAAGGGGAGGGGGTGGCTGCCGTCTACAGTAAGCACTGCTCACGCCAAGCGATCGGATGAAAAGCCAGAGCAAATGTAATTTGTTTTCAATGGCTGTTTCAAAAGAATAATTGTGGTGACATTGTAAGATCAATATTATGGATTTTTGTTTTCAAGTACACTGTATGTGTGGTGCTAAGGGGAGGTAGGAAATATTACACTGCAGTGTGAATAAAATAAAAATGGATTGAGGTCTGTGGGCACCGACGCTCCAGCGGCCATCATGGCTTTCGGTTCATCCTCTGATGGGATTCCAGAGCTCCTCCCGTTGGCTTGGTATTTCACCGCTGCCTTGTTTGGCGAGCCGGTTCATTTTTATTCTTCGCCCACCTTCGTCCTTGAGGGATATGTGTATCCTGTACTTGTTTACACTAAAATCAATTCAACAGAATTTCACAACTTTTTTTTCCTTCTGCCTGAAGCCGTAAAAAAAAAAAAAAAAAAGCCACCAAGTGCTTCCTCTCCAGACAGGAAATTGTAAACTATCTGTGATGGAATCCTACCGCTTCCAAATGTCACCGGACCTCACTTATCAGGGAAACTTAGAGAGTTACAAAATTAAATGATAAAATAAAATAAAAATGGACTGTGGGCACTGAAGCTCTGAAATCATCATCATGGCTTTTGGTTCATCATCTCATAGGATACCAGAGCTCGTCCCGTTGGCTTGGTATTTCACTTCTGCCGTGTATGGCGAGCCGGTTCATTTTTATTCTTCACTCACCTTCGTCCTTGAGGGATATGTGTATCCGGTACTTGATTACGCTAAATTCAACAGAATTTCACAAGTTTTGTTTTTTTCCTTCTGCCTGAAGCTGTAAAAAAAAAAAGTGCTTCCTCTCCAGACAGGAAACTATCTGTGATGGAATCCTACTGAGCTGCACCTCATTTATCAAGGCACCCTAGAAAATTATAATATAAAATAATTAAATGAATGGACTGAGGTCTGTGGGCACCAACGCTCTGACGGCCATTATGGCTTTGGGTTCATAATCTCATAGGATATTAGAGCTTGTCCCGTTGGTTTGGTATTTTACTGCTGCAGTGTTGGCAAGCCGGTCCATTTTTATTCTTCACTCACCTTCGTCCTTGAGGGATATTTGTATCCTGTACTTGTTTAAGCTAAAATTGATTCAACAGAATTTCACAAGTTTTTTTTTCCTTCTGCCTGATGCTGTAAAAAAACAACAAAAAAAAACCGGCAAGAACTTCCTCTCCAGGCAGGAAACTATCTGTGATGGAATCCTATTGCTTCCAAATGATGCTGGACCTCAGTTATCAAGACACCTTCAAAAATTATAAAATTATAAAATAAAAATGGACTGTGGGCACCGATGCTCTGATGGCCACCATGGCTTTTGGTTCATCATCTCATAGGATATTAGAGCTCGCCCCATTGGTTTGGTATTTCAGTGTTGGCGAGCCGGTCCATTTTTATTCTTCACTAACCTTTGTCCTTGAGGGATATGTGTATCCTGAACTTGTTTACACTAAAATTGATTCAACAGAATTCCACAACTTTTTTTTCCTTCTGACTGAAGCCCCACAAAAAAAAAACCAGCAAGCATTTTCTCTCCAGACAGGAAACTTTTTGTGATGGAATCCTACCGTTTCCAAATGGCGCTGGACCTCAGTTATCAAGGCACCTTTGAAAATTATAAAATAAAATAAAAATGGACTGTGGGCACCGATGCTCTGAAGGCCACCGTGGCTTTTGGTTCATCGTCTCATAGGATATTAGAGCTCGTCCCATTGGTTTGGTATTTCACTGTAGCCGTGTTGGCGAGCCGGTCCATTTTTATTCTTCACTCACCTTCGTCCTTGAGGGATATTTGTATCCTGAACTTGTTTACACTAATATCGATTCAACAGAATTCCACAACTTTTTTTTTTTCCTTCTGCCTGAAGCCCCACAAAAAAATGGCAAGCACTTCCTCTCCAGACAGGAAGCCATTTGTGATGGAATCCTACCGTTTCCAATTGATGCTGGGCCTGCTTTATCAAGGCGCCTTAGAAAATTATAAAATAAAATAAAAATGGACTGTGGGCACCAATGCTCTTAGGGCCATCATGGCTTTTGGTTCATCATCTCATAGGATACTAGGATACCAGAGCTTTTCCCGTTGGTTTGGTATTTCACTGCTACCGTGTTGGCGAGCCGGTTCATTTTTATTCTTCATTCACCTTTGTCCTTGAGGGATATGTGTATCCTGTACTTGTTTACACTAAAATCAATTCAACAGAATTTCACAAGTTTTTTTTTTCCTTCTGCCTGAAGCTGTAAAAAAAAAAAAAAGATAATGGCAAGAACTCCAGACGGGAAACTATCTGTGATGGAATCCTACCACTTCTAAATGACGCTGGACCTCATTTATCAAGGCGCCTTCCAAAACTATAGAATGAAATTATAAAATACAATAAAAATGAACTGAGGTCTGCAGGCATCAGCGCTCTGACACCCATCATGACTCTTGGTTCATCACCTCATAGGATATTAGAGCTCGTCCCGTTGGTTTTGTATTTTACTGTTGCCATGTTGGCGAACCGGTTAATTTTTATTCTTCCCTCACCTTCGTCCTTGAGGGATGTGTGTATCCTGTACTTGTTTACACTAAAATCAATTCAAGGATTTCACAACTTTTTTTTCTTCTGCCTGAAGTCGCACAAAAAAATCTGTCAAGTGCTTCCTTTCCAGACAGGAAATTGAAAACTACCTGGGATGGAACCCTACTGCTTCCAAATGAAGCCGGACCTCATTTATCAAGGCACCTTAAAAAATTACAAAATAAAATTATAAAATAAAATAAGATATCAATTTTAAGGGGATTTAAGTGACTTTGAACGTGGCATTGGTGTTGGTGCCAGGTCTGAGTATTTAAAAAAACTGCTGATCTACTGGGATTTTCACACAAAACCATCTCTCGGGTTTACAGAGAATGGTCCAAAAAAGAGAAAATATCCAGTGAGCGGAGGTTGCATGGAGGAAAATGCTACCTGAGTATTGTTGCTGACCATGTCCATCCCTTTATGACTGCAGTGCCCCCATCTTCTGATGGCTCCTTCCAGCAGGATAATGCACCATGTCACAAAGCTCCAATCATTTCACCACTGGACAATGAGGTCACTGCACTCCAATGGCCTCCACATCACCAGATCTCCATCCAATAGAGCACCTTTGGGATGTGGTGGAATGGGAGATTTGCCTCATGGATGAGCAGCCGACAAATCTGCAGCAACAGTGTGATGTTATCATTGTCACTATGGACCAAAATCTCTGAGGAACGTTTCCAACAACTCGTTGAATCTATGCCACCAAGAATGAAGGCAAAGTAGCCGGTGATGTATGTCTGAAAGCAGACGTCCTAGAGAATAAAATAGTGGTAGTTCCAATTTTTGATGTTAGTACACCAGTTTATGAGACACTCACATTTCAGTAAAAAATAATAAACTAAAATTAATTTTAGGGCAGATAAACGCAAAATAGTAGGTAAATTAGATAAATGTATGAATGTGAGTTAGGGACCTTAAATTGTAAGCTCCTTGAGGGCAGGGACTGATGTGAATGTACAATGTATATGTAAAGCGCTGCGTAAATTGACAGCGCTATATAAGTACCTGAAATAAATAATAATAAAAGACGAGTTTGCGTTGAATAAACAGATACCCAATATGTCATGAATTCAAATTGCGTGCGCCGTACAACATCGACAAACTTTGGTGCCCTATATTTTCCATAGGCGAAGCCCCCTATAGGTCATCAGTTTAGAGTTACCCATGAATAATGGGCCTAGAATTATTGCTCTCACTCTGGCATGTGTGGAGATATGTATCATAGAAAAGTGACAGCAGAAAAAAGACAGAGTAGTCCATCAAGTCCTCCCTATTTTTTTTCTTTTCTTTGTTTTTGTTTTTTCATTACATTTTTTGTCTATAGATCTACGTTCATGTTTGAAGCCATTTACTGTTGACTGTCTCACTTCCTCTGCTGAAAATTTATTCCAAGTGTCAAGTAACATGTGCATTTATGTTTGTACATGCGTATATATAGGGGTGGGGTGGAGCTCAAAAATATGTAGGGGCTGGGTGGAGCTAAAAAAATATTTTTTTTTGGGGGGGGGGGGGCGGTTTAAGTGCTTGGGTGTAACTTTAAATTTTTTACACTTTTTTACATTTTTTTTTTTTTTTAATCACATAGGGGTACAAAGCGTCCCATATGTGATGCATTTTTGGTGATAGGTTCCCTTTATTGAATCCAATGAATCTAATCACTTTTTGATCACTTTTCAGAGCATGGGCTAGTGTGAACCTAGCCTAAGGCTCCATTCACACTTGTGTGACTCCAAAGCCGTTGCGATTGCCATTGTGACTTTACATCGCGACTGTGATGCAACTTTGGATGTGTGCGACTTTAGCTGTTGACTTTGGCTTTGACTGTTGCACAACTGTTGCATTGATAACATTAAGATGTGACTTTCCTTTATTTTCATTTAATTTGCCACTATTTGTAGATTAGCCTGGGGTAATTTTTTTCCACATTTCTTAAGGGCTCATTTAGGTTTTTTTTTTTATTACTTTGGAGCTCCTGCAGTTTTAGATTAAGTTTTATTTTATTTTTTTTATTTATTTATTTTTATTGTTATTTTATTTTAGATTATTATATTTGTTTTTATTTTTATTTTTTTTAAATGTATTGATTATTTATTTTTATTTTATTTAATATTACTTTTAGACTAGTCTGGGGTAATTTTTTTCAACATTTCTTAAGGGCTCATTTAGGTTTTTTTTTTATTACTTAGGATCTCCTGCAGTTTAAGATTAAGTTTTATATTTTGTTTTAATTTATATTTATTGTTATTTTATTTTAGATTATTATGTTTGTTTTTATTTCTTTTTTAAATGTATTGATTATTTATTTTTATTTTATTTAATATTACTTTTAGACTAGTCTGGGGTCATTTTTTTCAACACTTCTTAAGGGCTCATTCTGTTTTTTTTTTTTTGACTTTGCAGCTCCTGCATGTTTTAGATTAAGTTTTATTATATTTATTTCTTACTTATTTTTATTGTCATTTTATTTCAGATTATTATATTTAGTTTTTGTCCACATTTCTTAAGGGCTCATTTATATGGAAGAGCCCTGGGGCCATCATTTTTTTTTTTTTGAGTTTGTAAAAAAAATATTTGAAGTTTGAGTTTGAAAGTCAGAATTCTGACTTTTTAATCTCAGAATTCTGACTTTCAAGCTCAGAATTCAGATTTTTCATCTCTGAAATTCTGACTTTGAATCTCAGGATTCTGAGTTTTAATCTCACAATTCTGACTTTCAATGTCAGAATTCTGACTTTTAGTCCAGGTTCATACTGACAGCGGAAATGAAATTGTGCAAGTTCAGCTGAACTCCCACTAATTTCATTCCCGACTTTGGGGGAGATTTCAGAGACATCTGTGCACCAAAAGTAGTACAGAAACTACTTTTGGGAATTGGTGTGTTTTCGCACCTATTTGGGCGGTGCCATTGCTGGTAATTGCCACCGTTTGGCATGCGATTTGACATGTCAAATCGCTTGCCAAATCCCATCAATGTGAACCTAGGCTGAAAGTCAGAATTCTGACTTTCAATCTAGAATTCTGACATTGAAACTCAGAATTCTGTAAAAAAAAAAAAAAATTATGATAGCCCCAGGGCTCTTTCATTCATTCTTTTGTTTTGTTTTTTACCTGCATTTTTTAGATTAAGTTTTATTTATTTTTATTGTTCTTTTATTTTATTGTTATTTTATTTTAGATGATTATGTTTGTTTTTATTTTAATTTTTTTCCCAACATTTCTTTAGGCCACTTTCACACTGAGGAGCGGTAAGTGGCAGCGGTAAGGCGCCGCTAGCTTTAGCGGCGCTAGCGGGGCGCTTTTAACTCCCCAGAAGGGGTTAAAAAGGGGTTAAAAGTGCCCACTTAGTGCTTTCAAATCGCTTTTAAGGCGCTTTGAAAGCGACGCCCATTCATTTCAATGGGCAGGGGCTCCCGCACCGCCCCAAAGAAGCTGCTTGCAGGACTTTTTTTCCTGCCCCGCAAGTGCGCCGCCCCCGTGTGAAAGCAGTCGGGAGAAAGAAGAGGCATTTTACGGGTTATTTAATTTAATTTATTTGTTTTATTTTATTTAGTTTGTTTATTTTCTTAATTATATTTATTTATTTTATTTTATTTTATTTATTTATTTTATTTATTTATTTTATTTTATTTATTTTATTGTATTTATTTATTTATTTTATTTTATTCTATGTATGTTATTTTATTTTATTTGATTGTATTTATTTTATTTTATTACTTTATTTTTAGAGCAAAAAGGCCTGTAAAGCGCCTCAGTGTGAAAGTGGTCCAACGGCTCATTCAGCGGGTGGCCAGACAGGTGGTAAAAGCAGGCGGCTGAGCTGCGTTTTTTTTTTTTTTTTTACTACCCCCCCTGACCACCCCACCCAAACAAGGACATGCTGCCCGCTTAGAGGTAACATTGCAGTCTATGGCACTCAAGTCGCATGAAAGTCAAAGCAGTGACTTTAAGTCGCATCGATTCGAACAGCTTCCATTGGAATAACACGGGCTGCCACTTATCACGCGACTTTACGCGCCCAAAGTCGCACACGAGGAATTCTCCCTCGGGACAACAAACCCCAGATCTGGCCACAGACCATAAGCGGGGTCAATACTAAGATAGTTAATGGGGTTCCTCGTATCGCTTCGTCTATGCTAATGCGTTTTACCCGCATTAGCATCATAACCCAGCGAATGCGTCAGCGAGCGCTAACACCACGGGTGGATCTTTTTTTTCCGAAGAACCCGCAACTAAATAAAAATATCGCAATCCCACCAGAGCCGCGAAGCCGTCGAAGGTTCCCGCCGCCGCGATATATATAGAATTTTTTGAAAGAAGCGGATTTGGCTCTCCGGCGGCACAAGGAGGGCTGCCATTCATCACGCGGTGTAAATATAGAAATATTGCTATTTAAGTGGCACAATCCTTCAAAGGGAGAATAATAATAAAAAATAAAATAATATATATTAACATGTTTGAAATGACCAATTATTGCACTTCAGTCATCCCTGGGAGAGCCGACCTATTTCTTCCCAAAAGCGTGAATTATAGAGAAGTGCGCCGAGATGCGAGTGTGAATCTGTTTAATGTAAATCCTCCGCTGTACGAGGCGCGGACTAATGATGCTTTTCTGGCACGCCGAGAGAGCCGCGCTCCGTCCGCACGTCAAACATCTCAAATAAACGCCCTTTTAAAATGGGATTTTTTTCATGGCCGGGACGGGATGTCGGGACGGCGCTTGTCAGCAGCTCTCCCTGACCAGATCCGCCATATCCGCCATCACTTATTTATTTATTTCTTCTCTCCGATCTAAAGGATTTCTAGGAACTTTATGCAGTTTTATTTCTTAAGGAGTCCGTTGTTAAAGGGGCGAGAGACAAAAGTTTAAAGTTTTTTTTTGTGTTTTTTTTTTTTTCATGACTTTGCACCTCCTGCATTTTTTTATTTTATTTTGTTTATTTTTATTTATTTATTATTATTATTTTTTAGTTTTGGATAGTGTGGAGAGGGATTAGAACCCCTGCCCGTTTGTTTATTTATTTAAAAAAAAAATTTTAATTGTAACTAAAGGCAGTTTTTTTTTTTCTTTTAGTTTTGGATAGAGTGGAGAGGGATTAGGACCCCTTGCCACTTTGTTTATTTATTTTAATGTTTTTTTTTTTTTAAAGTATAGCTAAAGACAAAACATTTTTTTACATTTTGGATAGAGTGGAGAAGGATTAGAACCCCTGCCAGTTTGTTTATTTATTTATTTTCATTTAATTTGACTAAAACTTTTTTTTTTTTTTTTTTAGTTTCCGATAGTGTGGAGAGGGATTAGAACCCCTGCCAGTTTGTTTATTTATTTTAATTTTTTTTTAAGTGTAACTAAAGGCAAAACTTTTTTCTTTTTTTTTTTAGTTTTGGATAGAGTGGAGAGGGATTAGAACCCCTTGCCACTTTGTTTATTTATTTTAATGTTTTTTTTTTTTTTAAGTATAGCTAAAGACAGGTAATCCACATCTGTGTTTATGCCTGAGCGCCCCTTTCCCTCTTATACTTTCTGGAGAGGGAATAGAACCCCCCCGTCAGTTTATTTATTTAATTTTTATTTTAAAGTATAACTAAAGGCAAAACTTTTTTTTTTTTTAGTTTTGGATAGAGTGGAGAGGGATTAGAACCCCTGCCAGTTTGTTTATTTATTTTCATTATTTTTTTTTTAAAGTGTAGCTAAAGGCAAATGTTTTTGTTTTTTTTTAATTTTTGATAGAATGGAGAAGGATTAGAACCCCCCCCCCCCCCTTCAGATTTTATTGCTGTCTGTGCACCGTTAATTAGACCCCCCCCCCCTTCTCTATTTGTCTTGTTTATCATTATCATTGAAAGTGAACATAAAAGAAAATCTCATATTTTGCGTTGTCCCCAGAAAAGTAATAGAGGGGACATTTTCCTATGGGTACACTAGTTCTGGTGACCTGGGATTTCCTTAATTTGCCGGGATTTCCTCTCACTTCCTATTTTGGCAATGGGACACAGATGGTGCAAAAAAAAATCTGACAGGGGTTATAACCATTCCCTATTCTATCCAAAATGAAAAAAATAAAAAATTTGCTTATAGTTCTACTTCAAATGTATTTTTATTTTATTTTAGATTATTTTTAAATTAGTCTGGGGTAATTTTTACCACATTTCTTAAGGACTCATTCAGGTTTTTTTTTTTTTTTTTTTTTTTATGACTTTGCAGCATATGCATTGTTTAGATTAAGTTTTATTTTATTTTTTACATATTTATTTTTATTTTAGATTAGTCTGGGGTTATTTTTACCACATTTCTTAAGGGCTCGTTAAGGTTTCTTTTATTGTTTTTTTTTTCCCATGACTTAGCACCTCCTGCATTTTTTTAGATTAGTTATATTTTATTTTGTTTATTTATTTTTATTTTATTTTAGATTATTTTTAGATTAGTCTGGAGTAATATTTTCCACATTTCTTAAAGGCTCATTCAGTTTTTTGTTTAATTTTTTATGTTCATTTTTCATGACTTTGCAGCTCCTGTATTTTTTAGATTTTGTTTTATTTAATATTTTTTGTTTATTTTATAATTTCATTTTAGATTATTTTTAGATTAGTCTAGGGTAATTTTTTCCCCAATTTCTTAAGGGCTCATTCAGTTTTTTTTTTTAATTTATACGTTTTTTCATGACTTTGCAGCTCCTGAATCTTTTAGATTTAATTTTATTTTCTTTTATTTATTTTTATTTATTTGAATTGTTATTTTATTTTAGATTATTCTATTTGTTTTTCTTTTTTGTTTTTTATTTTTATTTTATTTAATATTACTGTTAGATTAGTCTGGGGTTCATTTTTATCACATTTCATAAGGGCTCATTCGGGCTTTTTTTTTTAAAATGTTTTTGTTTTTATGATAATGCAGCTCCTGCATTGTTTAGATTACGTTTTCTTTTTTTTTTAGTTTTTTTATTGTTATTTTTTTTTAGATTATTATATTTGATTTTCTTTTTTTCTTTTTCCTTTTATTTATTTTCATTTTATTTAATATTACTTTTAGATTAATCTGGGGTTGTTTTTTATTACATTTCTTAAGGGCTCATTCAGGCTTTTTTTTTTTTATGTTTTTATGACTTTGCAGCTCCTGCATTTTTTTAGATTACATTTTATTTTATTTATTTGATTGATATTTTAAATTATTATATTTGTTTTCATTTTATTTATTTATTTTGTATTAATGTATTATTTATTTGTTTTTTATTTTATTTACTGTTACTTTTAGATTAGTCTAAGTCATTTTTTCCCCCAAATTTCTTAACGGCTCATTCAGGCGGTTGAGCTGCGTTTTTTTCTGTCCCCCTGACCACCCACATGACCACATGGCCCCCTGACCACATACGTGACCACATGGCCCCCTGACCACCCACGTGACCACATGGCCCCCTGACCACCCATGTAACCACAAGGCCCCCTGACCACCCACGTGACCACATGGCCTCCTGACCACCCACGTGACCACATGGCCCCCTGACCACCCACATGGCCCTCTGACCACCCACGTGACCACATGGCCCCCTGACCACCCATGTGACCACATGGCTCCCTGACCACCCATGTGACCACATGGCCCTCTAACCACCCACGTGACCACATGGCCCCCTGACCACCCACATGACCACATGGCCCTCTGACCACCCACGTGACCACATGGCCCCCTGACCACCCACGTGACCACATGGCCCCCTGACCACCCACGTGACCACATGGCCCTCTGACCATCCACGTGACCACATGGCCCTCTGACCATCCACGTGACCACATGGCCCTCTGACCACCCACGTGACCACATGGCCCCCTGACCACCCACCCACAAGGACACGCTGCCACTGGGATGCCTTGCCTGGAGGCTGCAGCAACAATTAAGCATCCCTGTTGCATTCGGCCGCAGACTGTCCAGTAGTTTCCCTTTAAGCGGTAAAAAAAAACAAGATGCATTTTCTTGGGAGTTCATTTAACATCTCGGCTGGCCTGGTAAATGAGGAATTTTCTCCGGAGTCGCAGCTCCCGGTGGATAATTCTTCAGGAGGGAAGCGTCCTGCGGAACGGAGTGTTAAAGCTTGCCGTTAAATGGCCTTTTTATGCAGCCAGATAATGGGTAGTTTGTGCTCTTCTAAATCAGTCCCATTTTGCTGCAGTCGGGGGAGGGAGGGGGGAGCTTCCAATTTGTCAGGGGAAAATGCCCAGGATCGCTCCAGGAGTCCCTTTAACAGGGCATCATTCCTCCATGAGCTCTTGTATGGGTCAACATGCAGCACTGCCCTCCTCAAGTCCCCCTGTTGCTTCCACCGCACAGGAAGGGTTGGTGATTTATGAAGATGACACGAGTCACGTCCTCCGCCTCACTGAATCCACAACAGGGAAATCTGCCTTTTTATTTTATTTTTTTCATATGCTGGAGGAAAATTTTGATTTTTCAAAATAGGAGTTGTGGAGCCGGCTGGCATTGTAGTCGCCTTCATGTTGCTAAAAAGTATTAAGATGCTTCCTGAATCTGAACTGTTTACCGCTTTCACGTAGCTCCCTATGTCCCTTATTTGGAGGGATTGTCTCTTTTTTGCTCAAATCAATAAAGGAAGTCCGCTCCACCGCTCGTTCCCCAAGCGAAAATCACAGTCAGAATTTTATTTCATTTTGGAATTCCATCTCTCAGTCAAACACAGACAGGGAAAAGGAAACCTGATCCACGGTTAAGTTGGCAATTAACAATGGGCTCGGGTTTAGGCTTGAGTTTGGGCCAAACCCAAGTTTGTCTGAACCCCAAAGTCAGCTGTTTTTGCTGGGTCAATGAGCTGGGGATTTTGTATGACATCATTAATCCAATATGGCCAAATTAGGTCAATGACATTGGTCTATTATGGGCATGTACCCATATTGGGTCAATGATGTCACCAGCATCAACACCCAACAGCTGACATACACAAAGAGGCAGAGATGCTGGTGACACCATTGACCTAGTATGAGCACACATTTGTATTAGGTCAATGTCATTGACCTAATATGGCCATATGACTATATTGGGTCAATTGTGTCATGGGCGATCTCCTGCCTGTAGCTTATTGACCCAGCAATGGCAGCTAATTTCTGGGTTCAGATGAACTTACCAAGAGATGGAATGGATTTTCGGTAGTTTGATTTGTGCAAAAAGAGATATATGATGGACATATTGGGGTACCGTGAAACCGGTAAACCATCCAAACAGTCCATTACAGATAGGGTAAAAGGAACCTGATGCACGGTTAAGCTGGTCTTAAGGATGAGCTTGGGGCCAAACCCAAGTTTGTCTGAACCCTGAAGTTAGCTGTCATTAATGGGTCAATGAGCTACAGGCAGGAGATTGTTCATGAGTCATGACATCACTAACACACTAACCCAATATGGCCACAATATGGACATCACTAACCCAATATGGCCACAGTATGGACATCACTAACCCAATATGGCCACAATATGGACATCACTAACCCAATATGGCCACAGTATGGACATCACTAACCCAATATGGCAACAGTATGGACATCACTAACCCAAAATGGCCACAATATAGACATCATTAACCCAATATGGCCACAATATGGACATCACTAACCCAAAATGGCCACAATATAGACATCATTAACCCAATATGGCCACAATATGGACATCATTAACCCAAAATGGCCACAATATAGACATCATTAACCCAATATGGCAACAGTATGGACATCACTAACCCAAAATGGCCACAATATAGACATCATTAACCCAATATGGGCACAATATGGACATCAGTAACCCAATATGGCCCGGTGCTCATATTAGCTCAATGATGTGTATGTCAGCAGGATACTGGTGACATCATTGGCCTAAAATGGTCACATGTCCCTAGGTCAATCTCAATGAGATTGAAAATTAAATTGAAAAATTTAAATTGAAGCTCCACACCACTGCTAAGAGGTCAATATACAACATTTTGTACAAATCAATAAGGGAACTCTGCTCCATCTCTCAGAGAAATCTGTTCCACCTCTCTGTCCATCACAGAGAGGGGAAAAAGAAACCTGGTAGACAGTTAAGCTGGTCTTAGCGATGAGTTTGGTTTTGGCCTAAACCCAATTTCACCTGAAGTTAGCAGTCTTTGCTGGCCATGGACTGAAGGAAGGAGATTGCTGATAACATAACTGATTCAATATGACCACATGGCCATATTAGGTCAGTTAAGGAAAGTGGAAGATAGCTCTGGGCCCGTAGGGTTATCTCACTGGTGTTGTTGTCTTAAAGTACTGATGTTGATGTAGATCAGGGGTGTCAAACTCAATTTTCATCAGCAGTATGGCTGCCCTCAAAGGGCCGGTTGCATCTGGGGTGCGCTACATACAGAGCAAAGTGTTCAGGATTGCACTACATACAGGGTGCAGAGTTCAGCATTACACTACACACAGAGTGCAGAGTTCAGAAGTGTGTTATGTACAGAGTGCAGGTTACAGGGGTGCACTATTTACAGAGTGGAGGGTTTAGAACTGTGTTAAGTACAGAGTGCAAAAGAAACCTGATCCACAGTTAAGTTGGTAATTAAGGATGAGCTTGGGTTTAGACTTGAGTTACCCAAGTTTGACTGAACCCCAAAGTCAGCTGTCTTTGCTAGGTCAATGAGCTGGAGATTTCTTATGTAGCGCCCCCCATAGTGATAGGTGTGTTTTTGTAGTGAGTTTTTGTTAAAGAGATGTAAAATCTAGTCAGGCCTGACAGTGAGTGCAGGCCTGATTGTTTTGATCTGGGCTGGGAGTGGCTCAGGGAGGACTAAGTGTGATTCACAGATGGTGTCATCAGGGCCTCCCACTTCTTTCCAGAAGCTTCTGGTGTTTTCTGGAACGAGAGTTGGGAGGGGAGGTGTAGCCATCTGGGGTGTTTTAAGGAGCCCTGATCAATCCCCAATATGGATTGGCAGGGGGCGGCCTTCTTAAATACCCAGGGTCAGCCCAGACGGGGAGGAGAGTTCGGGTGGAAGAGAGGAGGATGTAGCCGGTGCTGCAGATCAGGCCTCACCCGGGAGGGGAGCCCCCAATCTGGGGGGGGTGACCTTGAGTCCTGGGCCTTGGGTGCAGCCAGGAGCGGGAGTCGGCCCCTGGGATGGCACAAGGAAGCAGGAGAGCAGCACATTAAAAGGAGACTATTTGAAGGATCCACCAGGGTCGGTGAGTGGTGGCCCCTGGGAGTTGGATGAGAAGGCTGAGACAGGCTGGGAGAGGATAGTGTACAGTCTGTAGAGGTCAAAGAAGCCAAGCAAGGGGAAGGAGAGCTACTGGACAGTGAGTAAGACCAGAGGGGCCTGGAAAATGGAGTTATAGTCCATCCTACACCTGGCTAGCACCAACGTACTTAGCTACACTTCGAGAGGCCTTGGCTTCACAAATGGGAGCCCGTGGCCTTTACCCACAACGGGTGGTCCGGAGGCCTGCTTGCAGTAGGAGCAGGCCTCACCATGTGCTAGGTATGGTGGAAGAAGGAGAGGCATCAAGGTGGTCTGATAAATTTCGTTTCAGGCCCAGGAATTAAGTAGAGTGCAGGAGAGAGAGAAAGGAGAAGCGTAACGGTCAGCAAGTGGTGTGCTGGAGGAGAACATTCATCCTTTATCCCTATCCAAGCTTATCTCCTAAATAAAACAAAAAAACAAAGTACCGACCCGTTCAGTGACTCTGGGTGTGTGGAAATTGAATGATTGAGGGCAGCGAACTACCAGCCACCCCTAAAGGGGACCATGGCTACACTTATGACATCATTAATCCAATATGGCCATATCAGGTCAATAACATTTTTCTTATATGACCATGTGCATATATTCGGTCTATGATGTCACCAGCATCCCCAATCAGCAGCTAACATGCACAAAGTGGCAGAGATGCTGGTGACACCATTGACCTAGTATGAGCACATATTCATATTAGGTCAATGTCATTGACCTAATATGGCCATATAACTATATTGGGTCAATTATGTCATGGGCGATCTCCTGCCTGTAGGTCATTGACCCAGCAATGACAGCTAACTTCTGGGTTCAGACGAACTGACAGAGAGATGGAAAGGACAAATGACGGAGGTAAAATCGGTAAACCATCCATACAGATTAGAGAAGTGTCTGGATACAATTCAGCAACACAGAGGCAAGAAAATGCATTTTTGGTGACATCAGTGACCCTATATGGGAACATGGCCATAATTAACCACTTCAGCCCCGGAAGGATTTGCTGCTTTAGGACCGGAGCCCTTTTTGCAATTTGGCACTTCGCCGCTTCAAATGGTAATTGCGCGGTCATGCAATGCAGTAGCCAAACGAAATTTGCGTCCTTTTTTTCCCACAAATAGAGCTTTCTTTTGGTGGTATTTGTTCACCACTGCACTTTTTAATTTTTGCGATATAAACAAAAATATAACGGAAATTTTGAAAAAAAATGATATTTTCAACTTTATGTTATTACAAAAATACAATAAACTAAATTTTAGTCATAAATTTTTGCCAAAATGCATTCAGCCACATGTCTCGGGTAAAAAAAAAGCAAAATCGCGTATATTTATTTCTTTGCGCAAAAGTTATAGCGTCTACAAACTAGGGTACATTTTCTGGAATTTCCGCAGCTTTTATTTTATGACTGCCTATACGTACTGGCGCGTTAATGGTAAACTTCGCCGC
>BLSH010388914.1:1515721-1527928 GCA_018402905.1 Glandirana rugosa | reverse complement strand
CAACGCCGGGAGGCGGATCCGGTTAGCCCTTTCCACTACCTCTGTGGTTCACCCAAGCCAACTCTGCTACATCAGGACCCCAAGATTGTCGTATTTATCCCCAGGGGGGACCCGGGCTGGGGTACAGCCAAAGCGCTTATGCGCTTACCTCTGGTAAGCAGTTATTAGATGTGAGGTGGAGGTATCACTACTGAATTTGAACTATCACACGGTGGTCTATATCTGTGAAGATACATCTACATCTCTACTTTCATCTACACCATTTATGTTTATGTGGACTGTATGATTTACATGTATTTATGGGATGCATGCTATATGTATCTACCTACCGTCATTTTAGCGCAACCTGTTGTTTATAAAATAGTGTGTTTGTAGTACATGGTTAGTACTGTTTGGTTGCAGCTGTGGTTGCTTAGTGCTTTTACATAGTCTAGCGCGGTGTTATCCTCCTTTGTATTGCATATATATATTCTAGTTCTAAGTAATTTTCTAGCAAAAAAATGGAATCATGGAAACAAAAAGTTCCAGAAAATGCCTGGTCTTCAAACGATTAATTTGTAACAAGTGACACCTCCCATAAAACTATATTTCAATTTCTTATTGTGCCGAAACCACAAATATGAGAAAAGCCCCCCCCCCCCTCCAAAAAAAAGGAGAGAACATTTTCAGAAGAGGAAATGGAAACACAAATCTCCACGAGCTTCAAACAAATTAAAATGTCCCAATTTTACTGTTTATAGCTGGTACTTGGATTAAAAAAAAAAAAATTAGAGCGTTGCAAAATAATGCATTGCAAACCCATTACGCCAAAACGTATTTTTCCCCGGCAGCACGTCACTTTATGTTATTTACTAAATCCGTAATCCTAAAACAGGGCACAATTTTTTCCCTTAATACAGTGCCTCTGATCTCACCCAATTAAACAATAATGTACATCAGCGTAGTGATTTTCTCGAAGCCTAATTATTATAACAGTCAGTGAAAAACATTTCAGAGGAACGTACCTACAACACACAGACAGCGCTGACAAAGAAACATAATTCTTAGATTTACAATTAATTACCCCCAGTGTCTATACCTTGCATTCAATTTGCATATCTTAAAACTGTTATAAATTTCGCCATGGTCCCTAGATTACATGCTATGGGTAACTTTCCTTTTTTTTTTTTTCCTCGTCCACAGTGATGTTTTTTCCCTATAGTCACGTCCAAAAGTCAATAAATATTATTATACTTTAGCGAAGGCTGGTTATAATTTTTCTTGCCTTTTCTCTGAATGTTTTCCATTATTTACTTCCTTGTTCCTCCTGCCCTCTCATTTATAATCCCCCAAAGAGCGTAGAGATATAAGAGTCTGGCTAGAAGACAAAGTGAGTGGTCAGTACAGGAGATGTTATCGGTCCCCAGGAATCTGGAGCTGCTGGGTGCCTGACATATTCTATACATCTTTTTAGTGTCATGCCCATTAAATAAATGCCGCTCGATGGGAACGCTGCAATGAACGCAGTCATTCCTGTCCTTGTTGTAAAGATTGTATGTGTGCTTTTTTTTCCTTTAGCAGAAAGACAATCCTGGAAACTAGATGACACCAGGCAGAAATGGCTAGACAAGCAGATTGGTGGTGGTAGAACGCTTGGTACTGCCTTGCTTTTAAAAGTATATACGCTATATTACCAAAAGTATTGGGGCGCCTGCCTTTACACACACATGAACTTTAATGGCATCCCAGTCTTAGTCCGTAGGGTTCATTATTGAGTTGACTCACCCTTTGCAGGTATGAAAGCTTTAACTCTTCTGGGAAGGCTGTCCACAAGGTTTAGGAGTGTCTATGGGAATGTTTGACCATTCTTCCAGAAGCGCATTTGTGAAGTCAGGCACTGATGTTGGACAAGAAGGCCTTGCTTGCAGTCTCCGCTCTAATTCATCCTAAAGGTGTTCTATCGGGTTGAGGTCAGGGCTCTGTGCAGGTCAGTCAAGTTCCTCCACCCCAAACTCGCTCATCCATGTCTTTATGGACCTTGCTTTGTGCACTGGCCCAAATCATTTGGCGGAGGGAGGGATTATGGTGTGGGGTTGTTTTTCAGGGGTAGGGCTTGGCCCCTTAGTTCCAGTGAAGGGAACTCTTAAAGCCATGACCTTGCTTAGTGCACTGGTGCGCAGTCATGTTGGAACAGGAAGGGGCCATCCCCAAACTGGGGCCAGTGGCCAGTGGTCTGGCTCGACAGGTGAGAGTACTTCAATCTAGGCTTCTCTGAGCCTGTCCACACTAATGGAGGCTCTTTAGGTCCACTTTTAGGTAAACTGTCTCAGACTACCTACATATTGAATTTAGGATTGTTGAATTTCCTGGTGTATTTACATTTTTCTGCGAAGGGTCTTCTGATCAGGGTCGGGACAAAGGGGGGGGGGGGTGGGATGGGTGGCTGCCCTGGGCGCATTACATTTTTCTTCGAAGGGTCTTCTGATCAGGGTCGGGACAAAGGGGGGGCGGGATGGGTGGCTGCCCTGGGCGCAATGGTTTACTGTAGAGATGGAAGCACTTTCCTTCTGTTACAAGGTTGACAGAAGTTAGTGACAATGGCATCACTACTCCTGTCAGCCCAGTGCTGTAAGCAGCAGGGAGAAGACGAGAGAGCCGGGACATTGGGCAGGCTGTGTTCTCACTCCCCCTCCTCCTTCCTGACAATGCAGCACTCTTGTATTAACAAGCAGACCGTGGTGTTCACAGACACATATTGTTTTTAAGGCTTCAATCTAGGCTTCTTTGAGTCTGTCTACACTAATGGAGGCCCTTTATGTCCACTTTTAGGTAGACTCAGTTTAATTAAATTCTGAATTTTGGGTTGCTGAATTTCCCAGTGCATTTCAATTTTTCTGCAAAGGGTGTCTTCTGATCAGGGATGGGCGGGTGCGGCGGCTGCCCTGGATGCAATGGTTTACTGTAGAGATGGGGGCACATTCCTTCTGTCACAAGGCTGACAGGAGTAGTGACAATGTCATCACTACTCCTGTCAGCCCAGCGCTGGGAGCAGCAAGAGAGGAGGAGAGAGCGGGGACTTGGTGCGAGCTGTGCTCTCTCTCCCTCTTCTCCTTCCTGACAATGAAGCCACTCTTGTATTAACAAACAGGTGGTGGTGTTCAAAGACACACAGGAGCTGCACTACCAGGAAGGAGGGAGAGAGAGAGCACAACTCGCACCGCCAAGTGGAGAAGTGTTCAGGAGAGAGCCAGGAGTGGAGGAGAGAATGGGGAATGGAGGAGAGAGCCAGCAGTGGAGGAGAGAACAATCAACAGAAGCATGTGTCCAGTGTTAAAACTGAGCTGCACAGTGATTTTGACAAGTGAGAGACTACTGGGCGTAGGATCCCCTGAGCTTGCACATCATGAATGGGAGGGGGGCGCAGTTTGGCATCTTTGCCGTGGGTGCTGGATGACCTTGTCCTGGCACTGCTTCTGATGTAGGAGCTTTTAAAGGGCTCAGGCGCAAAATGGCCACTGTTAGGCTCCTAAAAATACATTGAGAGCACCAAACAAGTATTGAAGCCCAGATACAGTCTATCGTCCACAGTACCTGGTAAAAAGCCAACATATTTCAAGGTTTATTTGGAGGGCTCCTTCATCAGGTCTTAAAATTGTTAGGTTTCTAAACCAGTGATTGGAGCAGGCATTTTGTTTCTTCACCAATGGAATGCCCAAGGTCCTTAAGCCCAGATGTACCTTAGACCCATTCTTCCTGGCTGGCTTTTGTAGCATATAGGAAGGTTGGAGTAAGTTATTCCTTTGCATGCATGTACAGGTGGCACTGGTGGTACATTGGCACTGGACTCACCAACACCAAATGGGATCCTGAGTATAATAAACAATAGACCAAATTGCCACAAGTCTCTGCAGTAGGTAGAGTGGTGTGGCAGGGCCAATTTCAGTCTTTATAATGGAGGGATTGTAACTACTGAGCTTTTTGTTGAAGTCTAGATACAGTCTATTGTTCCCAGTACCCTGTAAAAAGCCAACACATTTCAACGGTTCTATGAAGGGCCCCTTCATCAGGTCTTAAAAGTGTTAGGGTTCTAAACCATTGATTGGAGCAGGCATTTTGATTTCTCGCAAATGGCATGCTCAAGGTTCTTAAGTCCAGATCTACTTTAGACTCATTCGTCCTGGCTGGCTTTTGTAGCATATATGAAGGTTGGAATAAGTTATTCCTTTGCCTGCATGTAGAGGTGGCACTGATGGTACTATGGCACTAGGTCTGCAGTAGGTAGAAACCGTAAGCGGGATGGCAGGGCCAATTTCAATCTTTATAATGGAGGGATTTGAAACCACCAAGCTTTTTGTTGAAGTCTAGATACAGTCTATTATCCCCAGTACCTTGTAAAAAGCCAACACATTTCAAAGGTTCTGTGGAGGGCCCCTCCATCAGGTCTTAACAGTGTTAGGTTTCTAAACCATTGATTAGAGCAGGCATTTTGATTCTTCGCAAATGACATGCCCTAGGTTCTTAAGTCCAGAACTACCTTAGAGTCATTCTTCCTGGCTGACTTTTGTAGCATATATGAAGGTAAGAGTAAGCTATATGTTTTCTGCATGCACAGGTGGCACTGGTTATACATAGGGCACCAGGTGGGATCCCAAATACTTCAAACAGCATATGCTATGAGTCTATTTGCAGAAAGTGGCAACCGGGTGGAGGAAGCAGTCTCAAAATTCTTATTGGAGAGTTTTGCGACCACCAAGCTTTGTGCTTGGGCATTATCTTCTCCAGGTTATTATTGGTTAATGTACTCTAACTTGTTCCTTCAGTGACTTGCTTCCATTACTGGAAAATGTTATAACAGATACTACCACACCTAATGGCCAGTCATCTGACATTTTCACCTTGTATGGTGCAAAAGCAAACTTATTGGCATGGATGCCTGTTTTGCAAAAGGGCGATTCAGAAAGTCATATCACATGTTCTAAACATCTCTGTTGATAAAGCAGAACAAGGAAAAGCTGTTACTTAGTAGCACATCTTCAAAGGCAGCAGTGGATGAGATTTGTCAATGAAAGCAAAATATTGGTACTATGTTCCTTTTAGTTTTATGAACCCTTTTTAGCATCTTCTTGATCACTTAATTTATTTTCACCAGGCTGAATCAGAAAAAAAGTGATTTTACAAGTTGGAAAATATTTCATGTTTTTCAGTGGGGGTTGCAATGTGTGAGGCTTGAATTTAACCAAAAATTGGGGAAGTGTATTGCATAGGATCCACCATGCTGTCATTAAAAATTGGTTAGGCTTTCAAAAAACACACATTTGCTGACTAGGTGGGCATCTGTCTACTAACAGTCCATTGTAGACAATGGGGGAACATACTGAGGTGCAACTGGGTATCCACTAGCTGGATCTGAATAGTGGTGCTGATCTGAAATAAACATTTGTAATGCCTTGCTGTGCAATTTCAACCATCCTGGTGATGCACTACTAGACAGTAGGGTTTTGGGCAAGATTCTTTTGAAATGTAAGGTCTTTTTTAGCTTCTTATATGCTTTTATATGTTTTTTTTTCCAGTTGTGCGGAGAGGGACATCATCAGGTGTTGAATGTTCTTTCTTTAACTTTAAGCTCACAAAATTGTGATTTTCTCACTACAAACTGGTTCAAATGGCTGTGAACAATCTAGCAACCTGTTTTTTTTTCTCATTCCATTTCAAACCAGAAACCAAAAGCTGCTTCATAACAATAGGAGGACATAAGATTTGCAGTAAAGTTAGAATGCATTATATATATGGGTCAAGATAAACTCTATTGTTTCTCCTTAAACTCTGAATTCTAATAAGAAGATTTTTTACGGATGTTGGAATTTTAAAAAACGTATATGAAGAATCATATGTATATAATGTCATTTTAAAAAGTACTGTATATGAAGAACCAGTCTATTCTATTGTTGGAAGGAATGGTGGTTATATTTGTAGTATCCAGTAATTTCAGCACTGTGTCTTTTGCAATGGTTTATGATAAATTCCACAGATTTTATGTTGCCTTGGCAGCTCCTATATATGCCTGGTGAGGGTTGTGGCCTTCTGTTCTGCATCCTTGGCTCCTTTTCAGGCGTCCAACCCTTTTGGGAGAGATTGGGTATCCTTCAGCCCAATAGCTCCAAAAAACACATTTGAGTGTACATATACATATATACTATTTATATGTTTTGTGATTCATCTTACAGTGATCTGTTGCTTCCTAAATCCTGAAGGCAAGTAATAAAATGTATGGGATCTTAATTAAAATGTTGCATGTGATGTTTATACCGTACCACCACAGGAGTCATGATCGCGGCACAGTGCTATGAATCAACTGTGGCTGTGATATTTCCCATTCTGCAACCGCCATGTACCTATATTAGGTCAATGATGTCTCCAGCATCCCTGCCCTGCAGCTGACTTAAACAAAGGAGTGAGGATACTAGTAACATTGTCAATCTATTATGAGCACATGACCATATTAAGTCAATGTCATTGTTCTGATATGACCATGTGGCCATGTTGTATCAGTGGTATGGGAGCTACGGGAAACTGGTAAACATGTCCAAACAGACTGATACAGTTCAACAACATGGAGGCAAGTAAAATGCCTCCTATCTTTTCAACTCAGCCCCACGACTCCTATTTCGTGAGATCAAAATTTTCCAAATACTGGTGACATCATTGACGTAACAGGAGCACATGACCATATTTTGTCAATAACATTGTCCAAATATGGCCATATCAGCTCAGTGATGTCACCAGCAGGTAGCATGTCATATAACCATATTGGGTTAATAATGTCACTAGCATGTGGCATGTGACCGTATGGACATATTGGGTCAGTGATGTCACCAGTATGTGGCATGTGGCCATATTGGTTCAATGATGTCACCAGTATGTGGCATGTGGCCATATTGGGTCAATGATGTCACCAGCATGTGGCCATATGGCAATATTGGGTCAATGATATCACCAGCATGTAGCATGTGGCCATATCAGGTCAGTGATGTCACCAGCAGGTAGCATGTGGTCACATAACCATATTGGGTTAATAATGTCACTAGCATGTGGCATGTGACCGTATGGACATATTGGGTCAGTGATGTCACCAGTATGTGGCCAAATGGCCATATTGGGTCAATGATGTCACCAGCATGTGGCATGTGGCCGTATTGGGTCAATAATGTCACCAGTATGTGGCATGTGGCCATATGGTCACATTGGGTCAATGATGTCACCAGCATGTGCCATTTGGCCATATGGCCATATTGGGTCAATGATATCACCAGCATGTAGCATGTCGCCATATCAGGTCAGTGATGTCACCAGCAGGTAGCATGTGGTCAAATAACCATATTGGGTTAATAATGTCACTAGCATGTGACATGTGACCGTATGGACACATTGAGCCAGTGATGTCACAGTATGTGGCATGTTGCCATATAGCCATATTGGGTTAATAATGTCACCAGTATGTGGCATGTGGCCATATAGCCATATTGGGTCAATGATATCACCAACATGTAGCATGTGGCCATATCAGGTCAGTAATGTCACCAGCAGGTAGCATGTGGTCACATAACCATATTGGGTTAATAATGTCACTAGCATGTGACATGTGATCGTATGGACATATTGAGCCAGTGATCTCACCAGTATGTGGCATGTGGCCATATAGCCATATTGGGTTACTAATGTCACCAGCATGTGGCATGTGACTATATCGCCATATTAGGTCAATTATGTCACCAGCGTGTAGCCATATTTGGTCAATTATGTCACCAGCATCTCTGCCTCTGATGTCACCAGCATCTCTGCCTTTTTTTTTCTATCCAACTGTGGGGCGAGGAATTCCACACCACAGCCAATTGGGCCAGAGGCCTTCTATCATCTGACAGCTATCCTTAGCTCATACTTAGTAGACAGCGTACTGTGCTGTGTGGCAGAACTGTATAAATCTCAAGACTGGATGGACAGAAATACAAATCCTTTGGCAGCTTTGCATTTCATCTGTATATGTAGCTGTTTCCTGTTCAGCTTTTAAAGTACAAAAAAAAATCCACATCATGCAGCGATTTTAATAATTCAAAAACGGTTTTCTGCTAATCGAACAGTGGCGTAATCGGCACTCGAGCGTCACCGGCCCTGTTTGGCAAAACGGCTTAAGTAGCGAAGATTTTCTGAGTCTTAGGCTCTATATACATCTGTTAAATTACTCTGAGATCTCATTAAATAAAGCTAATGTACTTGTAAAACAGTAGGTAGAGCCTGTATATCATTGTAATAGCTCGAGTCAGCCATTCTGTCGGGGAGCCAGCCAACGAGGGTAGGTGCATTCTGGTCAGTGTCTCGGGTTCCGAGGAGATAAATCAAAACAGTTTTTTTTTTTCCTTTTTGTGCTGCTCCGGTATTGTGTATTTCCAAGTTTGACGGATTGATGGTAGCCAAGAAGATGAATCTGCACGTACACCCTTGTCTTTTATTTTTCCCTCCTCTGCTTGCGTTTGCCAAGGTGATAACGCGCCTCTCTATCCGGACGTCGCTTGTCTCATATTAAACACAGCAGGAACACATAAGGAAGATGCACTTGTGCGCTCCGTAACATAAGGGCCTGCAGATGTACTGGAGGTCCCAGGTGAGACCCACGGTGGAATAAAGCGGGACCCGTACAAGGAAGTCACGGTGGATGGATGATCTGCCAGCCTCGAGATGACGTGGTGACTATGATGGATGGAAAAAATAAAAAGATCAAAAGATCATTTTTGTAATTATCTCTTTCCTGGGGATCTTTAATTATTTACACATTTAGCGCACTTCCAGTGTTTGTAGAGTGCCGATATAGTCTGCTGCATCTTACACAAGAGTTGTAATGGGTGCCCATGAAGCTTGCAGTCTATTGTCCCAAGGACAGTCATAATGGAAGATAAGTGGTTAGGTTGTGGGAGACAACAGGAACACCGAAAACAATGCACAAAAATGTGGAGAACATACAAGTATTATGCAGATACGGTTCCTGCTAGCAAATGAGGTGAAGGCTTCAGTGCTGTACACTAACTATAAAAATCTGATAGTATCCCAAAATATTTCTGTGTTTGGTAAGGTAGCAACTGTCCAAGAATAGGAAATAGCCCCATCAACCCACCTTCCCTCAACTACAAGGGACATGTGGATCTGAGATACTACAGATCTTTAAACGCTGCATCACTTACTACTGACCCATGAACCCTGCATCACTTACTACTGACCCATGAACCATGCATCACTTACAATTGACCCATGAACCCTGCATCACTTACAATTGACCCATGAACCCTGCATCACTTACTACTGACCCATGAACCATGCATCACTTACTACTGACCCACGAACTCTGCATCACTTACTACTGCCCCATGAACCCTGCATCACTTACTACTGACCCATGAACTCTGCATCACTTACTACTGCCCCATGAACCCTGCATTACTTACTACTGACCCATGAACCCTGCATCACTTACTACTGACCCATGAACCCTGCATCACTTACTACTGCCCCATGAACCCTGCATCACTTACTACTGACCCATGAACCATGCATCACTTACCACTGACCCATGAACTCTGCATCACTTACTACTGCCCCATGAACCCTGCATCACATACTACTGACCTATGAACCAAACATCACTTACTACTGACCCATGAACCCTGTATCATTTACTACTGACCCATGAACCCTGCATCACTTACTACTGACCCATGAACCTGGCATCACTTACTACTGACCCATAAACCCTGCATCACTTACTACTGACCCATGAACCATGCATCACTCACTACTGACCCATGAACCGTGTATCACTTATTACTGACCCATGAACCGGGCATCACTTACAACTGACCCATGAACCCTGTATCACTTACTACTGACCCATGAACCCTACATCACTTACCACTGACCCGTGAACCCTGCATCACTTACTATTGACCCATGAACCCTACATCACTTACCACTGACCCATGAACCCTGCATCACTTACTACTGACCCATGAACCAAACATCACTTACTACTGACCCATGAACCCTGTATCATTTACTACTGACCCATGAACCGTGCATCACTTACTATGGACTTCTGAATGCTGCGTCGTTTGCTGCTGAACTCTGAGTCACTTATTACTGACCCCTGAACTCTGAGTCACCTCCTACTGGCCCCTAAACTCAGAGTCATTTACTACTGACCTCTTAACGCTGTGTCACTTACTGTTCACTTCTGAATGCTACATCATTAACTACTGACCCCTGAACTCACCGTCACTTACTACTGACCCCTGAACTCACTGTCACTTACTACTGACCCCTGAACTCACCGTCACTTACTACTGACCCCTGAACTCACTGTCACTTACTTCTGACCCCAAAAATCACCGTCACTTACTACTGACCCCTGAATTCACCATCAATTAATACTGACCCCTGAAATCACTGTCACTTACTATTGACCCCTGAATTCGCTGTCACTTACTACTGACCTTTGAACTCACTGCCACTTACTACTGACTCCTGAATTCACTGCCACTAACTACTAACCCCTGAACACACTGTCACTTACTACTGACCCCTGAACTCTGAGTCACTTACTACTGACCTCTGAGTCACTTACTACTGACCCCTGAATTCACTGTCCCTTACTACTGACCCCTGAACTCACCGTCACTTACTATTAACCCCTGAACTCACTGTTACTTACTACTGACCCCTGAACTCACCGTCACTTACTACTGACCCCTGAACTCACCGTCACTTACTACTGGCCCCTAAACTCAGAGTCATTTACTACTGACCTCTAAACGCTGTGTCACTTACTGTTCACTTCTGAATGCTACATCATTAACTACTGACCCCTGAACTCACCGTCACTTACTACTGACCCCTGAACTCACTGTCACTTACTACTGACCCCTGAACTCACCGTCACTTACTACTGACCCCTGAACTCACTGTCACTTACTTCTGACCCCAAAAATCACCGTCACTTACTACTCACCCCTGAATTCACCATCAATTAATACTGACCCCTGAAATCACTGTCACTTACTATTGACCCCTGAATTCGCTGTCACTTACTACTGACCTTTGAACTCACTGCCACTTACTACTGACTCCTGAATTCACTGCCACTAACTACTAACCCCTGAACACACTGTCACTTACTACTGACCCCTGAACTCTGAGTCACTTACTACTGACCTCTGAGTCACTTACTACTGACCCCTGAATTCACTGTCCCTTACTACTGACCCCTGAACTCACCGTCACTTACTATTAACCCCTGAACTCACTGTTACTTACTACTGACCCCTGAATTCACTGTCCCTTACTACTGACCCCTGAACTCACCGTCACTTACTATTAACCCCTGAACTCACTGTTACTTACTACTGACCCCTTAACTCACTGTCACTTACTACTGACCCCTGAACTCACTGTCACTACTGACCCCTGAACAATGCATCACATATTGTTGACTTCTGATTGTTGTGTCATTTACTACTGACTCCTGAACTCTGAGTCACTGCTGGCCACTAAACTCACATCACTTACTACTGACCCCTAAACTATGGCCCTGATTTACTATACCTCCCAAATCTACTCCAGCAGTGCCTTAAAATAACTCCCAGTTAAAGGCAATTACAACTTCAGCTCTCACCCACTCGAGTAAAATAGCACACTTGCGAGCTCTATTTGCCTGTGAAGATGCCTCTCAGGTTATGTGCTGATGTTGGCTGGGATTGAACTTGCAGTTGTATGCAAGTTCATTGCCCAAAAAAAAAAAAAACATTTCCACCCCTCTCTCTAATTGTAACAGCCTTAGCCCCAGGGCACATAAAACCCGTTACTTGAACGTATGTTGACGTTCAAGTTAGGGTCGGTTGTAGTCGTGTATTGGACTCTCCGTAGAAGTGTCCGTTTATCTCGAGCGTTCACACGATAAAATGAGCTCACCCACTCTCGACTTCAACATTAACGGAAATTGACCCTCAATAAAATTCTGTGACGACCTCATCTAAACCCTCCATATCATTTAGTCCCGGTATCAAATCCCCAGTCATCATTCACTACACTCAAATCACCGGTCGTCACTGAGTCTCAAGTCCTCAGTCATCATTTACTGTGTTGTTAGTCTTCAGTTGTTATACACTACGTAACAAGTCCCCAGTCATC
>BLSH010388914.1:1494940-1508896 GCA_018402905.1 Glandirana rugosa | reverse complement strand
CAGTAACAATTGTAACATTAGAATGAATGGCAGAAACTTGCACTTGGCAAAATAACTCTCCTCTTCACAGTGTTATTTTACACTTCACACAGTGTAAAATAACACTGATTTTGGTATTTACTAACTACTCAAGGAATTACTCCATGAGAGTTATTTTGAGAGTTGTTTTGTGTCTGAGCATGCTCAGTTGTGCTCAGCTGTGCTCGGTGTCTAGGAGTAAAGAGCCGGGGTATTTGTCTCTGCTCAGACTTTTTAAGATATTTCAGTGTAGAAATCACTTTTTCACACAGTTTAAAAGCAGATTATCTTTAAACAATATACCGCATATTTTAGCGCAATTTAGGGGATCAGATTATGCTCCAAACATTATTTCTATTTGCACAACTCCAGGTCTGGGCTGGAGTAAGGAGTTGGGAGTTATCTGTGACCTTGGAGCTTTAGTGAATTCCATTTTGGCCGTTATTTACCGCCCAGCGCTATTGTGAATACCGTTTTAGCGCTATTTACCGCGAATCGCGGTAATTACCGCGATTCGCGGCAATTTTGCCGCTATTTTGCGGCAATTTTGCCGCTATTTTGCGGCAGCACTATAGTAAATGACCCCCTATGTGTCACTACTGACCCCTGGACCCTGCATTACTTACTACCGACCTCTGCGTCAGTTACTACTGACCCCTGAACTCTGCGTCACTGATTTGGACCTCTTCTGTGGCCCAGTAGGTGAGGCTAAATCACAGCCAATCACAGCCCAGCTACAGGGGCGGTTTACAGCCAATCACAACCCTGCTACAGGGCCCCCACCTCGCCACATTGCCCTTTAGCACACACACCCTCTCCAGCATAAACAAACAGTGATCTTTACTATGTTGCAGCTGCCTGTGACAAGTGCAGCTGCAGCAGAAAAGGGGAGCTGATCGGTGCTTCTCAACACTTATGCAACGTGTGGGAGCACAGTGGGCCCCACCTTCCTTGGGGTCCATGTGCACGGCACACATTGCACACATTAAACCACTGCTTCCCTCATGTTACTTGTTCAGGTGAGGAGATTTATCTCACTTTGAAGAGATTTCATTTCACTTCCTATTGTGTGGAGGGGATGGGGCATAAAGAGAAATCCCCCTAAAGGCGAAAAACGGTAACCATTCCCTACTCTATCCAAAAAAAATGGTCTTGGCTTTAGCTATTCTTTAAACGTATGCAGGTACACCCTGAGCGGTAAGTACAAATTGGCTTTAGGCGTTTATTGTTTCATAGACGGGCAGCAAACCACACACCCTGGCTGAGCCTTTCCTAATTCACCGCTCCCGCCCCGAGATAATAACACACTTTAACGGTCGTACATATGGCCGATTTCTAAAGATCAGCCATCCGAAATGTTGTACAACATGTCAGGGCTGCAGTTCCGGCTGAAATACGAACTTAATCATGAAAATTTTAGAGCCTCATTAAAACGTGGATAAAGTCCATATTTGGCATGGCAGAACCCAAAGGTTAAAGTTGTATATAACGTGTTCCTCCGACGAGCTGAGCCATTATCTCGGAATGCTGTGGTTTATCCTACTTTATACCTCGCTAAAGAGGACACCCAGATAGGAGAAGGGACAGGCGGGTGAGTGCACCATAACCACGGCGATCATCGTAAAGCTGATCTATGGCATGGCGGCCTTTTGAAATTGTCAGAGCGTATTTGACATATCCCCCCCCATCTCTTTTGTTACCTCTACTCTTTTAAAGTAGTAATATGCAGTAAAGCTGAACTCCTGGCATACAGATGGAATATATAAAATGGATCTGTTTTACCTGCCAAAGAATCTGTATTTCTGTTCATCCAGTCCTGAGATCAATACAGCTCTGCCACAGAGCACAGCCCGTATTTTTCTCTGCTTTAAGCTGACTTTTATTTGCAGGTCTCTTCCCCACCCCCAGCCAGGACCCTCTTAATACCTTCATGGGCCCCTGGGCAAAGTAATGTACTGGGGCACTTACAAGCCTGTGCCAATTTATGCACCTGCTCTCAAGGATTCTAAGTATAAATATTTTGATGGAATTAAACATATATTCATTAGTACTTTCAATAAAATAGATTTTAAACAGTAGGAAAACATGGAATAAATCAAATAATAATCAACACCAAGTGCATAGTACTAGGGGGAACACAGTATGGGGGGGGGGGGGTGCAGGAGGCCACAATACAGGTTTCGGGGTCCTGCCCGGAACACAGCCATCCGGAGACAGCTTAGTAAAAACCATAACTGTCCCGGCAAATCTGGGCCAGTTGGCAAGTATGATGTAATGCAAGATTATCATGGGGCCACCATGTATGTGGAGCCCTGGGCAGTGCCCAGGCTGCCCATGCATTAAGACGGTCTTGCCCAAAGCATGTGACCGGACAGTGAAAAGAGAAGCAGAACACTGATGAGCTAATTTCTCTGTCAATATGCTCTTTCTTCCAATCAGCATGCTCCTTGTCAGCACATGAACTGATTGGCTCCTTGTACTACTTTTTCTGAGTCCAGGTCATTCCAGACCTACCTTCTCCGGTAAAAATATTATTAGACTGACAAATTTTCCCCTGCACTCTATCCATCTACTCTGCACAAAAAAAACCTAATTAAACTATTTCAACATTTGGGTTAAAACAGAGGATTTTGTACATTTGCAAATACATGTAAAGCCAAGGTGCCTTTTTTTTTTTTTTTTTTTTTAACAAAGAACCTGTATTGTGGATTCCACAAACCTCCAAAAATCATAAATATATATTTAAAAATATGCAATTATTATTATTATTATTAACATTAATACTACTACTATTATTATTATTATATAATAATTATTATAATAAATACATTTATTTCCCACATAATGGTTTATTGTAGAAAAATAATTATGATAATCTTCAAAAAAAAGCAACAGCCATCGCTCTTAGACTTTATTGAAGATAAGTACTCCACATTTTTTGGTAGATATATTTATGAATTTTTTGAGGTTTGTGAAAGACCATATTGTGAGTTCTTCTAATGTGAGTGGCTTGAAGTAATTAGTACCGAGGATTCCAAACTGCTTATGCTTCGTTTTTGAACTTGGAGTCAGAATAACTTTTTGGGTTTTGAATTCTGTTTTTCGGGGATTCCAATGAATTGCTCTGCCTTGATGAAGCAAATTTTGTTTGCTGTCTATTTATTTATTGCATTAAATGCTTCCCAGATAGGGATGAGTGAATCTAGGAATTCTCAACTCCAAGAAAGTAGGGTGAAAATTAGGAGAATTGGTCAAAATTTAGTATCTTTTGTGAAATGTGTTGGATAAGGCAAAATTATAGTGTTTTATTTTAGTGTGCAAAAGGCTTAAAGCTGAACTTTAAGATGATATACAAAACAAAAATCAATGCAAATTTGTAATCATTAATACATCGTTGAGTCCAAGTTCACACTGATGTGGTGAGATTTTACATGCCAGTGCAGTGCAATTTTGCGGTGCGATTTGTGCTTTTCAGATGCGATTTTAACAGGCTATAGAGCTTAAAATCGCACTGCTTCGCACTAAACTCACACAGGACCCTTTTTTGAACTACCAGAATCGCACTGCATCTATGTGAACGGCCATCATAGGAAGCAATGTTTTTTCACTTGACGCGCAAATCTACGCATTCTGGAAGGCATCAGATTTGCACCGGGACTAAATGCATTTTTTAATTGAAAGCTGTGTAAGTACCTGAACTTGTCCTGGTATCAGCCTTTCACAGTTCCTGTGGAGCAAATCAGTTCATGTGCTGACAAGAAGCAAGCATGCTGATAAGAGGAGAGAGCAGAGTGACAGTATGATGAGCTCATCACTGTATTTCTTCTCCTTTCACTGTCCAGTTACAGGCTTGGGCAAGTCAAGGATGACCTGGAGGACATCTAGTCCAGTGGGACTTAGAAGAAGTGGTGCATGAAGTGGCAAAAGGATCCTGGACCTGTCACTCCTTGAGAGGAAGTACACTAAGAGGTAAGTGTGCCCTAATGTGCAAGTATGCTGTATGGCAACAGCCTACCCACCCTATGCGGAATACAGTTCTGCTTTGGTGACTTCTGAGCAAAGCTCTTTTGGCCTTATAGAGAGCCAGTCGTTTTGACCTGACCTGTAGACTCCCACAGAAAAAGAGAAGCCGAGAAGCACCATCTCTGTTCAGCTATTAAGCACTAAGCAGACCATGCAAATGTGGTGAGCAATTATGACTGTCCTATGTTCCTGCATATTTATAAATCAGCCTTACTCAACCTTTCTACTTTAGGAGGAAATAATATTCAGGTCTTGGAGAACCTCTGCTCAAATGATTAGACCTTCATTTCATGGTACATTAGCATGATCATAGGTTGTACCTATTGAACACATTAAAAAAAAATTGTGGATTCCTCTTGCATTAATGGTCAATGTAGAAGTGACCTCTTAAATTGATGGTTAGTAGAAAATTGCCCCCTTGCATTGGTGGTCATTGTAAGTGTGATATCAACTCATCATTGCTCGTTGGTCAAGGAACCCCTAGCAACCTCAGAACCCTAGCTGGAAAAGGCTTGTGAATAAGCCAACAGTGGTGAAATGCATGAAGGAAGTGTGTTTTTTGAGTGGTGATACCTATGTAGGCAGTTGCTTTGTTGACATCTGATTAAAAATGGCAGAAAGCGATAATATTGGAGACCCTTTAGTCATGGTTAGTAGAAAATTGCCCCCTTGCATTGGTGATCATTGTAAGTGTGATATCAACTCACCATTGCTCATTGGTCAAGGAACCCTAGCAACCTCAGAAGGATTTCTTGGGATCCATGGAACCCTATTTGGAAAAGGTTTGTGAAAAAGCCAACAAGATATTATTGGGGTCCCTTTAGTCATGATTAATAGAAAATTGCCCCCTTGCATTGGTGGTCATTGTAAGTGTGATATCAACTCACCATTGCTCATTGGTCAAGGAACCCTAGCAACCTCAGGAGGAATCCTTGGGATCCATGGAACCCTAGTTGGAAAAGGCTTGTGAACAAGCCAACAAGATAATATTGGAGACCCTTTAGTCATGGTTAGTAAAAAACTGCTCCCTTGCATTGGTGGTCATTGTATGTGCGATATCAACTCACCACTGCTCATTGGTCAAGGAACCCCTAGAAACCTCAGAAGGCACCCTTGTGTTTCACAGAAAAAACACTTGTTAGAAAATGCTTGTGAACAAGTCGATGGTGGGAAAACATCGAGGAAGTGTGCCTTTTGGGTGGAGATACCTATTATGCATGCAGTCGCTGTCAGGAAAGACGTAGAGCCCATGTGCCCATGAGAAGGGATGCTGTGAGCAGACGCAGACACGAACGAACGAACGCCCGGTACGAACGTTCGTGTGCACGCGCGACTGGGAGCCACGCATCCCCGTTCGTAACCGTTCTTGGCGCCAATGGGACTATTTAAACTGAACAGTGACATGAGTTCAATATCGTCTGGTCTACAACGTTCCTGTGATTCCTGCTACCCGTCTACCCGCTGTACCTGTTTCCCTGACTTCTTGGCTTGATCCTGACACCGCTACTATCCGCCTGCCCTGACCTCTGGCTATTCCTGATGATCCACTTGCCTGCTCCTTGGTACCACGCTGCCTGCCCGTTGCCGACCCGGCCTGTATCTGACTACTCTCCTGCCTGCTCCTCAGTTCCTGATCTGCCTGTCTGCTGTCTGATCCGGTCCATCCCTGGCCTTCTCATCCAGCATCACCTGCTTGGTCTAGTCGGACGGGGCTATCATCAACTGTTCCTGGGGTTTCATCTCTGCTCCATCAAGCTTTATTCCCAGCCCTGCCTGTGTCCATCGCACCAGTGTTCCTGTCAAGCACTCGTGCCATTCTGCACTCTTGAACCTTCTGTTCGCTACATCAGGGGTTCCTGAGTCAGGATTGTAAGTGAGGCTGTCCTCAGCAACTGCAGACTCCACCACCAGGTATGTGACAGTCGCTTTGTTGACATCTGATTAAAAATGCAAGGAAAAGATAACATTGGAGACACTTTAGTCGTGATTAGCAGAAAATTGCCCCCTTGCACTGGTGGTCATTGTACGTGTGATATCAGTTCACCATTGCTCATTGATCAAGGAACCCCTAGCAACCTTAGAAGGAATCCTTGTGTTTCACAGAACCCTACCTGGGAATGGATTGTGAACAAGCCAACAGTGGCGAAACGTGTCAAGGAAGTGTGTTTTTTTTGGGTGGAGATACATATAGTATGTATGCAGCTACTTTGTTGACATATCATTAAAAATACCAGGAAGAGATATTATTGGAGTGCATTTTTCATCTTTCTATGTTATTTAATGGTAAGCGAAGATGGGCTATAGGAGTTGACACCCAGATTGTTCACAGGTGGCAAGGGGTGCTGGTTTGTTGCAGTGTGGTGTATTTAGGTATGCTTTCACTAGTTGAGAAAGGCTGTTATAAACTATACCAGATATAAGGGTTTTACAACACAAGTTGATAAGATTAACCCAAACTGATCTGATTTACATCTCCATCTATATGAAACTGCAAAAAAAAAAAACAAGAGATTGCCTATAATAGTAGCTCCGGAAGGCTGGAGAGTAACAATGCAATATAAGTTTATTTTTTCAGTTTCGATCTCACAAACTGTGAAAGTCAAACCGAGAAGCATTCCGCTGACCTTTCTGCATGTCTGCCCTATATTCACTGGCTGTCAGCACATGGTAGCCATTCGTCACTGCCATCCGTCATTCCTGTGCCGTTCCCATCAGTCCTATTATCTGGGATGAAGAGAGAGGGCCGCATATAGCCTGCAGCATCATTAGGCCCTTGGCTCCCAGGTACCCAGGTAGTCCAGGTGGCTTGTTATTTATAATAAAGGAAAGACACAGCAGAACGGTGACGACGGGCAGCCCAGGAGGCTCGGATGGAAAGGACGAGCGCTGAGGTGTCATCACTGAAGGACAGCTAAAAGTGGACCTTCCCCATCCCCCCCACCACAGGCGGAAAGGATTTATTGAACATCTGTTCAGGTCTCGGTCATGATGATTGATTTGTTTAATTGCTAACACTTCTCCCAAGTAACTTTTGAATATTTAATGTCAACTTTTGAAGGATATTGTGCCGTGTCACGTCTCAATCTAAGCTTCCATCCGACTTCTGATGGGGAGTCAACGATGATTGAAATGGCCACATTAATCCGCCAATAAAAGCAGCAGAAGATAAATGGTCAACTCAACTACTTCTGGCCTAGCTCTCAGCTGTGCCTGTTATAGATGGATAGAACGGCTTCTAGGCCTAGTGGTGGCCACGCAAGTATTGATATGATCATTCATTCACGCATTCAATGCAACCAAAAAAAATTAAAATCGCAAGACCCTTACTCCAATCAAATTAGTGAGCTCTTCAACTTCGTCTTTGCCATGTCAATTGGCTATGGCAGGAATTTGTTGACTGCTTCAGATTGATCAAACAAATATATCTGTGTGTTTTGGTGAACCCACCATGATACAGACTGATTTTACTGTAGCGGTGTCCCCAACCCCTAGAGCAGGGGTAGGCAACCTGTGGCCCTCCAGCTGTTGTGGAACTACATTTCCCATGAGGCATTGCAAGGCTGGCAGTTACAATTACTCCCAGAGGCAGGAGGCTGGAGGGCCGCAGGTTGCCTACCCTTGCCCTAGAGGCTAGACAAGTGCGGTTCGTATTGTTCCAAATTAATATTCAGCCAAATTTTTACAATATTCCGATATATCCGAATTACAGTATAAACAAAGTTTAGTGAATGTTCCAAATAACGAAACAAAATTTGCCCGAAATTCCATTCTATTAGAATTTGAACTGTAAACATACTACTGGAATCAAAGACTGTGTGTGTTATTAGAGTGCCATTTGAAATAACGCTGTTTTTGTTAAGCCAAAGGTGATTTAAAGGGTCATTGTAATCATTTGATGAAGATTTTATTTTGTTAGTTCATTTTCTGCATTCGAATCGAGAAAAATATAACATTTTTTTTCGTCCGATTCGAAAATTTATCAATCTGAACGCTTTGAAACAAAAAAAAAGTAATTTGAAGAAAATTAAAAAATTCAGAATAAGATTTCCGAATACGAATTCCAAATACGAATTGAACAAATCAACCGGATTTAACTAAACAAAATAACTGGATTAACGAATAAAAACAAATACAACACCTGATGCCCCAACCCTGCACTGCTTCTCTCAAGCCTGGGTAGGCCTCAGACCGGCTCAGGCTTCTGTTCTAGCAACCTAGCAGTGCAATATGCAGCCACCCAGACAGCCGTCTAGGTGGCACAGAACCCCGATCACATGACTCCTCCCGAATAACTAGGCTCTATGCGGCCACCCAGGCAGCCGTCTAGATGGCACAGAACCCCGATCACCCGACTCCTCCCGAATTACTAGGATCTCCCAGCAGGCCAAGGGGCTAAAGAAACCCCTGCCAGTTGGCTGAGACAACCCATCCACTCCTAGTCTGGATTCACTATGCCCTTGTCATTCTAATGCCACAGGCAACAATGCCACCGAATAACAGAAGAGAGAGGTGCATCAAATCCAGATTTAGGGAAAAGTCAGTGAATCTCCCTAAAAATCAGCCAGGCTAGTTACCACCTGGGAAACTTTGTTAGCAACCTTGCCTAATACAAGGGTGCTGCATAACAATCGTTAATTGATTTGATTTTTGGCTAATAAATCATATTTACAATAGCTGGTTGCATTATTTGATACTTTAAACAATTATTTATTTGTAGCGCTACCCCTGAGAGGGCTGCTAGTATTTTCCCCTAAAAGTACAGAGGCTGCCCTTCCCCACAAGCATCAGTCCATTCACATCAGCTTTAATAATCCAGTCTAGGGGATGTCTTTTTGAATTTTTCTGCTTGCAGAACTTCAACAGGAAAAGGGGACTTGGCCATGGGATACTTCAAAATGCTTGGCACTTAATAGGGTTACAGGTCAATCTTCTTTTAGGAGTAATAGTAAGTGTGAACAGTCTAAAGCCTCACAGGAGAAGACTATGGGGAAAATCTTTTTGGCATCTGGCTACCTTGCACTGGGCATCCAGTGTAGCTTCCAGAACACTAGCCAGTCTCAGTGATCATTTCAAGGTCACTTCTTACAAGTCCCCAGGACAGATGCCAACTTTCTCCGACCCTGGTCCAGTGAGTGAGATGGCAACACTCAGGACCAGATCCCTTGTGGAGTAGTTCTCCATTAATCTCCAAGCAAAGTCCACCCAGGCCCTCAGCTCTGCCACTGCTGAGGCCTCAAAAACAGCTGTTTATTCCTCTGGCTCTGGAACCCTCCTGAAGAGAATGAACCCTGCTATCTAGTGTCTCAGACTATTTATCACCATTTAAGCCCCTTACTCTCCTCTCCAGGGAATGGCTGGAACCTGATAAATATTCTGCATTTTGTTTTGACTCTCCTGCTCTGAGCTCTGGAGGTTTCTTTCAGAGGCAGACAGAAGCAATCAAACTCCCAGCCTGTGAAACCCTGAACAGGCCAGAACAAAAAATGACTTCTCCCCTAATTAAAGAAGGAGCCAAGAACTAAATTTACCTAGCAGCCTACACTAGGAAGGGGCTAAATGTTTGTTTTGTAATGGTTCATACCTAGATTGATCGCAAATTGCTAGGTGTTTTCTCACCATAAGATTAGAATATACACAGTGGTGGTCATAGTCATCAAAGGGAACTTGTGCAAGACTAACTTTTGGGTCCCTCATGCAACTGCTGGCAAAGAAAAAAATATTTTTCATTGTGTACCAATTTACAGCTAGATGGAAGTCAGCTGGATCCAAGAACCTGCCTGACCAACATCCAGTATAAATAGACCTCGCAAGTCCCAAAAGGGCTACAAACGGTACATCTACCCCTAGCTGTACATTACTTAATTATTTATCTATTTCATAACCTGGTATGAGGAATAGGCAGAGATTCAGCTATGTAAGGCCTATGATATATTAGCCATTCTGCATACAAGTCTCTAGAGTGGGCAAAGAAACCACTCACCTGTTTCCATGGCATCACTCCCTTGCTGGATGCAATGGAGGAGCAATGCTGTAAAAACAGTTGTTGGGGGCTTTTTGGCAACCCAGGGACACTTATGCTGGTGTTTCATAGACCTTAGGATTTCTATAGTGAGAAATAATAGAGGCTCTTGTTATGGTACACATGGATTTTCTGTCCTGTTGGAAATGAGCCTCTCTAAAAGAAAGGGCTTTGGGGAAAATTACATATTTACACAGCAGGCAGGTACATGGGCATAGCACTGACTAGGTGCTCAATGCAATTTATGGAATTTGTTGAATCAGAAAACCACAGTATGTCTTTTTTGGTTGAAAATATTTTGGTAAATGATTCCTGGGCTAGCTGCAAGAAATTTCACACACAAAAGAAAGTCATAAATCGTAAATGATCACAACTCTAATGCAATAATAACTAAGTACGATGCCATTGCCCTGACCTCAACATCTAACCCGAAGCCTGAAATTATCCTCCAAATGTAACTGTCAAACCTACCCTGTATGTAACCCCTACACATGACTGATAATCCTAAAATGACCCTGCCAGGGTAAAAGAAAATCCTGAAGGAAGGTAACTGCATAGAAGAGTTATTATACTCACCCCTATGGTGGCCCATGTCTCCTGCCTCCCCTCCATTTCAGTACTTTGTTAGTATCTTCAGCATTTGACACCTCCGGGAGCATTAGATGACTATTTCCATGTCGCATGGCACAGTTCAATCCTTCAACCCATAAACTCACTATAGTGTGTCTTTAACCTTAATCCTTTGCACAGACATTTCTCCTAACCCAAACCCTGATCCTAATATAATAAAGAATGATATTTTAATGTTAACAATACCAGTACGTGGCAAAATTTACTTTCACCACATCAATAATGCCAAAAAATGTGTGACTCTCGTGAGCTTGGTCCTCAAGGCAATTGTTTACCACCTGAGCTTCCTTATTGGTCAATTGTGCTGCCTGCTACATTAAAGGACTAGTTGGAAAGCTCCAGAGGAAAGAAGGCTGCATGGACAAGCTTGACTTTTAAAGGAAAAGCCAAGATCTGTTTAGAGGTCCAGCTGCCTATATCATTGGATCAAATGATCATCTTGACATGTGGTTTTCACTGAAGGCATTGCCTGTAGCTTTTGTGTCTCTCAAATTTTTCCTATAAAAGACGAACTTGCCCTAGAGTTTTTTTTACCTCCTGAGTTTCGATATTGGTAAATTTTACTACCTATCATCTTGACATGTGGTTTTCACTCAAGGCAATGCCTGTAGATTTTACCTGTAAAACACAGGCTTAGCCCCCCTTGGAAATTGTTTAGTACCTGTGCTTCCATATGCAAGCCACATTAAAGTAGCAGTAGGAAAGCTCCAGAGACAGAGAGGGGCATGGTGAAGCTTGACTTTTAAATGAAAGATCAAATTCTGTTAATAGCTCCAGCAGGGCCGGCACCAGAATAAGGCAGCTTAGGCAACCACCTTAGGTTGCCAGGAGCAAGGACACTAAAGCAGGGGGTCCCTCATGAAGTGCTTATGCTGGCGCTGGTCCTGTCTATACCTTTACCTAGCTGAGCTCAGTAATGAGCACCAAGCACGGCGATGGCCAGCACAGCCCTGCCAGGCTATGTGAACTCTGTTGAAATAAATTGTTATTTTCCGGGCTATGGTAAAACAGGTGTGGCTGCTGCCTACCCCCAAACCTTCACAAGGTGGAGTTGATAAGAAAAGTATGGGGAGGAAGGGGAGGTAAATCGGCGCTGCCTAAATCTAATAAATGGTTGTTCAAAAAATTAAAAAAATAAATAAACCATTTGGTAACATGTGCTGTCTCTTTAAAGCGGTAGTAAACCCATGCATTTAACAGGTTAAAAAACAGTCACATTTCCAGCACATGCCGGAAATGTAACACTCCCATTGGTTGTGCTCTAAACCAAACTGTCAAACCATCCAATGGCTGGTGTCATAGCTGATCACATGTGCAGCATCATGGCAGTTGTAGATTAAACAGAGGCAAAGATGGCAGCTTCCTTGGCTGAAAATGATAGGAGGGTTTACTACCACTTTAAATTAGAAACCACACAAACATTATTAGTGTTGAATCCTATTGAGTGCTCAGTATAAGTTATGTTACATTTGCAATCCTAAAAAAAAAAGTTCCATATACCAAAAATACACATATGCCTGAAGAAAGAACGCGGTCCCCTTCGTTTCCAGCAGACCGAACGCTCAGAAACGCGTCGCACAGTGCTGATGTCACGTCGCCGTGACCCATTGCTGTGACCATCCAAGCCTCGGTTTGGCATCCCTGCCGGCTCCGGATGCCGCTGTACATCTACACCGGGCTTTGCAACCAGCATATCACTGAAGGCGAGCTGCTGACGTCCCCCACCTTGGGATACATTCCACACATGTGCATAACCATGCCTGTCTTGTGAGTTGCCAAGATACCGTGTTTATTGTTATTAAATTGCTTTACAGTCTACTCTTAGAAGCACCTTTTTCCTTGTATATATCACATACTGTATATCATGCAAACTTATAATAAAGTGCTCAGTGTGCTTATTGTGCAAAAAGTGTTCATAAAAAAATATTTGTCCATAAGAACCGGAGTATAATCCATATAAAAATGTGTATGTATATTGAAAAAAATCACTGGTGTAAACCAAAAAAAAAAAAAAATCACAGTTCAAGAAATGACTTCCAAAGTGACTTGTGCCTGGATCAACAATATTACTTGGTGAAAAATTAGGTTAATTCCACACGTGCTCCCCTCTCGGTTCCACACTCACCGGAAAGACGAACCCCTGCAGGGGTAGGGCGCATTCAAGCAGGGTGGTCTCTGGTCTCTTATCTGGTGATATCTCCTCCGCTCCTCCACAGTGGATCTGGTCATTGAGTACACTCACATATGGGTAGATGGAAAAAAATACTTCTCATAGCATGAATCCATGAAATTAGTTTTATCCAGAACAAAAACATTTTAAATTGCACTTTCAATAGTGCTACAGGGTCAGTGCAGATAACACAGCAATCAATCTGGGACGCCTTGCATTCCACAGACATGAATCTCTGAAACATGATGTGATGGCGCTTCAAGCTCCCACTTACGCGTTTCGCCATACAGGCGTCATCAGAAGCTGTGTAAACCCTGGGAACTGCCTCCACACTTTCACTTGCTCTCCTGGCCCCCCTCCTCTCTCCCAGATGAAGGGCAGACGAATGGACCCAAACACCCATTTCCATCCACTGCTCTTGCTCCAGTCCATGCAGAAGCACCAATCCAGGTCTAGAATGGAGACAATCATGTGTGAGATGAGGGAGAGGAGCCGAGTGAGACCAGGGGGAGGGGCAAGCAGGCACAGGAGCAGGAATGGCACGGAGCAATCAGTGTTAATTTAGTAGATGAAAATATAGTTTTTTTGCCTCAGCTGCATTTTTTCAGTGACGAAAACTAAACAAAAATAAAATTAGAATAAAGCAAATTGATAAAACCTATAACTAGTGTTGAGCGAACCCGGACTGTAACGTTCGGGTCCGTACCGAACTTTCGGGTGTCCGTGGCACGGACCCGGACCCGGACATTTCAAAAATCGTTCGGGTTTTATCGTCTTGGGGCCTGGCTTGGGCTTGCTAAAAACTTTACAGGCCCAGGCCCAGGCACGGTGCCTGTGGGCTTTCAAGCCATGCCTGGGCTTGCAATGTCAGGCCCAAGCGAGTTGTGATCAATATCCAAAATAGTTAAACGAAATAAGATTAAAATAAAAACAAATCAAAAGCAGTGACTTTTTTACGTCGACTCCGTTTTTTTGATATAAAAGTAGATGATTTAATTGTGACTAACGAGGCACGGTAAGGACGAGGACACGGACGAACGGGGAGGGGGACCAGAGTGAGCCGAGGAGAGGGAGTAGAGTGTGTACTAACAGAGGT
>BLSH010388914.1:1472796-1486769 GCA_018402905.1 Glandirana rugosa | reverse complement strand
TGTATAAGAGACAGCCATTAATGTCTAAACAGCTGGCAACAAAAGTGAGTACACCCCTAAGTGAAAAGTCCAAATTGGGCCCAATTAGCCATTTTCCCTCCCCGGGGTGATGTGACTCGTTAGTGTTACAAGGTCTCAAGTGTGAATGGGGAGCAGGTGTGTTAAATTTGGTGTTATCGCTCTCACTCTCTCATACTGGTCAATGGAAGTTCAACATGGCACCTCATGGAAATGAAGTCTCTGAGGATCTGAAAAAAATAATTGTTGCTCTACAAGCAACAAGCAGACTAAGGACATGGGTTACTGGAACCATGTTCTGTGGTCTGATGAGACCAAGATAAACGTATTTGGTTCAGATGGTGTCAATCGTGTGTGGCGGCAACCAGATGAGGAGTACAAAGACAAATGTGTCTTGCCTACGATCAAGCATGGTGGTGGGAGTGTCAAGGTCTGGGGCTGCAGGAGTGCTGCTGGCATTGGGGAGCTACAGTTCATTGAAGGAACTATGAATGCCAACATGTACTGTGACATACTGAAGCAGAGCATGATCCCCTCCCTTCAGGGCAGTATTCCAACATGATAACGACCCCAAACACACCTCCAAGACAACCACTGCTTAGCTAAAGAAGCTAAAGGGGTAAAGGTGATGGACTGGCCAAGCAGGTTTCCAGACCTAAACCCTATTGAGCATCTGTGGGGCATCCTCAAACAGAAGGTGGAGGAGTGCAAGGTCTCTAACATCTCCCAGCTCCGTGATGTCATCATGGAGGAGTGGAAGAGGACTCCAGTGGCAACCTGTGAAGCTCTGGTGAACTCCATGCCCAACAGGGTTAAGGCAGTGCTGGAAAATAATGGTGGCCACACAAAATATTGACACTTGGGCCTAATTTGGATATTTTCACTTAGGGGTGTACTCACTTTTGTTGCCAGCGGTTTAGACATTAATGGCTGTGTGTTGAGTTATTTTGAGGGGACAGTAAATTTACACTGTTATACAAGCTGTACACTCACTACTTTACATTGTAGCAAAGTGTCATTTCTTCAGTGTTGTCACATGAAAAGACACTTTTCTCACTTTTGTGAGATACTGTATGTATACTTGTTTTATCTGGTCTATTGATATGATCTATCCAGTCTATCTATCTATCTATCTACAATATATCTCTCCTTCTTTTCCATTGCTCCGTTATCCATCTACCCAACCATCCATCCAGTCTATTTACACATATACCTGGTCTATCTATCTGGTCTATCGATCTGAGCTATCTACTGTTCTTATCTATCTATCTATCTATCTATCTATCTATCTATCTATCTATCTATCTATCTATCTATCTATCTATCTATCTATCTATCTATCTATCTATCTATCTATCTATCTATCCATCTATCTCCCTTACCATCTGTTCTAGTAATCCATCCATCCCTCCATCCACCCATCCATGCAGTCTATTTATATATATATACCTGGTCTGTCTATTTATCTATCTGTCTCTCTGTCTATCTTTCTCTTGTTATTTCTCTCTCTCTCTCCCTTACCCTCTCTTCTAGCAATCCATCCATCCATCCATCCATTCATCCATCCATCCTTCCATGAAGCCTCATACATTCTTAAAATTCAGCAAAGAAATATTTTAGTCCATAAACCTTTCCTTTCCTCTGAACTATAATCCCGACTACAGAGACAACATGGAGACGGCGCGGCTCCTGTAGCGGAGGGCCCTCAGAACCTCGCACAGTAGAATCGCCCCTCTGCGGACACACAAATCCATTAACACGGCGAGAGGCTGTGATGTTCTTCTGAGGATTGGGCTCTATTGATTTTATTGTCATTTTTGCGCACCGGTTGTAAATGGCCTAACATTTAAGGTGCCCTGTAATTATTCCTGAAAAGCAAGACATCAATGTAAAATTTATTGTTATGGAGCCGACACCTTGACAGGAATACAGTAGGCGAGCGGCTTGCTAACAGATTACTGAAAAGGTTAAAAATGGTTCCCGGTGTACTAAGACTAGATAGGAAAAAAATAAATAAACAACGCACTTGGAAAACCAAGAAGCCATGGACGCCGCGCAGAGAGCATTCGTCACTGTCGGCCCGGCGTATTTCACGTTCCATTCCATAGGTGTCGGTGTTATTGTACGGTCATGGAAAAGGATTTATCATAGTTTTTCACTTGTTTACTGACCAATGTGGCAATTACTCCAATTTTATGGCTGGTCAGTAAAGTCTATTTATCAAGTGCTGACCCAGGCATAAAGTAGGAGAGATTCACTCAATAAGGAGCCGGGGAGACTGGGGTGTATAACTACAATATCGCAGGAGTTGCAGCGGGGTTTGCATGATAATGGGGACACTAAACGCATCCAGTAATTTATCACAGGGCTCCGGCGTGTCGGCTGCTCTGGTCTAATGTGTGCGGGCTGCCGGGGAATTTTTTATTGCTGCTTGCTACATAAAGTCTACGCTGTCTTACAGACTCCCCTTTCCCATTGGAGAATGCAAACGAAGCATAGATAGTTTTGTTGGGTTAGCGTCTGTCCCGATCCTGTAGCATCCAAACAGGCCCACTGATAAGGCAGTACAGCCAGCCCCCCTGTACTGGGCCCAGACCCCATCAGTTCAAAAGGGGGGCCTGGGCACGTGCTGAGCAGGAGGTCCGGTTGTACTGTCTTATTGCAGACACTGATCCTCTTCTGCTTCCCCTTGCAGCACTGCCAGCTTCTCCTCTTTTTACTTAATCCAGCTCCACTGCAGGGGGATTGGTTCTAGCACATGCACCCCTTCCATCTGCTGCCTGGTGCCCCCCCCCGTGTGCCCCTTTCCTCCACATCGATGTCAGCTTTCCTCCTCTCCTGCCAGCTGCGGTCAAACTGGAATGTCTTAGAATGGGAAGGGGCCAGTAAATATGTCATATACTGGTCCCTTCCATTCCTGAATGAACATAGTGAACGATCGATACCAGTCACTCCTGTGTCCATTCATCACTGTGTTTACTATGTTTCAGTTTGTAAATGAGCAGGAAGCCTAAGAGCGCTTTTTATTCATTCATCTGTGCACCTGAGGCTACAGAGAAAGAGATAAATCTATGTCCTGTCACTTTTGGCCCGGGGAATGCTGCCTTGTCAGGTAGGCTGTATGGGGCACCGTTATTTCTAACAGCAGCCCTGCATCCAAAGTTCCCTGCTCTGGAAGGACTGGTCTTCCTTTAGGGCCCATATGCAACAGAACACAGTGTGCCGCAGCAAACTCGTTCATGCATTGAGGCGTGTTGCATTGGGTAGTCCATTCAAAATGAATGGGCTGCAACACACCTCAATGCACAAAGCACCACAATGCACAATATGCATTGATGGAACCAGGTCCCATGCACATATAGCGCATCCACCGTAAGACACGCTGGTAAATAAAGATCCCCCACCCTGCACAGCTAGGCACATCAAATTTCCACAGGTTCACGTGAGACAGGAAACAGTTCAGCAACTTTGTTTGTGCGTCTTATTTAGGGATTAATAAACTTGGATGTGGATAGGGGTATTATGGGATGCCCACTTGACTGGAACAAATTCTCTTCAGGGACAACTCAACTATATCCACTCCTTTCCTTCCTCCTGCAAAATCGTGCTTGCAGATCCACTGCGGTGTCACCCAAGGAAAATCTTTAGCAAAGGCCCTTTACAGGCAGGGACAACGGGCCCCTATACTTGAGACCAATGGGGTGACACCACTAGCACTTTCACTGCACTTTCTTGTGGTCACTGGTCCCAGCACCACGTCTTCAGGCTTTGCCAGCCTGCCTCACTGCAGCAGCCCCTTTGACTAGCCCCCCTGGCAACATCCCACAGTCCTCCCAGACTGCACACTCACCAGCCCACCCGACTGACTTCTCCTGGAGACCTCCTGGACATGCTCACTGGCTCCTGCTGTCTTCACTCTTGCTCCTGTGCCTCTGGCAGGACTCTTCTGTGTGTCTTGAGAGGATCCCTCCAGCACCCAAGCCCCAGGCCCGAGGTCACTCCCCTCCAGACTAAGGGGTTGCCCTCAAGGACCACGACAGCCTCCTCAGCACTTCATCTCCAGCTTCCACCCAAACTCCCCTGCCGGCCTGACCCAGAGTATTTAAGAGAGGCCCACACCCTGCCAGCCCATTTGCTGTGGATGGGCTGGGACCCTCCTCAATACTCCAGGATGCTCCTCCTAACTTCCCTCCCATTCTTCTGGAAGTGTCTTCAAAGTTCCAGAAAGTAGGGGGAGGTACTAGAGGCGCTGCCTGATGAGTCATCCAGCCTCCCTGAGACTCTGACCCAGATTCAACTCAGCCTGACTCTTAGCAAGGCCAAATGGCCCAAATGTATCTATACTATCAAAAACCTAACTACACTAGCACTCTACACTAGACAGTGTTACACACAGCTTAGTCCTTGTGTCCAAGGGGTCTTTATTGGGGCACAGAGGTCAATTTAACCCTGTGTCGCTGCCCCCTTGGCCCTTTAAGAGGCTCTAAATGCCAGGAAGTGGGCTTCAGAGCTGGTGACCGCTGTAATTGAATGTTCAGCAGTCACATGACTGGAAGCTCCTGATCGCGGGAGCTGATAGAAGGTAGGTGGGTATTTGGCTCAATGAGTGTTGTGTGTATACTGATGATGTAATGAGTCCATAAGTTGAATTGGAACATCTCGGGTGACTTTTTGCTAGCCTTAGACACTTGATGGAGAACCTCCTTAGAGATTGAAGTGACTTTGGATGAAACAAAGAGGGAGAGGAGGGGGCACAACAGACAGCCTCACAAAAAATATGAACATGAACTATAACCATTCTGTACAACAGTGGTCTCCAACTGCAGACCACGGGCCAGATGTGATCCTTTGTTATCCCTTGGGACACCATTCCTCCCATTGAAACTAAGGTGGGAGCATATTTGCTTCAACTGACACCAATGATATGGCATTCTTCCTTAACTGATACCAATGATGGGGCACTATTCCTGCCAATGATACCAATGATGAGGCATTCTTACTCAACTAATAACAATGATAGGACACTATTCCTCCTCTTGATACCAATGGTGGGGCACTATTCCACCCACTGACACCAATGATGGGACACTATTCCTTCCAGTTATTCCAGTGGTGGAGCACTATTCCTCCCATTGATACCAATGATGGGGAACTATTCCTCCTACTGATACCAATGATGGGCCACTATTCCTCCTACTGATACCAATGATGGGGCACTTTTTCTCCCACTGATACCAATGATGGGGCACTATTCCTCCCTCTGATACCAATGATGGGCCATTATTCCTCCCACTGGCACCAATGATGGGACACTATTCCTTCCAGTTATTCCAGTGGTGGAGCACTATTCCTCCCACTGATACCAATGATGGGGAACTATTCCTCCTACTGATACCAATGATGGGCCACTATTCCTCCTACTGATACCAATGATGGGGCACTTTTTCTCCCACTGATACCAATGATGGGGCACTATTCCTCCCACTGATACCAATGATGGGCCATTATTCCTCCCACTGGCACCAATGATGGGACACTATTCCTTCCAGTTATTCCAGTGGTGGAGCACTATTCCTCCCACTGATACCAATGATGGGGAACTATTCCTCCTACTGATACCAATGATGGGGCATTATTCCCTTCACTGATACCAATGATGGGGAACTATTCCTCCTACTGATACCAATGATGGGGCACTTTTCCTCCCATTGATACCAATGATGAGGCACTATTCCTCCTACTGATACCAATGATGGGGCACTTTTTCTCCCACTGATACCAATGATAAGGCACTATTCCTCCCCCCCCCCCATACCAATGAGGGGCATTATTCCTCCCACTGACACCGACGGGGTACTATTCCTCTTACTAATGCCAATGATGGGGAACTATCCCTCTGACTGACAGACGGGGTAGTATTCCTCCTACTAATGCCAATGATGGGGCATTATTCCCCCTCCTACTGACCACAAGAGTCATTTTTATACTCCAGCTGATCACCAAGTCTGAACTTCCACTGGGACATTTTCTACCTCCACTGGCCACAATCCCGTCCCCCTAAAGTCTAAAAGACAGTAAACTACACTTTGTTAAGAACGTTTGGAGACCCCCTACTCTATACTATTCAAAGTTAAAATAGAGTTTTATCTTTAGATACTTTACCATACACATTTTTTGTTGTTCTACAAAAACAGTTCCAATTTAACTCAGAAAACATAAATGTATAACAAAATAACAATCTGTTTAATTTACAATATGTTATAGGCTTATTGGTCATAAATCTGATTCCGCTCCCCGTATAGCGGCGCGCGGTGAAAAACTCAACCACCTTCCAGCTAAAATAAAACCGCAACGTGTTAATTGATCAATGAAAGGAGCACAGACACCTTTCAGAATTCCCTCGCTATACATCAGATTAACGCGAGGTGTTTGCAAAAACAAGGTGTGTTTTCCTTCCAATTGCACGTATAAATAAACAGGAGCCAAACTCGCCAGAGCCCAGGGTTACAGCGAACTACAAAGCACGCCACGAGTGTTAGATTTGTAGGATTGTAAATTTGACAGGTGCGATAAGAAAATATTTGAAACGCGCAATTAGCCGTATTTAAAAATAAAGCAAAATGTATGATTTCTTCTCCGGTCCCTGACGCCTTACAAGAAAAATGAAATGTTTGAGGGATTGCGAGGTGGGGGAGGGGAGGGTTGGAGGAAATATAGACAGCAGCCTGTAGAAAACAGTCCATGGTTAATATAATCCTAGGCCCCGCTGCTAATTTATCATTGCGCTGTATCTGCCTTATGTCTAATTAGCATCAAATAGCAAACTGTTACTTGCTAACAATTTATTGCATAAATCTGCTTGCAAATCTCCGGGTTTAAACTTGGGCTGCAAATTGTTCTGTCTTCCAGAAGTCTAATTCGAAGGGAAAAAAAAACGATGATGATTTATTAACATCGAACCAATGTTTTCTGCTTGTTAATGGTAAAGCTGAGCTGGGTCCTGTTCAAGAGCATATTCAGTGATGAAAATTGAGGTGCCAGGGTCGTTTTCAGAGACCTGGGGTCTGGAGAAAAGACTTGGGTTGGTTGACCTGTCAGTGGCCATGTTGTCTACTCTAGGACATTATTTGGTGAACCAGAGGCAGGACTGATGTATCTAAGCTGAGGCAGGGACGGATTTATAAGGGGGCAAAAGGGGCACTTGCCCCTAACAGAAGGAGCTCCCCACTATACAAAAAATCATATAAAACAATATAAAAAATGATATATAAAATAAAAATAAAACAAAAAAAAAATTATAAAATGTATAATATAAAACATACTTTCTTTTATTAAACATATCTTGGGAGATAATATTTTGTCGCCCATCATCTGTAAAACCCTGAACTGCTATATTGTATCGTTTTAAAAAAAATGAATTTTGGTAGCCCAAGCAAACCACACATAGAAAACTTTGACTGCGTGTGTGGGGGCATGTGTGACCTCAGAATAAAAAATGGATGACTCTCATTGAGACTGTAAACCAACTTTGTGTATAAGGGGCCCCCTGAACCTGACGTGCCCAGGGGCTCCAAAGTCTAAATCTGACCCTGGATGTAAGAGGATACAGTGGGGATTCTGATGTAAGTGGGGACTGTGATGGGGATGGGGACCATGATGTAAGGGAGGATTCTGTTGGGGACCCTGATGTAATGAGGGACTCTGATGGGGAACCTGATGTAAGAGGGTTGTGATGGGAACCCTAATGTAAGGTGGACTTTGATAGGGATATACTATGTGGCAGGGACGTGCGGTGAGTGGCTGGTGAGGCACTGGCTGGTATCAGAGCCAGATACACACAGGTTACATACACTGCGAAAGTCAGAGCGAGAGCAATAATTCTAGCACTAGACCTCCTCTGTAACCCTAAACATGTAACCTCTAAAAATTTTTAAAGCGTTGTCTACAGAGATTCTTAAGTACTGAAGTTTGGTGCCATTCCACAAGTGTGCTCAATTCTAAAGCCTGACATGTTAGGTATCTATTTACTCGGTGTAACATCATCTTTCACAATATACAAAAAAATCAGACTAACTTTTTTTTTTTAACCACTTGCCGACCGCCAACCGCAGTCTGACATCGACAGAGTGGCTCGATATTGCAAACCGCCGTCATATGATATCTCTCGCTGTGAGCACGCGCGCTGCCGGAGGCTTGCCAGTGCAGTCACTGTGTTTGGGGGGGGGGGGCAGGGAGCGGGCAGGGCGGATTTGATCTCTGCCGGCTACCCTCGATGCCCCCCGCAATGAAAAAATGGAGGTCCGGGTAAGTAAACACGGATCTCCGTTCTGTTAGAGGGGGAAGGGCTGTGATCACAGGCTTCCTGTATATGGAAGCCATGATCACTCCCCTCCCCCTGCAGCACCTGAAACTATGGATACTGGAAGCCTGTGCTAGCATTTCTCCTGCGGTGTTGCTATCAGTGTGTGAAGAGTGGGAGAAGAGGGTTGCATTGACAATCCAACACAATGAGCAGCACACTGAACACATTTTATAAGTGGTCAGAAACTTGTAAATAACTCATGAAAGAATAAACGTACATTAAAACCAAGCACACCATTGTTTTTCTTGTGAAATTCCCAATAAGTTTGATGTGTCACATGACCCTCTTCCTATTGAAAAAACAAAAGTTGGATTCAAAATGGCCGACTTCAAAATGGCCACCATGGTCACCACCCATCTTGAAAAGTTTCCCCCCTCACATATACTAATGTGCCACAAACAGGAAGTTAATATCACCAACCATTCCCATTTTATTAAGGTGTATCCATATAAATGGCCCACCCTGTAGATTCGACTAATTTAAATATTTTTTTGGAAACACCTTTAAGCCGCTTCCTTGAACACGGGGACCTTACCTCAAACTAGAACACGGGAACCTGACCTCAAACTAGAATACAGGGACCTGACCTTGAGCTAGAACATTCTGAAAGGATATTGGCGCTAAATGCTAGAGCCCCATGCACACTAGACGTTTAGTTCCTGTGCATTGGGCTTTGGCATTTAGCTCCAATGTTCTTTCAGACATCTAAGGGTGTGAATAAGGTTCAGGAGATCAGTATTTTCAATATGAAGCCGAGATAGAACACCTGACCTCAAGCTAGAACAAGGGGACCTGACCTCAAACTAGAACAAGGGAACCTGACCTCAAACTAGAACAAGGGGACCTAAACTCGAACTAGAACATGTGGACCTGACCTCAAACTAGAACAACGGGACCTGACCTTGAACTATAACATAGGGAACTGACCTTGAACTAGAACACGGGGACCTGACCTCGAACTAGAACACGGGGACCTGATCTCAAGCTAGAACATGGGGACCTGAACTTGAGCTAGAACACGGGGACCTGACCTTGAAATAGAAGGCAGGGACCTGACGTCAAAATAGAACACAGGAACCTGACCTCGAACTAGAACACAGGACCTGACCTCAGACTAGAACACGGGGACCTGACCTCAAACTAAAACATGGAGACATAACCTCAACTAGAACATGGGGACATGATCTCAAACTAGAACATGGGGACAGGAGCTCAAACTAGAACACTGGGACATGACCTCAAACTAGAACACGGAAACAGGACCTCAAAGTAGAACATGGGCAAGGAACCTCAATCTAGAACAGGGGGACAGGACCTTAAACTAGAACACGGAGACATAATCTCAAACTAGAACACGGGAACTTGACCTCAAACTAGAATGTGCAGACATTGCCTCAAATTAGACCACGAGGAACTGACCTCAAACTAGAACAGGGTATCCTGACCTCAAGCTAGAACATGGGGACCTGACTTGGAAGTAGAACACGTGGACCTACCCTCAAACTAGAACACGAGGACCTGACCTCGAACTAGAACATGGGGACCTGACCTGGAAGTAGAACACGGCGACCTGACATTGAACTAGAACATGAGGACCTGACCTCGAGCTAGAACATGGGGACCTGACCTCAAACTAAAACATGGAGACATAACCTCAACTAGAACACGGGGACATGATCTCAAACTAGAACATGGGGACAGGCGCTCAAACTAGAACACTGAGGCATGACCTCAAACTAGAACATGGAAACAGGACCTCAAGCTAGAACATGGGCACAGAACCTCAAACTAGAACACGGGGACAGGACCTTAAACTAGAACATGGAGACATAATCTCAAACTAGAACACGGGAACTTGACCTCAAACTAGAATTCGCAGACATTACCTCAAACTAGACCACGGGGAACTGACCTCAAACTAGAACAGGGTATCCTGACCTCAAGCTAGAACATGGGGACCTGACCTGGAAGTAGAGCACGTGGACCTACCCTCAAACTAGAACACGAGGACCTGACCTCAAACTAGAACACGGGGACCTGACCTGGAAATAGAACACGGGAACCTGACCTAAAATTAGAACATGAGGACCTGACCTCAAACTAGAACACGGGGACCTGACCTCAAACTAGAACATGGAGACCTGACCTCAGACTAGAACACAGGGACCTGACATTGAACTAGAACATGAGGACCTGACCTCGAACTAGAACACAGGACCTGACCTCAGACTAGAACACGGGGACCTGACCTCAAACTAAAACATGGAGACATAACCTCAACTAGAACATGGGGACATGACCTCAAACTAGAACATGGGGACAGGAGCTCAAACTAGAACACTGAGACATGACCTCAAACTAGAACACGGAAACAGGACCTCAAAGTAGAACATGGGCAAGGAACCTCAATCTAGAACAGGGGGACAGGACCTTAAACTAGAACACGGAGACATAATCTCAAACTAGAACACGGGAACTTGACCTCAAACTAGAATGTGCAGACATTGCCTCACATTAGACCACGAGGAACTGACCTCAAACTAGAACAGGGTATCCTGACCTCAAGCTAGAACATGGGGACCTGACTTGGAAGTAGAACACGTGGACCTACCCTCAAACTAGAACACGAGGACCTGACCTCGAACTAGAACATGGGGACCTGACCTGGAAGTAGAACACGGCGACCTGACATTGAACTAGAACATGAGGACCTGACCTCGAGCTAGAACACGGGACCTGACCTCAGACTAGAACATGGGGACCTGACCTCAAACTAAAACATGGAGACATAACCTCAACTATAACACGGGGACATGATCTCAAACTAGAACATGGGGACAGGCGCTCAAACTAGAACACTGAGACATGACCTCAAACTAGAACATGGAAACAGGACCTCAAGCTAGAACACGGGCACAGAACCTCAAACTAGAACACGGGGACAGGACCTTAAACTAGACCATGGAGACATAATCTCAAACTAGAACACGGGAACTTGACCTCAAACTAGAATTCGCAGACATTACCTCAAACTAGACCACGGGGAACTGACCTCAAACTAGAACAGGGTATCCTGACCTCAAGCTAGAACATGGGGACCTGACGTGGAAGTAGAACACGTGGACCTACCCTCAAACTAGAACACGAGGACCTGACCTCAAACTAGAACACGGGGACCTGACTTGGAAGTAGAACACGGGAACCTGACCTAAAATTAGAACATGAGGACCTGACCTCAAACTAGAACACGGGGACCTGACCTCAAACTAGAACATGGAGACCTGACCTCAGACTAGAACACAGGGACCTGACATTGAACTAGAACATGAGGACCTGACCTCGAGCTAGACAACGGGGACCTGACCTCGAGCTAGAACACAGGAACCTGACCTTGAGTTAGAACACGGGGACCTGACCTCAAACTATAACGTGGGTACCTGACCTCGAACTAGAATGCGGGAACCTGACCTCGAACTAGAACGCGGGGACCTGACCTCAAACTAGAACATGGAGACCTGACCTTGGACTAGAATACGGGGACCTGACCTCAAACTAGAACACAGAGACATAACTTCAAACTAGAACATGGGACAGGACCTCAAACTAAAACACGGGGACAGGACCTCAAACTAGAACCCAGGGACAGGACCTTAAACTAGAACCCGGAGACATAACCTCAAACTAGATCACGAGGACCTGACCTCAAACTAGACCATGGGGACTTGACCTCAAACTAAAACACAGGGACCTGACCTCAAATTAGAACACTGGGACTTGACCTCGAACTAGAACATGGGGACCTGACCTTGGATTAGAACGCAGGGATCTGATCTCAAACTAGAACACAGAGACATAACCTCAACTAGAGCACTGGGACAGGACCTCAAACTAGAACACAGGGACAGGACCTCAAAGTAGAACACGGGGACAGGACCTTAAACTAGAACACGGTGTCATAACTTCAAACTAGATCACGGAGACCTAACTTCAAACTAGACCATGGAGACTTGACCTCAAACTAAAACACGGGGGCATGTCCTCAAACTAGAACATGGGGACAAACTGACAGGAGGAACATTCAAAACTAATCTTAGAAGTGTTATTTTTCTGAAAGATTATTGGATCCTTGTATAGAACTTCCAGCAGAGGTAGCAAGTCAGTCAACAGTAAGTGGATTCAAACATACTCAGGACAAACGTAGACCTATAAATATATATATATATATATATATATATATATATATATATATATATATATATACAGTATCTCACAAAAGTGAGTACACCCCTCCCATTTGTGTAAATATTTTATTCTATCTTTTCATGTGACAACACTGAATAAATGACACTTTGCTACAATGTAAAGCAGTGAGTGTACAGCTTGTATAACAGTGTAAATTTGCTGTCCCCCCAAAATCTATACCACAGGCAACAAAAGTGAGTACACCCCTAAGTGAAAATGTCCAAAGTGGGCCCAAAGTGTCAATATTTTGTGTGGCCACCATTATTTTCCAGCACTGCCTTAACCCTCTTGGGCATGGAGTTCACCAGAGCTTCACAGGTTGCCACTGGAGTCCTCTTCCCCTCCTCCATGAAGACATCACGGAGCTGGTGGATGTTAGAGACCTTGCGCTCCTCCACCTTCCGTTTGAGGATGCCCCACAAATACTCAATATGGTTTAGGTCTGGAGACATGCTTGGTCAGACCATCACCTTTACCCTCAGCTTCTTTAGCAAGGCAGTAGTCATCTTGGAGGTGTGTTTGGGGTCGTTAACATTATCAAATACTGCCATGCGGCCCAGTCTCCGAAGGTAGGGTCCATGCTCTGCTTCAGTATGTCACAGTACATGTTGGCATTCATGGTTCCCTCAATGAGCTGTATCTCCTCAGTGCCGGGGCTACTCATGCAGCCCCAGACCATGACACTCCCATCACCATGCTTGACTGCAGGCAAGACACACTTGTCTTTGTACTCCTCACCTGGTTGCTGCCACACACGCTCGACACCATCTGAACCAAATATTTTTATCTTGGTCTCATCAGACCACAGGACATGGTTCCAGTAATCCATGTTCTTAGTCTGTATGTCTTCAGCAAACTGTTTGTGGGCTTTCTTGTGCATCATCTTTAGAAGAAGCTTACCTCTGGGATGACAGCCATGCAGACCAATTTGATGTAGTGTGCGGCTTATGGTCTGAGCACTGACAGGCTGATTCCCCACCCCTTCAATCTCTGCAGCAATGCTGGCAGCACTCATACGTCTATTCCCCAAAGACAACCTCTGGAAATAATGCTGAGCACGTGCACTCAACTTCTTTGAGACCTTATAAAAGTGGCTAATTGGGCCCAATTTTGTCGTAACGACGTCTCTAACTTCCCCACCCCTTAGTCGGACAGTCACGAGTCTGGTATTCGGCGTGTGATGTAGTTTAACCAGACGTACCGACAGTAGGGTCTCCATTCGAAGAAGATTTCTACTACGTGTTCTTTCGGGTGTTTGTCAAACGACTTCTGTATGTCTGATTCTTGTACCTAATGACCTTGGTACAGGACACCAGACTACTCTGGTTCTATTTTTATAAACCAAGTCTAC
>BLSH010388914.1:1450048-1472264 GCA_018402905.1 Glandirana rugosa | reverse complement strand
AACAACAGTGACTTTTTCACAAGTGTGCTAAAAATTCAAATGACATTGCATTTACTTACATGAGCATTTGATGCTTGTGCAGTGAACACGATAGTCATCCAGATCCTACAATGTCATTGTTGCAGCCTAGGGATTCTTTAATTTTTTTTTTGGGGGGGGGGGGGGGTTGCTATATACATGTACTGTACATATACAGTATATCTATAGTTTATAGTTTATAGTTTTTTTTCCACATTATAGTTTTGCTAGAACTTGATACATATGGTGACTGCTATGGAAATATAATATGGCGACCCAGAAAATGCATTTTTATCCTGGGAATCATTCAATTCGCCATCACCTGGGCTAGATCTAAGAGAATGAGACAGATAATTATCACCGTGTGCTGACTGCATTATCACATCTCTTCTCAATGTACATTTTCTCACAAAGGTGACATAAGAGTGAACCTACAGTGTAACAATACATATTGCAACATTTAACCTAGGTAATAAAAGGGAAGAATGTCTTTCCGAATTATCTTGATGGGTTTACATTTAGGCAGAGCCAGCCAATCAGCAGGACTGCCTACACAGTCTTTAAATATACACTATATTACCAAAAGTATTGGGACGCCTGCCTTTACACGCACATGATTGCAGCTATAACAGCTTCAACTCTTCTGGGAAGGCTGTCCACAAGGTTTAGGACCAGAGGCAGCCAGTGATATTTTTTTTGGTGGGGGGGGGGAGCAAACACAGCCAGCACCCCCCCACCCGGCTGCAACCCACAACACTTACCGCATGCTTCTCTCCGGGCTTCCCCTGTTTCTCCTCCTTCCTCTTCCTAGCAGTCAGTGTAGCTTGCTTCTCCTCTGGCTTCCCTTCAGGCGATGGTCTGGTAGCCGGCTAGCTTCCCCTGCGCCTCCTCTCCTCACATCTCCTCCCTCCTCCTCCCAGCGAATAGCGTAGCTTCTCCTTTCGGCCAATCGGGAAACAGGCCTCAGGACCCACTTCCTAATTGACTGGGAGGAGAATTAATGTAAAAATAGTGAATTTTCATTCGCTAGTGTCACACAACTGGGCCCACCCTCTTTTAATGCCTATTAGAGCCATTGGCTCTAATCACGTGCTTCGAAAAAAAACACCCCCCCATTGGAATCCATGCATCCGGCGCCCTGCATGAAGTTTAGTTGCCGGACGCATGGATGGGGGGCAGCTTATGGACGGGCCGCCACTGAGTGTGTCTATGGAATGATTGACCATTCTGGGGGGGGGGGGGGGAACCAAGCTGAAGCCATTTTAATACTATTGTGATCGTTAGTGTGTCTGGACAGAGTGCGGACGGGTGCATTTTTGTTGTGGCGAGATCTGTCTCATTCCTAACTCTCTCCTTTGGATGATTGGAGAGGAGCACCCGATGTCCAAAGAGAGGAAGGTATTGCTTAATGAATTTTATAGTTGTTTATTGGAGATAAGAGTAAACAAGTAGAGCCAATGCATTTTCATTTGTTGGCTATACTTGGTTACTTTTATCTCCAATAAACAACTATAAAATTCATCAAGTGAGACCTTCTTCTTTTTGGACATCGCTTCTCTCCGATAACCCAAGTGTTCACTGCGGTAATGCCTCTATTGTCGTTATCAAAAAGGTGGCAGCGCTAGACCCCAACAGAGACTACTTACCACCTACAATTGGGATGCAACCCATTGGAAGCAATTCCTTCTATGCCTTCCATACAGTTACTTGCCGCTAGGCAGCCTCAAGTGGCACCAGTCCAGCGTTGTCTTCCACTCAAACTTGATAACTCTCTCCCTGTCCAGCTGAAAGTTTTGGGTGCTCCCATCCACCCTTGTGTGTTCCCCTGTAACATTGTTCATAAAGGCCTATAGGATTAAGGCTGAAATTGGGTGAAACACATTAGAGGGAGGTTTTTCCATTGATGGAGACCAAGCTGAAGCAGTTTTTATAATATTGTGATAGTTTGCCTCGGCATAGTGCGGACGGGTGCCATTTTATTGTAGCGAGATCTCTCTGCAGTAAATTCCAACTTGATTCCTGTCCACCTGGAAGATTTGGGTGCCCCCATCCACCCTTGTGTGTTCTCCTGTTACATTGTTCATGAATCATGATATAAAGCAAATAAAAAATCTAGCAGGGACAGTTGGAGCCCCTCATGCTGTGCAGACTTGGGAAGTAGACCCATACAGAGATCCCCCAGATAAAACACCCAAGAGATAGAAGTCAGGGAGTTTAACCCTCCAACATCTACCACACACTGAAGTCATAATTTAGGGTGGACAGACCCTTTAAAGGCTTCCATGCCCTGACGCCAGCAAGGCTTGGGGAGGTAATGTTAAACTCTGCATGAACCAACGTGTTGCATTTTGTATAACCATGTATCGTTATCATGGTTGTGAAAAGTGTGAATATGTAGGTGTGCAGCTGTGAGGAAAGGTTACTAATGAATAATTTGCTATATGTTAATATGGATCACATCTGATCCTTCCATTTATGCCTTTAACTTCCAGTGGCAGCCATGTGGGAGTGTAGAGTTTGATGCCCCAATACGTCTACAGTGGTCCATGCATCATGTAAAATGCATGGTGGTCCATGTAAAATGCATTAATGGCAACTGGATGAGAAAGGTATTAACATACCAGGTTTTGCTGCCATATTTTCCATAATAACAGAACAGTAGAGTGAAAAGACGGGGATGTAGTGTTTAACACTGTGACCCTCTCGTATATAGCTGGGTCCCTTAAAGCAGAACTACAGCCAGAATCAACAAGATAAAGATGAGTAGCCAATTTAAAGATAAAATACCAAAACCAGATTTTACTGCAATATTCAGCTTCAATTCAGAGATTTCCCCTGCAATACTGTGCATTACTGACTGTATATCTGCTATCCATTTTTATTTTTTCTTTGTCATTAGTATGATTTACAATGATATTGCAAGTTATTTTAGTAATGTGTTAACTCTTGAAGAACGTACCCCCCTCTGTGCAATACCTCCGGATGCAGACTGAATGTTGAAACACATCAGGAGCAGGAGGACTGCACTTCGCGGTAGTCCTTTGGGGTATATACAGTATCTGGCAAAAGTGAGTACACCCCTCACATTTTTGTACATATTTTTTTCAATCTTTTCATGTGACAACACTGAATAAATGACACTTTGCTACAATGTAAAGTAGTGAGTGTACAGCTTGAATAACAGTGTAAATTTGCTGTCCCCTCAAAATAACTCAACACACAGCCATTAATGTCTAAACCGCTGGCAACAAAAGTGAGTACACCCCTAAGTGAAAATGTCCAAATTGGGCCCAATTAGCCATTTTCCCTCCCCGGTGTCATGTGACTCCCTAATGTTACAAGGTCTCAGGTGTGAATGAGGAGCAGGTGTGTTAAATTTGGTGTTATCGCTCTCACTCTCTCATACTGGTCACTGGAAGTTCAACATGGCACCTCATAGCAAAGAACCCTCTGAGGATCTGAAAAAAGAGCATAGGCTATTAGAAGATTACCAAGACCCAGAAACGGAGTTACAGCATTGTGGCCAAGACCATACAGCGGTTTAACAGGACAGGTTCCACTCAGAACAGGCCTCGCCATGGTCGACCAAAGAAGTTGAATGCACTTGCTCAGCGTCATATCCAGAGGTTGTCTATGGGGAATAGACGTATGAGTGCTGCCAGCATTGCTGCAGAGATTGAAGGGGTGGGGAGTCAGCCTGTCAGTGCTCAGACCATACGCCGCACACTGCATTAAATTGGTCTGCATGGCTTTTGTTCCAGAAGGAAGCCTCTTCTAAAGATGATGCACAAGAAAGTCTGCAAAATGTTTCTGAAGACAAGCCGACTAAGGACATGGATTCCTGGAACCATGTCCTGTGGTCTGATGAGACCAAGAAAAACGTATTCGGTTCAGATGGTGTCAAGCGTGTGTGGTGGCAAGCAGGTGAGGAGTGTGTCTTGCCTACAGTCAAGCATGGTGGTGGGAGTGTCATGGTCTGGGGCTGCATGAGTGCTGCCGGCACTGGGGAGCTACAGTTCATTGAGGGAACCATGAATACCAACATGTACTGTGACATACTGAAGCAAAGCATGATCCCCTCTCTTTGGAGACTGGGCTGCAGGGCAGTATTCCAACATGATAAGGACCCCAAACACACCTCCAAGATGACCACTGCCTTGCTAAAGAAACTGAGGGTAAAGGTGATGGACTGGCCAAGCATGTCTCCAGACCTAAACCCTATTGAGCATCTGTGGGGAATCCTCAAACGGAAGGTGGAGGAGTGCAAGGTCTCTAACATCCACCAGCTCTGTGATGTCATCATGGAGGAGTGGAAGAGGACTCCAGTGGCAACCTGTGAAGCTCTGGTGAACTCCATGCCCAAGTGGACTAAAGCAGTGCTGGAAAACAATGGTGGCCACACAAAATATTGACACTTTGGGCCCAAGTTGGACATTTTTACTTAGGGGTGTACTCACTTTTGTTGACAGCGGTTTAGACATTAATGGCTGTGTGTTGAGTTATTTTGAGGGGACAGCAAATTTACACTGTTATACAAGCTGTACACTCACTACTTTACATTGTAGCAAAGTGTCATTTCTTCAGTGTTGTCACATGAAAAGATAGAATAAAATATTTACAAAAATGTGAGGGGTGTACTCACTTTTGTGAGATACTGTATATATCCATGTATATGATTCATCCACATTTGACTCAAACTGCATGAAGGACCTATGTTTCTTTTTAACTTTTGTAATTGCTTTTATCTTGATATACAATAAACTTTTTGACTATATATGGCTGTAATAAATTTCTTGGTGCCAGCAAAATCCCATCCAGCATCTTGTATACCAGGGGTCACCAAACTTTCTAAACAAAGGGCCAGTTTAATGCCCTTCAGACTTTGGGGGGTCGGACTATGGCCAGCGGGAATAAACATATTCCTGCCATCAGTGGGAGTATACATCACCACATTTGGTATCATTAGGAGGAATAGTGCCCCATCGTTGGTATCATTGGGAGGAATAGTGCCCTATCAGTGGTATCATTGGAAGGAATAGCACCCCATCATTGGAGCTAGTGGGAGGAATAGTGCCCCATCGCTGGTATCAGTGAGAGGAATAGCGCTCCATCATTGGTATCATTGGGAGGAATAGTGCCCCATTGTTAGTATCATTGGGAGGAATAGTGCTCCCCATCATTGGTATCATTGGGAGGGATAGCACCCCATCTTTTGTATCATTGGGAGGAATAGTGCCCCATCATTGGTATCATTGGGAGGAATAGCACCCCGTCATTGGTATCAGTGGGAGGAATAGCGCCCCATCATTGGTATCATTAGGAGGAATAATGCACCATTGTTGGTATCATTAGGAAGAATAGTGCCCCATCATTGGTATCATTTGGAGGAATAGCAGCCTGTCATTGGTATCAGTGGGAGGAAAAGCACCCCATCATTGGTATCATTAGGAGGAATAATGCTCCATTGTTGGTATCATTGGGAGGAATATTACCCCATCATTGATATCAGTGGGAGGAATAGCGCCCCATCATTGGTATCATTAGGAGGAATAATGCTCCATTGTTGGTATCATTGGGAGGAATATTACCCCATCATTGGGAAGAATAGTGCCCCATCATTGGTATCATTTGGAGGAATAGTGCCCCATTGTTGATATCAGTTGGAAGAATAGTGTATCAGTGGGAGGAGAAGTGCCAGATAAAGGCAAGCAAAGGGCTGCATTCGGCCCTCGGGCCACAGTTTGGAGACCACTGCTGTATACTTTCATTAACTTTAGGGATGTCTGTGGCACCAAGAGGAAAGATACTGTATAGGCATACAATGTCTGACATAATTTTGTTCTTTCTTGCTGACACTAGATGTCCTCAGTCTGATGATCAGAAGCATTCAAACCCACTACCTCCGAGTCCAGGTTGTCCTTGTCCTGCCTCGAGACTTTGATTGGACAGTGAAAGGAGAAGTAGCACAGTGGTGAGCTCACCTCTATGTTACTCTGCTTTCTCCTCCTATCAGCATGGTCCTTGTCAGCACATGAACTGATTGGTCCTTTGTGCTGTTTTTTCTCTTTCACTCCAGCCCTGCCATAGAGCGTCTCCAAGAGGCTGAAACCTGGTCACATTCAGGTACTCACACTGCTTGTATTTTAAAAGAGATATCTGGTATCTGGTTTAACCGCTTTCCGACCCCATAACTTAGTAATACAGCGGTAGAGAAGCTCTCCTCTGCCAGATCACATACAAGGTACGTGATCCGGCACTTACGGGTAGGGGGCGCACACACGTGCCACCAGCGATGCGGCTGTTCTGTGATTTGACACAGCACAAGCCGATCAGCGGGTGCCGGCCAATAGATGTCTGCCAGCACCCGCTGATGGGTGAGGAGAGACATATCAAGGGTATATGTCTGCATATGTAAACAAGGCAGAGCTTTGTTCTGTCAGCAGGGATGTGATGGATTTGCTGTCTCTGCAAAGCAGGGAATAAAATCCTTCACATCCCTTAGTAAATTCATCCCACACAGTACACAAACACTGGCTAGGCACACATTTAACCCTTTGATCGCCCTAGATATTTATCCCCTTCCCAGCCAGTGTCATAAGTACAGTGACAGTGCATATTTTTAGCACTGATCACTGTATTGGCGTCACTGGTCCCAAAAATAGTGTCAAAAGTGTCAGTTAGTGTCAAATTGTCCGCAGCAATGTAACAGTCCCGCTATGAGTCACTGATCGCTGCCATTTCTAGTACAAAAAAAAAAGAATAAAAATTCCAGTACATATCCCATCGTTTGTAGACGTTATACATTTTGCACAAACCAATCAATATACGTTTATTGGGATTTTTTTTTACCAAAAATATGTAACAGAATACATATTACATTTATGAAGAAATTAATTGTTTTACTTTTTTTTTATTGGATATGTTTTATAGCAGAAAGGAAAAAATATAGGTTTTTCTTTTCAAAACTTTTTTGTTTATAGTGCAAAAAATAAACCGCAGAGGTGATCAAATACCACCAAAAGAAAGCTCTATTTGTGGGGAAAAATTACATAATTGTAATTTGTGTACAACGTTGTATGACCGTGCAATTGTCAGTTAAAGTAATGCAGTGCCGTATTGCAAAAATGTCCTGGTTATGAAGGGGGTAAATCTTTCAGCGTGGTTAAATTTTTATGGGATGTCCATACTCCTAAAGGGCCAGCATACCATTTAGGCTCCTTTCACACCAAGGCGTTGGAAAAAAGCCTGTAAAATCCTGTAAAACGCCATGATTTTAGTGTGCGTTTGTGTTTCAATCATGTGACCTTTCCACAGCCTCAGTACACATTTCATGCGCTTTTCAATCGTTTTTCAATCGTTTTTCAAGCGCTTAACCATTATTTTCAATGGACATGGGCGTTTTTGAAGAGCTATTTTGAGCGCACAAAACAAGCTGAAAAGATGCTGCTTGCAGGACTTTTAGCAACGCCTAGCAAACGCAACGTCTTGGTGTGAAAGCATCCATTGAGATGCATGGGGAGAATTTTTGGTGCGCTTTTTATGTGCTAATTTTAGAGCAAAAACGCCTGAAAAACGCCTTGGTGTGAAAGGGGTCTTAGGGTTTAGAATAAATTCAACGAACAAGTGTTATTTCAGCTATGTAACTCAAGCAGCTGGTTTTCTATCAACATAAATTAGGTGGGCCGACTTATTAAGTCATCCACCAAGGGCTACTTACAGTTCACTTACTGCAAAGTTGAATGAGTGGTGGCCTCCAGACCAGAAAACCACTTGCCTTTCACCAGTTGATTGACCTCAGTGGTTGTCCCCTGACTGATTGTTAAAGCGGTAGTAAACCCTCCTTAAAAAAAAAAAAAAAAAAAAAAAAAACCTGCAAGACAATAGCATAATATGTTAGTATGCATTGCATACTAACATATTATGAAATACTTACCTTAGAACGAGGCCCCCGATGCTCGAGTCGGTCAGCGCTAAGGACGCTGACATGTTGGTCCTCTTCTTTCTTCCGGGTACGCGGCTCCGGCGCTATGAGTGGCCGGAGCCGCGTGACGTCACTCCTGCGCATGCGCGCGGGAGCTCTTCTTTCCGGCAGCCAGCTCTGAGTTGCTGGACGCCTCGGCCGGATCATCAGAGCGCATGCGCCGCTAATGTCAGCGGCTGCATGCAGGGCGAATATCTCCTAAACCATGTAGGTTTAGAAGATATTTTTTTTACCTATACAGGTAAGCCTTATTATAGGCTTAACTGTAGGTAAAAACAGTAGTGGTGGGTTTACTACCACTTTAACCATCCACAAAGATAGGAAGTGTTGCCTCTTGCCTATTAATTGGTAAAAGAGACTCTATTTTATTTTCATTTTAAAGTGACAACTGCTTGTGAGGTGCTACAAAGTTACAATGTACAGAAGACTGAGGAAATGCTTCCTTGTGCCTGCAGCAGACTGATGCCATCATCTCAGCCCAGGCAAAGTCAAAGGACTGGGTCTCAAGGATTGCATTTTAATGGGTTAGAAATGAAACATGTTACAGTTATGACATGTCAGGTAGGTTATGGTAAGAGTTCCAAAGAAAGGTACCATAAAACGACACTTAAATCTACAGGTCTCCCTGAACCGCAGAAAGTCTGACTCCAGCAACTGATGCAGCTGCATTAAGTCGGACGCGTTCTCATCATCTGGGTTTTACTCTGTGACAAGGCAATAAATGGGCTCCGGCTCACTCCATATCTAACCTTGAGAGACGACATCTGTTGGCCGCCGCACCGACATTAGTGTATTAAGTCAGATCTCCTCGCAAGCTTTCATTTGCATCTGAAAGTAAAAGTGCGTGCCAGGAGGACTCCCAGCATCCTTGGCTGCGGTAAAATATCTCTCTATACTTAGTGTGTCCCAGGTTTAAAGTGTACCTGTCATTGCTATGCAGTGGACTCATCATTTTGTAAGGTAAACGGGTATTACAAAGAAGGCAAAGGGGGCATTGAACTGAATCGGCCAATACAAAAGACTACTTAACTGAGTGTTTGCTTTGCATTGTGATGCACGCAATTATGGCAGCAAAGCTATATGTGTGTGTGTGTGTGTATATATATATATATATACTGTATGTACTACTACTACTACTGTAAGCTGAGCACAACAGTATTAACCCAGTGTGTTGATTAATTAATTATATTAATCCCTTTCAATAGCCTTACACATATATATAGCAGCATTACAAGTAGGCCTTAGCGTCCAGCTACCATATACGGTATATGAGCCTCTTTGTTGTTCTGGGGTCTGCTCCATTAGCATCCTACCGACAGCTCACAGCAGTGGCAACTGGTGCCTCCATTTTAGGGGAGGGGCGGCAAACAAATCGCCCGCCCCCCCTGGTTGGTCGGTCCCCCATCCCCCCTTTGCTCACTCATCCGTCGGCCCACCAGCCCCACTAGCTAGGTTGCGGGCAGCTTTGGATCCTTCCTATGTCTCCTCTCCTCGGCGGCTTCATGGGGTTCCCGACGGCTTCCCCTGCCTCTCCTCTGTGGCTTCCTCCCTGGTGGCCAATATGTTCACTTCCCCTCTCAGCCAATCAAGTCTCAGGACCCGATTCCTGATTGGCTGGGAGGAGAATCAGGAAGACAATAGCGAATATTAATTTGCTATTGTCACACAAGTGGGTGGGCTCAGGGCGCAGTGCTCTGTGCCCCAAGCTCACCCTTTTTGAAGCCTATTAGAGCCTCCGGCTATAATCATATGCTTCAAAAAACAAAAAACCCCATTGGAATCCATGCGTCCGGTGCCCTGCATGTAGATTAGGTGCCAGACGCATGGATTAGAGGTGCGGCGCCCCATATGGATTGGCCACCACTGGCTCACAGTCAACTACTGATAATCAGGAACGGTGGCACAGGCTCTGATGATGTCATTAAAGTGCAGCTAATCACAGTGTTGCATGACAAAGAGCCAATCCAACCAGCCTTATGCTTCACAGCCCACTTAAAGTTATAAATCTTGCGTCAGCAAGGGGTTATATTGGGTTTAAACTGGGAAAGCAACCATAATCCTATGTATGAGACTGTGCCCAATGTCCATGCCTGCCTTTGGCTTCTTTCATATGGATGGTCTTGTGCATAAGATTATGGTTGGTTTTCCCAGTTTTAAACCCAATACCCATAAACCCAAGCATAACCATGAACCCAGTAATCATAAAACCAAGCAACCATACTCCAATGTACGGTACTTCTCCAGTCCCTGCCACCCAATCAAAAGAGACCCAAGGCAGGCATGGGCATTGGGCACAGATCTGTACATAGAATTATGGTTTCTTTTCCCAGTTTTAAACCCAATAACCATGAACCCAATATCTCAATAATAACCATAAACCCAATAACCATAAACCCAATAACTCAATAATAACCATAAACCCAAGAAACCATATGTACCATCCACGTGAAAGAGGCCCAAAGCAGGCATGGGCATTGGGCACAGTCCTGTACATAGGATTTTGGTTGCTTTTCCCAGTTTTAAACCCAATAACCATAAACCCAATAATAACCATGAACCCAAACATAACCATAAACCCAAGCAACCATAGTCCTCTGTATTGGACTGTCCATACCTGTGTTGGACCTCTTTCACATAGGTGACAGGGACTGGACAGTCCTGTACATAAGATTATGGTTTCTTGGTTTTATAATTATTGAATTTATGGTTATTATTTGGGTTTATGGGTTTATGGTTATTAGGTTTAAAATTGGGAAAAGCAATCATAATCCTATGTACGGGACCATCCATGTGAAAGAGGCCCAAGACAGGCATGGGCATTGGGCACAGCCATGTACATAGGATTATGGTTGCTTAGGGTTATGGTTATTGGGTTGGTTTATTGCTTTTACGTGGGCAAAAGTTCCTGCCACCCACATGAAAGAAGCTGAAGGCAGACATGGGCATTGAACACTGAACATTGAATTATGATTGGTTTTCCAAGTTTTAAACCCAATATAATCCCTTGCCAAAGCATGGTGGATTTGGCACAGTCACATACATAGGATTATGGTTAATTTTCTCAGTTTTAAACTCAATATAACCCATTGCCAATCCTTGGTGTATTGAGTACAGTCCCAAACGTAGGATTATGGTTGCTTTTCCCAGTTTTATACCCAATATAACCCATTGCCAATCCATGGTGAATTTGTCTCAGTCACATACATAGGATTATGGTTAATTTTCCCAGTTTTAAACTCAATATAACCCATTACCAGTTCTCGGTGAATTGGACACAATTCCATACATAGGATTATGTTTGATTTTTCCCAGTTTTTAACCCAATATAATCATTGCCAATCCATGGGGGATTGCGTTCAGTCCTGTACATAGGATTAGGGTAGCTTTTCCCAGTTTTAAACCCAATATAACCCATTGCCAATCCATGGTGGATTGATCTCAGTCCCATACATAGGATTATGATCACTTTTCCCAGTTTTAAACCCAATATAACCCATTGCCAATCCATGGTGGATTGATCTCAGTCCCATACATAGGATTATGATTGCTTTACCCAGTTTTAATCCCAATATAACCCATTGCCAATCCATGGTGGATTGGGCTCAATTCCGTACATAGGATTATTGTTGCTTTTCCCAGTTTTAAACCCAATATAATCATTGCCAATCCATGGTGGAACTCTTTTCAGATGTGGTTTACAGACGTTCATCTGGTAGTACTGCCTTTTTGCTGTTTTTTCTTTTTTTTTTTACAGCTGAAGGGAGATCTTGCATTGAAATATCTAACTTGGCTTGTGGTTGGGCGTGTTCACATTCCCTTCAGTGGGGGAATGTGATGAATTTGGCCATGTAAAATTAGTAAAATTTCTGCGGCAGTGTGTATTCAACTTCACGCTTGAAGGAGGGCGGTCGGGGAAGGTGAGGGACATGGGTGTCGTCCATATGAAAGAGGCCTTGTAGTCAATTTTAGATAAAACAGATTTTCTTATATGATTCTTGAGGACATATTCTATAAATGAAAAAAAAAAAAAATAAAAAGCCGTATATTGGATTTGCCCGACCATGCCGCAGCGATAACCCGCGCACCCTGGCTGTCTATAATCATAAAAGAGAAGATTCCGCTTACAAGTAAGAAAAGCCTAATGATTAGGGAACGGAGGAACACAGCACCCGTGCACAGTAATATCTCACCTACTTATTTGTTGCCAGGTAGCAGGCCAATTAGCAGAGCCGGGTATTATTTACATTTAATCCTATATATCACCAAAATGGCGTTGTTGATTTATCATTTAGATTGTTGTATTGTCAGCGTAATTTATTCCGATCATGCTGAGATTCCTGTGAAATTAAGCATTAAACATTATGTCCGCGGCTCTCTCTGTATTCCTGGTTGTTTTAGCCTTTTTTTTTTTTTTTTAATGAGAAAGCATGTTAACTTAAATCTGAGATTATGCTTCCATTGGCAATTTTTTAGACTTATTAGCGAGGCCGTCGAATGAATTTCATTTCCAGGACGAGCGGAAAAAGCAGCAGGCTGGTGTTTTCAAACAATTACATACGATGGAGCTTTTCGCACCAGCAGAGAAGGGAAAATTTTATAAAAAAATAGACATATGTCTCTCTTTTTTGTGTTTTTGTTTCTTCGTTTTCTTGATATCTTGTAGTCAAAATAAACTCAGGCTGGTCAGATTGTGGATGCGTCTGGGAATGTGTATTGAGCATATGCCGCTTGTGTTATGGAATCGTTTTCTTAGAAGATCCCAACTCCTTTAAAACCATTTAAGAAACGCCCTATCAGGGCGGGGACAAGGGGTAGGTGGGGGGGGGGGGCAGCTGCCCTGGGCATATGAGGAGATTGGGGGGGGGAGGGGATTTGTATTGGAAAAGGGGAATTTGGGGGGGGGGGTATTAGGAGTGGTGATTAAGGGGAATCTGTGTTGGGAGGGGGGATGGGGGAAGAGGATTTGTGCTAGGAGGGGGATCGGGGAAGATGTTCTAGAGAAGGTGATATGGTGGGGGGATTGTGCTAGGAGGGGAATTTTTTTTTTGGGGGGGGGAGTGATTGGAGGGTATTTGTGCTATGAGGGAATTTGTTAGGGGGGAAATTGATGTTGAAAGGAGTGGGGGTGGGGGGAAGGCGTGTACTTGGAGAGGAAATTTTAGGGGTAAAGGATTTTTTCTAGGAGGGGGGTCTTTGTTTAGGGGGGGGGACTTGTGCTGGCAGGATTTGGGGGATGAGGGGGCAAAGATTTGGAATGTATGCTTGGGGGGAAATCATTCAGATTAGTGCTCATTTTTTTTTGGGGGGGGGGGGATTTTTGCTGACACGTAATGCTCATGCATTTTGGGGTGCGATTCTTCTCCCTGGGCTCTAGATGACCTTGTCCCAGCACTGCGCCCTATAGCAGATATACTGCTACAGGGTGGCCCTCCTATGCAGAATCTTGTATATACAATGCCTTCGAAAAACTATTCATACCCCTTGAAATTTTCCACATTTTGTCATGTTACAACCGAAAATGTAAATGTATTTTATTGGGATTTTATGTGATAGACCAACACAAAGTGGCACATAATTGTGAAGTGGAAGGAAAATGATAAATGTTTTTCAAAATTGAAAAGTATATATGAAAAGTGTGGGGTGCATTTGTATTCAGCCCCCCTGAGTCAATGCTTTGTAGAACCGCCTTTCCCTGCAATTACAGCTGCAAGTCTTTTTGGGGATGTCTACCAGCTTTGCACATCTAGGACTATATTACCAGTGTTTTGGACCAGGGTGGTGCTGTGGACATAGGGTATCTTGATTTCAGCAAGGCATTTGATACAGTTCCACATAACGATCTGATACAAAAGTTGTACAAGCTGGGACTTAACCCTTGGGTGGTTCAGTGGATATGCAGTTGGCTAAAGGATAGATCCCAGAGTGTGGTTGTAAATGGGGTTCACTCAGAACAGAGACCAGTCACTAGTGGGGTACCACAAGGCTCTGCACTGGGTTCTGTTCTATTCAACCTATATGTAAGTGATATAACTAAAGGTTTGCTGGACAATGTATGTCTCTTTGCTGATGATACAAAGGTGTGTAATAGGGTTGATATCCCTGGAGGTGTCTGTAACATGGAACATGATTTGGCATTGCTGGAAGATTGGTCAAAGCAGTGGAGACTGCAGTTCAATTTTTCTAAATGTAAAATAATGCATCTAGAGAAAAAGAATCCGCTTAGAGAGTACAGCATTGGGGGCACAGTGTTAGCCAGCACTACAGAAGAAAAAGATTTGGGGGTGCTTATTTCAGATGATTGCAAAATGAGCAAACAGTGTGACCAGACAGTGGGAAAAGCAAATAGAATTCTGGGATGTATCAGTAGAGGGATCACCAGCAGGAGGAAGGAGGTTCTGATTCCTCTATATAGATCTTTAGTGAGACCTCACTTAGAATACTGTGTCCAGTTCTGGAGACCACACTTACAAAAAGATATTGATAAAATAGAACGAGTTCAGAGACGGGTAACAAAAAAGGTGAAAGGTCTGGGGGATAAAACATATCAAGAGCGACTTCAGGAACTTAATATGTACAGTCTGGAGGTGAGAAGGGAGAGGGGAGACATTGATTGAAACCTTTAAATACATCAAGGGGGTGAATAAGGTTCAGGAGGGCAGTCTTTTCAATATGAAACCAAAATCAAGAACACAGGGACATGACCTCAAACTAACTGGGGGGAAGTTCAAAACTAATCTTAGAAAGTATTATTTTACTGAAAGGGTGGTTGATGATTGGAATAAACTACCAACAGAGGTTGTGAGACAGTCAACAGTAAATGGCTTCAAACATGCTTGGGATAAACATAAATCCATAGTCAGACAACAATGTTAATGTAAAAAAAAAACAAATAAAACCCAAAATAAATAAATAAATAAAAAGGGGCAGACTCGATGGACTACTCAGTCTTTTTCTGCCGTCACTTTTCTATGTTTCTATGTTTCTATTTTTGCTCATTCTTCTGTGGAAAATATCTCAAGCTCTGTCAGATTGGATGGAGAGCGCCTGTGAACAGCAATTCTTGGCACAGATCCTCATTTGGATTTAGGTCTGGACTTTGACTGGGCCATTCTAACACATGAATATGCTTTGATCTAAACCATTCCATTGTAGCTCTGGCTGTATGTTTAGTGTCATTGTCCTGCTGGAAGGTGAACCTCCGCCCCAGTCTCAAGTCTTTTGCAGACTCTAACAGATTTTCTTTTAAGACTGCCCTGTATTTGGCTCCATTCATCTTCCCATCAACTCTGATCAGCTTCCCTATCCCTGCTGAAGATAAGCATCTCTACAACATGATGCTGCCACCACCATGTTTCACAGTGGGGATGGTGTGTTCAGGGTGATGTGCAGTGTTAGTTTTCTGCCACACATAGCATTTTGCTTTTATGCCAAAATGTTCAATTTTGGTCTCATCTGACCAGAGCACCTTCTTCCACATGTTTGTTGTCCCCCCCACATGGCTTCTGGCTAATAGGGATGGGCCCCCGGTTTGAGTCAAATGCATTTTCGACTCGAACGTTGGGGGTTCGCCTGTTTGGCGCATCCCAAACATTATGGGCCGTCCGCAGGAACTTTAAGCACCCGCTGATTGGCCAAAGCGTGCACATGACCTGCATGCTTTGGTCAATCACAGAGCGCTCTACTGTGAGAGATATGATTGGCTAAAGGCAGGGTGCCTTTAGCCAATCACTGCTCAGCAGCCTCAATCCATGCCCCACACTACATAAAGCCACTTGCACAGCGGCTCTATGTAGTGTGTGAATAACGCGATAGATAGGGCAATCTGTATACAGTCAGTTAGTGTAGAGTGAAATATATACTAGATAGATCGATAGATAGATAGATAGATAGATAGGGCGATCCAGGGGCTTAACGATAGGGGTTGCAGGGGTTGCAATTGCAACCGAGTCCCATGCTCCAGGGGGCCCATGTGCCTCCCTTGTACACCTGGATAGGAGGGATGGCGGGACGGCATTTAGAGGAACCAATCTCCTCCATTTTTCTCCTAATGGAGGAGATTGGTTCCTCTATATGCTGCCCCTGCCACCCCTCCTATCCAGTTTACTTGTCTTCTGCTGTTCCCGGGGTCCCTGTGTCCCCCCACAGAGCTTCTGTCTCCCCCCCTCCTCTCTCCTGCCAGCTGTTGTAGACGATGGTTGGTAAATTTGTCATTTACCGGCTCCTTCCGTTTCTGAATGGACAGAGTCAGTGATTGGTACCAATTGGTTCATTCATAACTGAAGCATTGTAAACTGTTTTTACTATGCTTTCATTCTTGAATGAATGGGAGGCTCAGTTCCTAACTATTTCTGTCCATTCATTCTGTGCAGCTGATGTTACACAGATGGAGATTGAGGGCTGAGGTTTGTTTAGGCCCCTGATATCTCATCAAAGCCCCCCAACAGAGATCCTAAAATAAATTGTAAAAAATGATAAAAATAAAATTGTAAAATAAATCAAATTAAATGGTAAAAAAATAGTAGTTTTTAATTTTTATTTTAATTTTATTATTTTTTTACCATTGAGGACACCAGTGAGGAAACTATCAGGGTTACAATTGGGACCGGGCCCTGGCATTTCACCACCATGGGGAGGCCCGAAGATGGCAGAAAGGGGGCCCACTGCAGAACTTGTGAAAGGGTGCCGCTAATAAAGGGACCCGCGATGGGAGTAAAGGGCCCCAGGATCAGCGGGAAGAGGGAAGGGCCCTGGCCAGGGGTCAGCAGGGCCCTTCATAATTTCTTGCACCTGGGCCCTGAAGGTTCTAGTTATGCCTCTGGGGCGTGGGGCGATCTATATACAGTTAGTTAGTGTAGAGTGAAATATATACTAGATAGATAGATAGATAGATAGATAGATAGATAGATAGATAGATAGATAGGGCGATCTGTATACAGTCAGTTAGTGCAGGCAGTGCAAGAATGAATATGTACCTTCCTAGTGTATATATGACGTGGGGATCCCCCCAAAATCCAAACCAGGCCCTTCAGGTCTGGTATGGATTTTAAGGGGAACCCCGTGCCAAAATTAAAAAAAAAAAAGGACATGGGGCCCCCAAAAGTCCATACCAGGCCCTTCAGGTCAAATTTTTTTAAAAAATGGCACAGGGGTTGTTTCACTTTAAGCATTATTAAAATCACTGCTCCTGAAAAAACGATTGATTTAAAAACTATTTTTTGCATTGATACATGTCCCCTAGGGCAGGACCCGGGTCCCCATACACTTTTTAGGGCAATAACTTTTGATTTTTCATGTTCGAGTCCCATTGATTTTAACGGCGCTCGCGTGTTCGCACAAATTCTTTGTCTGTTCACAAGTTCTCATGAGAACCGAACCGGGGGGTGTTCAGCCCATCCCTACTCGCTAACTGCAAACAGGACTTCTTATGGCTTTCTTTCAGCAATGGCTTTCTTCTTGCCACTCTTCCATAAAGGCCAGATTTGTGGAGCGCACCACTAATAGTTGTCATGTGGACAGATTCTCCCACCTGAGCTGTGGATCTCTGCAGCTCCTCCAGAGTTACCATGGGCCTCTTGGCTGCTTCTCTGATGAATGCTCTCCTTGCCCGGCCTGTCAGTTTAGGTGGACGGCCATGTCTTGTAGGTTTGCAGTTGTCCCATACTCTTTCCATTTTCCATATCTATCTGCTGTTCTTTCCCCTTAAACATGGTGACAAGTTTTTTTTACCGCCCCCTTGGGTCACCCTGGTCTTTCTCCCACCTATCTTATGGTTAACATAAACTTAAGCTGGTCAGATTTTGAATGTGCCTGTGAAGACATGTTGTAAATATTCTCTCTTTATTACAGGATAGATGTGCTTTATATAAACAGGTAAATCAAGCAAGTTTGCAAATATTGTCTTTTACCTTTTTCTTGCTGTCACCAGATAGCTGATCATTACCCAAGCCTTATGTTAAAATTTTCTTCCCAATAAAGTCATCTGCTTAGAGCAGTGGTTTACAAACTGCGGCCCACTTACTGGATGTGGCCCTTTGCTTGCCTTTACCCGGCCCTTGGGGCCCCATGCCATCCACTGACACTAATGATGGTGTACCATTCCTCCCATAGATACAAATGAGTGGGGCACCATTCCTCCCAGACACAAATAATGGGGCAACATTCCTCCACAGACACCAATGATGGGGCACCATTCCTCCATAAACACCAATGACGGGGCGCCATTCCTCCATAGACACCAATGATGGGGCACCATTCCTCCATAGACACCAATGATGGGCCACCATTCCTACCTTAGATACCAATAATGGGGCACCGTTCCCTCCACTGATACCAACAATAGGGCACTGGGGCTTTCTAATCCAACTGGCTGCAGTCTGGCCCCTCTAAAGCCTCAAGGACAGTAAACTGGCCCTTTGTTCAGAAAGTTTGGGGACCCTTGACTTAGAGAGTTATATGAAGAGAGGCAATCTTGATATCACTTTAGATATGTATGCTCCCTAAATACCATGCTTGTCTGGCAAGGATCTCTCAAGAGAATGCAAATCTAAAGAGATGGCTGGGTTTGTTGATGGAAAACTTGGCTAGCTTCACAACTACCTGCTGTTCTCCTTACCTTGAGCAGGGCGAACGGTCTTGATACAAAACCAACAAACAATGACATGGGGGATACACGTGTCATCAACCTGTAATCACCTGAAATTAATTACACTGATACAAAAGAAAAATCAATAAGGTAATCACGGAAGACCCACAGGTATAATAACTTACATATTTATTGTAACATTCATTCAAGAGAACATGAAATTGTCTGAACAATATAAATAAAAAATAAAAGTGGCTTTTATCTCCCATTGAGTCTACGCATTTCATAGATAATCTGCTTCTTCAGGGATCATATTGGATTGTCTTTTGCTTCCCCCCTGGCTGTTCCTTTTTAACTCTCCCCGCATGTCTGCAAGGATGTTGCCAGTTCATCTGTTTTTTGTATGTCTTATGGGTATGTACAGTATCTCACAAAAGTGAGTACACCCCTCACATTTTTGTAAATATTTTATTCTATCTTTTCATGTGACAACATTGAAGAAATGACACTTTGCTACAATGTAAAGTAGTGAGTGTACAGCTTGTATAACAGTGTAAATTTACTGTCCCCTCAAAATAACTCAACACACAGCCATTAATAGCTAAACCCCTGGCAACAAAAGTGAGTACACCCCTAAGTGAAAATGTCCAAATTCAGCCAAAAGTGTCAAAATTGTGTGTGACCACCATTATTTTCCAGCACTGCCTTAACCCTCTTGGGCATGGAGTTCACCAGAGCTTCACAGGTTACCACTGGAATCCTCTTTCACCTCTCCATGATGACATCACGGAGCTGGTCGATGTTAGAGACCTTGCGCTTATATATATATGAAACACGTAGACTCAATAGGAGTTAAAAAGTCACATATTTTTTATTCTTATTGTTTGGACAATTTCATACACTTTATACACAATATTAATAAGCGCCTCCCCTAAAGTATAATAAAAAACATTCAATAGGTGCAATCAATAATATATCACAATAATAAATCAAAGTCCATAGATCAGATATGTTAGTGCCATCTGGATACGCATAAAACAGTCCATAATCTTCAAAAAGTGACTTGTGCTTTAAAGTGCTCAAGAAGGTGCTCAAGTATCATTCCAGGTGCAGGGGGACAAAAAACGTGCCAGACCCCCTTTGTGTCCCCACTCACCAAAACGTGTTGACCTGCTGCTTTTCAGTCAGAGGTCACACAAACTTATGTCAGTGGGGGGAGACTGGAAAGGAACACCGGTTGTACGATGCACAGTGACACCATCTGCAGCAAGTTGATGTTGGAGGTCTTTGGAGGTGGTCTGTGGGCTGTTTTTGACCGTTCTCACCATCCTTTGCCTCTCCAATATTTTATTTGGCTGCCACTTCTGGCCTTAACAAGAACTGTGCCTGTGATCTTCCATTTCCTCACTATGTTCCTCACAGTGGACACTGACAGCTTATATCTCTGCAATAACTGTAGCCTTCCCCTAAACCATAATGCAGAACAATATACACTCCTTCTTCCTCCAGCACATACACTTGCTGACCGTTACTCTTCTCCTTCCTCTCTCCTGCACACTACTTGCTGTTACCGGCCTGAAAGGCAATTTATCAGACCTCCATGACACTTCCTTCCACCACAGCTAGCACATGGTGAGGCCTGCTCTTACTATCAGCAGGACCATGGACCCTCATTTATGTAGCTAAGTATGTTGGTGCTAGCTGGGCACTGGATGAACTACAATTCCCAGCCCATCCATCTTTCAGGCCCTTCCGGCCTGCCTCACTGTTCAGTGGCCCTCCTTCCACTGCTTGGCTTCCCCCGACTTCTACAGATTGTCCACTGTCCTCCCAAGCCTGCTCCAGCCATCTCATCCAACTCCCAGGGGACATCACTCACCAACACCAGTGGATCCTTTAAAGAGACTTTAATCTAGCCTCTCTGCTGCTCTCCTGCTCCCTTGTACTACTCCAGGACGACGACTGGCTGCACCCAAGCCTCCAGGCCTCAAGCTCACCCCCCCCAACTGGGGGCTCCCTCCCAGGTGAGGCCTCCACAGCACCTCGCCTACATTCTCCACTGTTCCACTCGGACTGTTCCCCCCCCCCCCCCACTGAGCAGATCACTGTATTTAAGGAGTCCTGCCCCCTGCCAATCCAGATTGGGGATTGGTCAGGGCTCCTTAGCATACATCACAAAGTGACACCTCCTCATTCATCCCCTTTTCCAGAACCTTCTGGCCCCAAAAGGGAGGAGTATCCAAGGGGTGTTCCTTCCTGCAATCTCACGCCCTCCCTGAGCCACTCCCCAGCCCAGATCAAAACAATCTGGCCTACTCTCATTGTCATTTTACAAACCATGAGAATTCACTTATGGCGTTTTTACTATTTTTTTTTACTGGTAATGGCACGATCTGCGATTTTTATTGGGACTGTGATATTGCGGCAGACAGATCGGAAGTTTTTGACACTTTTTTGGGACCATTCACATTTATACAACAATCAGAGCTAAAAATAGCCACTGATTACTGTATAAATGTCACTGACAGGGAAGGGGTTAACCTGCAAGGGACAATCAAGGGGTTAACTGTGTTCCCTAGGCATGTTCTAACTGTGTGGGGGTTGGGCTGGAAAGGGCACTGACAGAACAGGGAACCGCCGTGTTTACATCGGCGGTTCCCTGTCTTCCTCTCTAGAAGGTGATCGCGGGTCGCCGAAACGCGCCAGAAACTTACCTGTGACCGTGTCATATATGGAACGATGGAATAAAAGATAATTCTCAAGATTTCCAGTGAGTGCTGGCATATTCTTCTAGTTTCCATATACTAACTCTGAAATGCTTGGAGGACGTTTTTGAGCCAGAGCACCTGCAAGGGTGAAGTATAATTGCCTGTGTTGGGCTTCGCTGTGCAGAGCAGTGTTTCCCTGTGTGATCGAGTCCACCCAACCCACAGGTTCACTCACGTAGAGTGCGGAGGGCACCGTTTATAGACGCGATCTGTGCAGCGGAGCCAACCTGCCACCATTTATGTACGCGAGACGGTCGGCAAGTCTTTAAATTGCATTTGGAGCCCAGGAGGTTGGAACAGAAGAGGGACTTTTTTTCATTTTTGGAGCATAGGCAGATAAGGTCGGTGCCGCCGTTCCACTGCACCCTGGGGCAAGGGGGGTGTTGTAGGTGGGATTGGGAGCCCCGTCCGGAAGGCTCTATGGAGCCCCATGATTTCTAACAGCTACCTTGTATATATATATACAGTCCTGCTCACCATTATTGGCACCCCTTCATGTTTTGCATAACTGAGTGAATGTCTTCAGAAATAAATGGAAATGTACCAAATTTATATCAGCATCGTCCTGACATATATATATATGTTCCATCGACAATCTTTAGTACCCCGAGGTATCTCGGAAGGCCTGCCCCGAGGGTTAGGGTGGATGTTGTGGGGGGAACGGGGTCCCACGTCACCTTGCCGCCGTGGCTGGAATAGACGGATACGAGGTTTTTACTTTTTTTCAGGGAGAAGACAAGGTTGGAGGACCCGAGGTTTACGTTAAATTTCTGAACGGCTGGCAGAGCGCATGTATTTACCACCGTCCAACCGAGGCGACGTGTCTAGCGCAGATATTTGCCACGGGAGGCGTGAGATGCACTCACT
>BLSH010388914.1:1436637-1449405 GCA_018402905.1 Glandirana rugosa | reverse complement strand
GCATTTCTGGTGTCGTCAGACAGCTCCTTTGTCTTTACCATTGTCACACATGAAGAGGGAATAACAGGTGGCTTTTTATAAAACCAAAATGTTCATTTATTGGCTAATTTGGGTCACATGGGTGGAGGCAATTCATCACAGGTGATCCTCATTTGAGATCTGCAACAGGTGAGCCAAATTGGGTTTCCATACTGATTTGCAGCAAAGGGTGCCAATACCACTGACAAGGCAAGCATTATGGTTTTCTCTGTTTTCCTCATAATGTTTATCTTTTTTAAATGTTATTTATCATTTACAGTTTTTTGTCAAACACAAGCTATCTGTAGTAATATGTTGGTTAATTTGATACATTTCCTTCAGTAGATATTCCACAATATGTACATAAACTTCATGGGTGCCAATAATGGTGAGCAGGACTGTATATACAGTATATATATATTGTGATGTTATGCGAGGCACCACAATGGACGGGCGATACTTGTCGCCTTGCATGCGATAATGTTAAGGCGACTAGGGAAAGTCCGACCCCGGGTTTTGCAAGCCACCGTGGCAGAGCTGGTTCCGGCCCGGACTTTCTGGTCCACTCAAGCCCCTCTCCACCTGCATTAAATGAGCAGGAAGAGAGCAGAGGAGAGCTCTATCCTGGATCTCAGAGGGAGAAAGCTGAGTGATCTCTGTGTGCTAATGTAGACTCAAAGATCAAAGTTTGCACTGTGCTTATGTTTTGTGGGTATCGGGGAAAGCCCCACACTGTATAGAGAGAAACCCGATTGTTTAGTTTAGCGCCGGATGGCGAGGTTTTGTTTTCTAGTGTTTTTTTTTATGTGTTTTGAACTTGCAAACCTGGCAAGCCGCCAGATTTTAAAGAAACTGACCTCCATGCTGAATCTGTTCCACTGAAAAGTGATCCTCACGAGCTAATCTCCCATAATATATATATATATATATATATATGTTTTATTTTATTTTTTTTTCCCTCATGGGGACAGGAATCTATGGGTGTAAATGTGGGTTCATCCTGGAATTCGACTTTAAATGTAATGGTGGGGCAGAGCACTTCTGTCGAAGACTTTTTATTCTCAAATTATAGTGACCCATGCTTAGAATTTACGCAAGGGTTCCAATTCTTTCCACTAGGCCTCTGCAAATATCACTCCACTGCAATTCCTCTGCAATGAGTCGGTCACCATTACACGTTTGGCAGGTTTTGTGCTCAGAAACATGTAATATACCGCTCAGAGTTCATCCTGCAGTTACCAGACACTGGTCCCCCCTTGTTCCATGTACTGTAGGTTAAATGTATGTAATTAGATAATAAAGATAATACAGACACAGCGCTGCCCTGCGGAGCAAGCTTTGATGGCGTACACGGGTGATGCGACATTCACGGAGTCTCTCTGTTTCCCCCGTATAATGAACACGGCACTCGCCCGCCGTGACACGCGCACTCAGCAGCCCTGAGAAATGACATTGAGGAGACGAAGACTGTATCACTTGAGCAGGATGCATAATCTTTTGGGGAAAAGCCAACAGGTTATGCTTCATATAATGGGCAGTGATGGAGTATTGGACGTCTTTCCCACATCCTCTCGCTGCAATTTTATTCCAGCTGCTCATAAATTGCTCCAAAGTAACTGACACACAACAAATGTGAATTAACTGCTTGTCCTCCGGTGGTCGAGGCGGCCTCTGTGAAAATATAAACCTACCATGTACAGAATGGAATTTAATGGTGCTGGATTTTCTTTTTACAATTTCCACATGTAGCATATTTTCTCCATTTTTGTTAGCTTTTTTGCATGATTCTTCACTTTTCCTTTTTGGCCTCTGCAGCTATGCTATGTCGAATTGGGCTAAATGGCAGGGAGGTTGCTTGGATCCTAATGGGCCCAGGGCACTATTGGGCATCCCACTAAGGGAAAAAAACCTGGGAAATGCCATAGTGAACAGCACTCATAATGGAGTACTGTACATCACCCCCATATCTTCTTGCTGCAATTTTATTCCAACTGCTCAAAAATTGCTCCAAAGTAAATGACACACAATGTAAATTACCTACTTGCATGCCGGAGGTGGAGATGGTCTTGACCAAAGGAGAAAAGTTGGGGAATGCCAAAGTGAACAGCACCCATGATGGGTTATTGAATGTCTTTGGCTACGTTGTATGTTGATAGGGTCATAATGGACCTAGGGCACCACTGGCCATCCCAAGGGAGACAAGGTGGGGGGTGCCAAAGTGAACAGCACCCGTGATGGAGAATCAAATGTCTCTTGGCTATGTTGGATGTTGATAGGGTCATAATGGACCTAGGGCACCACTGACCACTCCAAGGAAGAAAGAGTGGAGGTTGTCAAATTGAACAGCACTTCCGATGGAGTATTGGTCAGTATGTCCGCCAGGGCATTACTAGGCAACCCACTAAGGGAGAAAAGTTGGGGAATGCCATAGTAAACAAACCGCTTGCTATGGAGGGCTAGAAGTCTTAAGTCCTAATGGACCCAGGGAGCTGTTGAGAACCCCAGCAATGGAGAAAATCTGGGGAATGCGAAAGTGATCAGTGCTAGTGCTGGAGCATTGGACGCCACCCCCACATCCTCTCACTGAAATTTAATTCCAGATGCTCAGAAATTGCTCTAAAGTAACTGACACACAACAAATGTGAATTGACTGCTTGTCCATGGGAGGTGGAGATGTCCTCTGTGAAAGTATAAACCTATGAAGTTCAGAATAGAATTTAGTCTATTGGGTTTTCTTTCTACAACTTCTACCTGTAACATATTGTCTCAATTTTTGTTACTTTGTTTGCTTGATTCCTCACTTTGCTGTTTCCTAAAGTTACATTGAATTGGGCTCACTGATAGTGAGGTTGATAGGGTCATAATGGACCTAGGGCACCATAGGGTACCCCAAAGGAGAAAAGTTAGTGGATGCCAAAGTGAACAGTGCTTGTGGTGCCACTTTGGAGATGCCAAAGTAATCCTTGCTGCTTCCTAATGGCCCTTGCAGCTACGTCAAATTGAGGTAATAGTCAAGGGACATTGATAAGCTTCTAATGGACCCAAGACAGCACTGGGAAACACAGTGGGGGAGAAAAGTTGGGGAATGTCATAGGGAACAGTGCTTGTGATGGAGTATTGGACTATGGCTACCATGAATTAGGCTAACTGGCAGGGACCAATTGAGAAAATTTGGGGAATGCCAAAGTGAACTGTTGCTCGTGATGGAATATTGGACGTTGTCTCCACATCCTATTGGTGCAATTTTATTCCAGCTGCTCATAAATTGCTCCAAAGTAACTTACACACAACAAATGTAAATTAACTACTTGTCTGCTGAACGTGGAGATTGTCGCAGTGAATATTTATGATATTTTGAATGGAATTAGTGCTTTGGGTCTTCTTAATACAATTTCCACCTGTAACATATCATCTCAATTTTTGTTACTTTTTTTCTGCATAATTCCTCCCTTTGCTGTTTTTCTAATGATCTCTGTGGCCACATTGAAATGGGCTAAAAGACAGACACATTTATAGGGTCCTAAAGGACCCAGATGACCATTGGGCACCCAAACAAGGGAGAAAATTTGGGGAATGCCCAAGTGAACAGTGCTCATAATGGAGTATTGGACATAATCCCCACATCTTTTTACTGACATTTTATCCCAGCTGCTCATAAATTGCTCCAAATGCATATCAACTGTGAATTAACTGTATGTCCGCCAGAGGTGGAGATGGTCCCTGTGAAAATATATGCCTATGAAGTTCCACATAGAATTAAGTGGTCCTGGGTTTTCTTATTACAACTTCCACCTGTAACAGTTAATCAATTTTTGTTACTTCCTCACTTTGCTATTTTCTAATGACCTATGTAGCTACGTCGGACTGAGCTAACAGCTAAGGACGTTGATAGAGTCCTAATGGACCCAGGGCGCTATTGTGCACCCCACTAAGGGAGAAAATTTGAGGAATTCCCAAGTGGAAACTGCTCATGATGGGGTATTGGACATTGCCCCCCATATCCTCTCGCTGCAATTTTATTCCAGTTGCTCAAAAATTGCTCCAAAATAACTGGCACACAACAAATGTGAATTAACTGCATATCCACCAGGGGTGGAGATGGCCTAAAAAACTATGATTTAGTTGCATTTGGTTTTCCTTTTGCAATTTCCATCTTGTTTACAATTTCCATTCCTCACTTTGCTGATTCCTAGTGGCCTTTGCAGCTATGCCAAATTGGGTTCACTGACGGGAACATTGATAGGGTCCTTATGGACCCAGGGCTTTGTTGGGGACCCCATTCAGGGAAAAAAATTGGGAAATTCCAACTTGAACAGTGCGTATGTCCTTTTCTACTCCCTCTTATTGGTTTTCTTTTCCCTTACTCCCTCTCTTTCCTGTTTTCCATCCCTTCCTCCTGTAGGTGGGTGGGCAGCATATCAGTCCGTTGAACTGTCTGTAGTACCAAACAGGAAGCTCCTATACTTTTCCTGACCAACATGAGAGGCTGGTCAGCCCACATGGATACTTTTTTAACCGGTTCCCGAACGTCTTGCGTACATTTACTGCTGCAGAGTGGCACTGTCCTGCGAATCACCATCTATAAACAGCGGCTCACGCGTGCACTGTAGGAGTGTGGCCACGGCTCAGGAGGACTCAATCTCCGCAGTGGGCCGCGATTTCCTAGCAAAGAAGAAAAACGGGGAACCGCCGATGTAAACAAGGTGGTTCCCCACTCTGTCAGGCAGCATGTAAGAGATCTACTGATCCCTGTCACTGGGATCAGTTAGATCTCTTATGCCCCTAGCAGCCCAGCCTCCTCACAATTTGAACACGCCTAGGGAACACACTTAACCCCTAGATCACCCCTTGCAGGTTAACCCCTTCAGTGCCAATGACATTTATACAGTAATCAGTGGATATTTAAATTTCTGATCGCTGTATAAATGTCATTGGTCCCAAAAAAGTGTCAAAAATGTCCGACATGTCCACTGCAATATTACAGTCCCAATAAAAATCGCAGATTTGAATTCTCTGGTTTGTAAACGCGGTAACTTTTGCACAAATCAATCAATAAACGCCGATTGCAATTTTTTTTACCAAAAATATGAGGAAGAATTTAAATCGGCCAAAACCAATGAATGCATTTGTCTTTTATATATTTTGTTTTGGATTTGTATTTTAGCAAAAAGTAAGAAATATTGATTTTTTTTGCAACATTGTCACTCTTTTTTTGTTTATAACGGTGATTAGAAATGACGCAGAGGGGATCAAATACCACCAAAAGAAAGTTCTATTTGTGGGGGAAAAAAGGACGCAAATTTTGTTTGGGTAGAACGTCGCATGACCGCGCAATTGTCAGTTAAATCGACGCAGTGCCTAAAAGCAAAAAGTACTCTCGTCCTAACGTGGGAAATCCTTCCAGTCCTTAAGTGGTTAAAAAAATGTTCCACCCAAAATCCATGCAGCTTTCGCATTGTTTAACAATATTCCAGTTGAATCCAATTAAAAATAGACTAATATGTGTCTGTTAAGTGAAATCAAAAGTCATTAAAATAATCCCCAGCGATCCTGCTGTGAAGATCCTTGTTCAGATACTTCCTGCTATAGGGTGACAACACTCTGTCTTTGTTTTCCAATTGTACTCCTGCATTGTCACCCTGTCGCTATGTTTCTGTCTCTCAGCTATGCCCTTTGTTGTCACCCTGTCACACGGGCTTCCCATGGAGACCACTGTGGCCATTTCAACACCCATGAGGCAGGCATGGTCCACTGTTGCTGGCCCCTTGTGGTCTTTATCAGAAGCTTTCATTAGAAAAATCCATGGGGATCCTGCCATGAAGGTCCTTGTTCAGACACTTACTGATATAGAGTAACAACACTCTGTCCCTGTCTTCCAATTGTTCTCCTTCCATTGTCATCCTGTCATATGGGCTTCCGATGGAGACTTCAGGTGGCCATTTCAACACACATTAGACAGACATGGTCTACTGTTGCTGGCCCCTTTTTGTCTTCATCAGAGGTTTTCATTAGAAAAATCAGTGGGGATCCGGCCAAGAAGGTCCTTGTTCAGGCACTTCCTCTTGTACGGTGACAATCTTATAACAGAAGCTTTCATTAGAAAAATCTTTGGGGATCCTGCCATGAAGGTCCTTGGTCAGGCATTTCCTGTTTTAGGGTGAGAACGCTCTGTCCCTCTCTCCCATTTGTGCACCTTTGTTGTCACCCTGTCACATGGGCTTCTGATGGAGACCATAAATGGCCGTTTCAACACCCATTAGACAGGCATGGTCCACTGTTGCTGGCCCCTTGTGGTCTTCATCATAACCTTTCATTAGAAAAATCAATGGGGATCCTGCCATGAAGGTCGTTGTTTGGGCACTTCCTATTATAGGGTGACGACCCTATAACTTAGGCTTTCATTCGAAAAATATGTGTAGGTCCTGCCATGACGGTCCTTGTTAATGCACTGCCCGTTATTGGGTGACAACGCTATGTCCCTGTCTCTCAACTGTGCACCTTCATTGTCACCCTGTCACATGGGCTTCCATTGGAGGTTACAAGTGACCATTTTAACCCCCATTAGACAGGCATGGTCTACTGTTACTACCTCCTTGTGGTCTTCATCAGAAGCTTTCATTAGAAAAATACAGGGAGTTGCTGCCATGAAAATCCTTGCTCAGGCACTTCCTATTATAGGGTGACAAATCTCTGCCCCATGTCTCCTAATTGTTCACCTTCATTTTCTCCGTCACATGGACATCCGATGAAGTCTACAAGATGTCATTTCAACACTCATTAGACAGGCATGGTTTACTGTTGCTGGTTCCTTGTGGTCTTTCTCAAAAGCTTACATTAAAAAAATGTATGGGGATCCTGCCAGCACTTATTCAGGCACTTCCTGTTATGGGATGACAACGCTGTGCCCCTGTCTCCTGATTGTTCTCCTTCATTGTCACCTGTCACATGGACATCCGATGAAGGCAGCAAGAGTCCATTTCAACCCCCCATTAGACAGGCATGGTCTACTGTTGCTGGCCCCTTGTGGTCTAAATCAGAAGCTTTCATTAGAAAAATTCATGGATCCTGCCATGAAGATCCTTGCTCAGGCACTTCCTGTTGTAGGGTGACATTGCTCTGCCCCTGTCTCCTAATTTTTCACCTTCATTGTCACCTGTCACATGGACATCTGATGAAGACTACCAGAAGCCATTTCAACACACATTAGACAGGTATGGTTTAATGTTGCTGGTTCCTTGTGGTCTTCATCACCAATCTTTCAAAAATCCATGAGGATCCTACCACGAGGGTCCTTGTTGAGGCACTTCCTGCTATATGGTGACAACGCTCTGTCCCTGTCTCCCAATTGTGCTCCTGTGTTGTCACCCTGTCTTCCCATGGACAGCTTGTGACAGAGTGACAATGCAGGACTATGTAGGCATGGTGCACTGCTATCACCATTAGGGAACCTATCCTGAAAAATGCCACGCTCAAGTGCACATAGACAGGAAGTGACTGTAAAGAGTCTACAGGAGATCAGGGACTCTGAGATGCAAAGAAGGATGGAAAAGGGTGGAAACATTCATTTTATTTAAACTATAAAGGCAAATGTTTATGATATTTAAACTAACTGTCATTCAGATAGGGTTTCCATCTTTCGATGCTAACAATCATCATTCCCCGACTATGGCTACATTTTGTGTCTGATTGAAGAGTAAATAGAAGGAGGCCAAGCAGGCCGCATACCATCTGTGGATGCCCCATCATCTCATCTCAGATATCATTTATTATCAGAGTGCCCAGCGGAGCCTCTGAGATGACCTGTTTTCAGGTAATAAATGAACGCCATTCTACGTCTATGCCATTATTACATCTGTGCTGCTCAGTCATGCAGTCTCCCTCTACATATTTGCATGACCTAATTTGCATGTGCAATAGGTTAAGAAAGAAAAAAGTGTCACAAGTAACAAATGAATGTCACACACATTTTCATGCTGACACACTGAGGGCCCAGGCTGCTGAAGATGTAAGCTCGCTCATGGGGCCATTCATCGCCGGTGATGTGGCTGGGAGAGGAGACCTTACCCTGATTTACTAAGTATGATGCATAGATAAGTGCACTTGAGAATTTACTAGATTGCTGATCTGGGGGGAACCTGGTTGCTTTGGAGGATCAAGTAGGAAATTTTTCTGTTGAAGCATCTTGGGACACATTTCAGTGCCCATTCACATTTTTCTTGGCCATTGTGGTGTATTAACAAGGTAATCAAGTGTCCAGGGTTGAGAATGTGGAACTGCACCCCCTAGCCTGTAGATAATGCATGTTGTAGAATGGGTGTACTGCAGGGTTGTGCAGTCAGGTGAGGCAGAGCCATGAAAATTAAAAAGCAAAAAAAAAACCTGGGGGTCACAGAGACCCCAAATTAGGGGAGTAGGTAGCCGAAGTCCTAGCCTGCCACTGGTCAAAATATGGTCACCTATGGTTCCGGAGATACGGGCTTCCAATACGCAGCCTGTCAGAAGCTACATAAAGCGCGGCCAGTTTAAATAAAAGCTGACACATTGTGTTTGCAGCAGACAGAGGATGAGCTCACAGTGCCTCTCCTCACTTCTTGTCAGAGGCACTGAGCTCAATGGGCAGCTTGGAGCCTTGGACCAATGGTAAAGCATCATTGGTCCAAGCTGTCCAATAAAAATGCTGCAGTGGAGGCATGCCTCACTGCGGTGTCATAGAAGGGGGCATGTGTCTAAAAGACAAATACTCCCTTCCAGCCCTCTTAACTACAAGGAAATACATGGGTTTATCTGTATAAGATTTACCCATAATCCTGTGTTTTTCTCAAACAGTTAAGAGGGAGAATGAGAATCTGCTGCTGCTGAAAAGGTACAAGCTAAATCCTATATTAATATTGTTATATATAATAATTTATTATTTATCTATTTACTGTAAAATTACTGGTTGCAAGTTATAACTTCAAACTTCAGTAATTTGTCTGTTAAGCCACCTGTTTGAGTACAGTTTTTGAAAATATAGTAAATTACCTTAAAAACAATATATAATAATTATTTGCATATTACTTACTTATGGTAATTAACCCCTTGCCACCAAGGCCAATTCAGACACTTCTCTTCTACATGGAAAAATCATAATTTTTTGCTAGAAAATTACTCAGAACCTCCAAACATTATATATATTGTTTAAGCAGACACCCTAGGGAATAAAATGGTGGTCATTGCATTTTTTTATGTCACACGATATTTGTGCAGCAATTTTTGAAACACGTTTTTTTTTGCAAAAAAAACCTTCATGAATATAAAAAAAAAAAAAAACACACACTAATGTTAGCCCAATTTTTATGCATAATGTGAAAGATGATGTTATGCAGAGTAAATAGATATCTAACATGTCACGCTTTAAAATTGCGCACACTTGTGGAACGGTGCCAGACTTAAGTAATTAAAAATCTCCCTAGGCGACGCTTTAAAATTTTTAAAGGTTACCTGTTTAGAGTTACAGAGGAGGTCTAGTGCTAGAATTATTGCTCACGCGGCGTATGTAACCTGTGTGTATCTGGCTCTGATAGTAGCCAGTGCCTCACCAGCCACTCACCTCACCACACGTCCTTGGTGTACTGCCCTGTGCCCGTTCTCTGCCCCTTATGCTCCGGCTGCCCATGGATGGAGTAGAGCAGGGCCAGGTCAAGGGGTGGGCAGGAGGCGCAGCTGCCCTGAGCATTGTGGTATCATGTGAGATGAAAGGGCACCACAGGGAGATTGGGGGAGGGGATTTGTGTTTAAAGGGGAGATTTGTGGGGCGGCAGGGGGTAAGTATTGTTTTAGGAGGAGAAATCGGGGGGGGGGGGGGGTGTTCACGTAATTTGTGTTGGGAGGAGGGATGGGGGAAAGAAGATTTATGCTAGGAGGGGGATTTTTTTTGCTGGGGAGGGGATTTGAAGTGGGAGGGGGATTTGTACTAGGAGGGGACATTTTAGGTGTAGAGGATTTGTGCTAGGAGGGGTGAATTTTTGAGAGGTTGGGCATTTGAGCTGGGGTGCTTGGGGGGGGGGGGTTTGTGCTGAGAGGGGGGATTTCAGCAGGAGGGGGGATTTGTACTGGGAGGAGGGGGATTTATGCTTAGGGGATAAGCATGTAGATTAGTGCTCAGTGTGTTTTGTGGAGGGATTTTTGCTGACATATAATGCTCATACATTTTGGGGGGGGGGCACAATTTGGCATGCTCGCCCTGGGCTCTAGATGACATTGTCCTGCCACTGGCGTAGGGTATGTATTGCATCACACGTTGTACCAGGACAGGTTCAACCAGTGGCTACAACAAGTAAAAACAGAGTACACCAGCCTCATGCATTACCATAAAAACTATTTATTGGATGAAAAACTGTGCACCCCTACCCCACTGTTAAAACATGATGTAAGATGGGCATACCACCCTTCACCCATTCTTTGCCCACTTGCTCTGGCTGTGCGTAAAGTTTGCATTGCATCATGCGCTGTACCATCTAGGAGCTAAAACAAGAAAAAAGAGAGGGTGCACCAGTCTTATGCATTACCGTAAAAACTATTTGTTGGATAGAAAGTGTTCCAGTATACTCACAAAGGTAAATATAATCGTGTAGATTGATACAATCCAGTATCTAATCCAATGGCAAAATTCACAGAACGCCCATAACTTGGGAGTGAGGCTTACGCATTTCAAGGGCACAGCCCTCTTTATCAGTTCATCTACATACCTTTCTGAGTATATTGGAAATCTTTTATCCAATAAATGTTTTTCATGGTAATGCATGAGGTTTGGGGTGCTCTGGCTGCCCATGGATGGTGTAGAGTGCATATTGCATCACATTCAGTACCTATAGGTTCGTCCAGTGTCCAGGCTGAGAGCCTAAACCTGTGCATCCCCACCCCACTGTAAGATGGGTGTACCGCCATATACCCATTCTCTGCCCATTTGCTATGCATAGATTGCATAGCGTTTGCAGTGCATCCCGCACTGTACATGGACAGGTCCATCCAGTGGCTACAACAAGAAAAAAAGAGAGGGCGCGCCAGCCTAATGCATTAACATAAAAACAATTTATTGGATAAAAAGAGACTCCCCCCTACACATTAAACCACTGAGCCCAGGGCACCCTCCCCTCCTGCCCCCCCCCTTTCCTGACCCTGATTATGACAATTTAATTGTCTTCTGTTTTATTCTTTTTGATCAAAATGCACACCAATCGCATGATAAAATCTAAGCGCGTGTCACCACCATAATGCATATGCGAGTACCATTCCAATCCAATAAAATCCATCCCCATGGAATTCATCATTTGCCCTTAATGTATGCGAATATTCGTACAGGCTATAGCGCATATACACAGATTTTTTTAAATAAAATGTAGCTTGCTATAAAATGTGCGCTCAAAATTATTCACGAGAAACCCTTGTTTGTGCTCCATTTTAGTGAATTGGCTCCTCAGTCTGGACCATCTATGGTCGGTATCTACAAGCTGGTGTCATTAGCATTGCAGCCATTTGTCTGGACTGATAACATCCTGAATATACATAAGCAGATGACTTCAAATGACGGAATGAAAAGATCTTACAAGGAGCATATGCTCATATACTAATGGAAGCTGATCTGGGGAGAGATTTGCAATGGTAATGTGTGCTGAGACCTAAAAACGAAGGAACAAGGGAAGACATGGAGGGCCATGTGACCTCACAGATAAAACAGATATGCCTGAAAGCGATGTGGGAAACAGGGACAATAATCATTTCCGATGGCATTTTATACAATGTTATACCCTAAATATGGGCTTAACAGGGTAAATAATATAAATGAGGGCCTTCTTTAACGCAGGGCAAAAGGGGCAGCTGCCCCCGGGCCCAGTCATTGTTTTGGGGCCCAAAGCAGCTGCCCCTTGGGCCCATGTTTGTTTGTTTTTTGGGATGTTGAGGTGAATAGCAAAGTTGCATGGGGGGGTGGCAAGAAAATGTTTGCCCAGAGTCCAATCAATGTTAAAGACAGCCCTGTAAATAATAGACTATGCCTTTAACCACTTGCCGACCTTGTAACGTAGATACACAGCCGCAAGTGGCACCCATTGTTCTGGGAGGACGTACTATAACGTCCTCCCAGAATCTGGGAGCACGAGACCCGGCGCATCACGGATCACTGTAAATGGCCGCTTGGAGCGGCCGTTTACCACGTGATCGCTCCGTCAAATGATGGAGCATCACATGTAAACAAGCCGGCGGAAGTGCCGGCTTGTCTCTCCCCTCTCCGCACCGAGAGGTGCAGTTTGAGAGGAGAGGGGGGAGAGGTGGGGAGAGAGGAGATGCAGCGGTGCTGCGGGCAGGATCTGAAGTGCCCACAGCACCGCTATGTGCCAGGCAGGGACCCCATCCAGCTTCACCCATGCCCACGCCCTCATCCATGCCCACCCATCTGTGTCCACCCATCCATCACCCATGAATCCATGCCCACCCATCACCCATGCTCACCCATCCGTCACCCATGAATCCATGCCCACCCATCCGTGCCCACCCATCACCCATCCGTTACCCATGCATCCATGCTCACCCATCCGTCACCCATGCATCCATGGTCACCCATCCGTCACCCATACATCTGTGCTCACCCATCCGTGCTCACCCATCCGTCACCCATGCATAGAGGAGAGTTTGACGTGGAGAGCCACGCCTCTCCCCTCTCTGTTCGGCCGTGAAGGCGGCCGAACAAATGTACACTACGAGGTAGTAAACTGC
>BLSH010388914.1:1424946-1435154 GCA_018402905.1 Glandirana rugosa | reverse complement strand
GGGTGACATTTTTGCTGGATACATGCTGTGTGTTAGAAATATTGTATAAATGGACTACCTTGTGTAAAAAAAAATGCGTTTTCATTTTCTTTCCACATTTTCCAAAAACTTGTGGAAAAAATGAACCGTTCAAAAGACTCATTATGCCTCATAGAATATACGTTGGGGTGTTTACTTTCCAAAATGGGGTCATTTTTTGGGCGTTTCCATTGTCCTGGTGCTCCAGAACCTTCAAAAGTGCAAGAGGTAGTCAGGAAATTATATGTGTAATTTATGTCCTTAGAACGCCTGATGGCGCTCCCTGCATGTTAGGCCTCTGTATGTGGCCAGGCTGTGTAAAAGTGTCACACATGTGGTATCACCATACTCGGGAGGAGTAGTAGAATGTGTTTTGGGGTGTAATTGGTGGTATGCATATGCTGGGTGTGAGAAATAACCTGTTAATATGACAATTTTGTGAAAAAAAACTGAAAAAAAAAATCTTAATTTTGCACAGAATAGTGGGAAAAAATGACAACTTCAATAAACTTGCCATGCCTCTTACTAAATACGTTGGGCTGTCTTCTTTCCAAAAAGGGGTCATTTGGGGGGTATTTGTACTTTTCTGTCTTTTTGGAGCCTCAAGAAATGAGATAGGCCATCAGTGCATCAGGTGTGATCAATATTCAGTGAATGGCACCATAGCTTGTAGACTCTATAACTTTCACAAAGACCAAATAATATACACTAATTTGGGTTATTTTTACCAAAATTTATGAAGAAAAGTTGCTAATTTGCAAAATGTTATAACAGAAATAAAGAAAAATGCATTTTTTTACAAAATTTTCGGTATTTTTCCATTTATTGCTCAAAAAATAAACACCCCAATAGTGATTAAATACCACCAAAAGAAAGCTCTGTTTGTGTGAAAAAAAGGACGAAAAAATTGTCATTCAAATTGTGAGAGCACTGAAAGCTGAAAATTGGTCTGGTTAGGAAGGGGGTTTAAGTGCCCAGTGGTCAAGTGGTTAAAGTGGTTGTAAACCTCTGAAGTGAAACATGAACTAAGCATATCCCTCTATGATGTGTACTTGCTTCCATCCAAAGCACCTAGTGCACAGGTGTCAATCTGGCGGCCCTCCAGCTGTTGCAGAACTACAAATCCCATGAGGCATTCCAAGGCTGACAATTACAAGCATGACTCCCACAGGCAGAGGCATGATGGGACTTGTAGTTTCGCAACAGCTGGAGGGCCTCCAGTTTGACATGTATGTGTAACTTCTGGCAGGTTATACCAATTACAAGGGATTCAGGGGGGCTGGGGAAAGGAGCTGCAGCACACAGCCTTTGAGTGACAGCCTCAGCTGTGCATGCTTTCCTATGAGACTTTGTAGAGGGGGTGTGTCCATTCCTTCCACTCAGGTCTCAGATTACACTTAGCTCTCTGCTCTATACTGTGTAGTGTGTGACATCAGATCCTCGCCCCCTGCCTGCTGATGATCAGAAATGCAGTGTAAACTGTGCACTTTGAACGGCTGTAGATAAAAAATGTCTTCAGATAAACAGGTACAACTAATGTAGGAGGATTTCATTCATCTCTGTGTATCACCTGAGACCAGACACTTTTATGATTATATGTACCTGTTTACAACCACTTTAACTCCAAACCATTATTGGGTAAAAATAATAGACATGTGTGGTTTGTTTCGTTCCGAATTAAAATTCAAACAAATTTTAGTTTTTCGGAAATCCGGATGTGTCTGAAGATCCGAATTACAATAGTACCGAATTTAACCACTTCAGCCCCGGAAGGATTTCCCAGTTTAGGAGAACCAGAGCACTTTTTGTGATTTGACACTGCGTCGTTTCAACTGACAATTGCGCAGTCGTGCAAAATTGTAACCAAACAAAATTTGCTTCCTTTTTCCCCCACAAATAGATCTTTCTTTTGGTGGTATTTGATCACCTCTGCATCACTTCTGATCACCGCTATAAACAAAAGGAGAGCGACAATTTTGCAAAAAAAAAAACAATATTTCTTACTTTTTGCTATAATACATGTCCAAAAAAAATTAAAAAACAATTTTTTCATCGGTTTTGGCCGATTTATATTCTTCCTCATATTTTTGGTTTAAAAAATCGCAATCTGCGTTTATTGATTGGTTTGCACAAAAGTCGCCGCGTTTACGACGGATGAGAATTAATTTATGGGTTTCTTTTTATTATTGTACTAGTAATGACGGCAATCTGCGATTTTTATCAGGACTGCGATATTGCAGTGAACATGTCGGACCATTTTGACACTTTTTTGGGACCATTGCCATTTATACAGCGATCAGTGCTATGAAAATGCATTGATTACTGTATAAATGTCACTGGCAGGGAAGGGGTTAGCCTGCAGGGGGTGCTCTAAGGAGTTAACTGTGTTCCCTCAGTGTGTTCTATCTGTATGGGGGCTGGGCCTGTGATCACATCCCTCCCCCCTCTATCAGAAAGGAGATCTGTGCTTACATACACTGACCCCCGTTCTGACGCTCCAGGGGGGTGATCGCGGGTAACCGGTGGACATCGAGTCCGCCCTACCCGCTACCTGCCCCCCCGGAACACAATGAGAGCGCAAGATCGCCTCCGGTGACAGCATTTCGCAATAACGAGCCAAGTTGCCGCCCTCAAGCCACAGCGGCCGGTCGGCAACTGGCTAAACAAATCCGAAATAACATTCTCAAATAATTTTCAAAATGGAATAGTTTTCAAATTCAAATCGTTTTCAAATTCGAATTCGAAAAGTACTCAAATATGTATAGTTTTCCAATTGCCAAAGAGAACAAAATAGAATAGAAAACAAAGGAATAGAACAGAAAAAAACAATAGACTAGAAAATAATATAACAGTTAACAAAAGAATAGAATACAACAGAGTAAAACAGCTCTGTTCCACTCCACCACATTATATTCTTTCATTTTCTGTTATATTTCCCTTTATTGTATTCTATCTTTTTCCATTCTATTCCTCCACTTTCCACTTCACCCCATTCTCCTTGGAAATTGGAAAACTATTTGAATTTGAAAATGATTTGATTTTGAAAACTATTCGAATTTGAAACTTTTTAACTTCAAAAACTATTCGAAATTGATTCGAAAACTTTTCAAATGAATTCAAAAACGAATAAATGAAACAAATTCCGAAAACGTATTAAACAAATGAAACAAATCTAACTAAATTAATTTATATAAATAACAAATCAAAACTAAACTAAACTAAACTAATTTTTTCACTCTGCACATGTCTAAAAAAGAAATATTCTATCAGCACTGAAAGCTAATTATAGTCCCCCGCCAAGAAATACTGAAGGATTCATAAGATTGCATACTAAAGAACATGTTACCCCAACATTTCATATTCCTGATATGTGCCTGCTGTACTATGCGCTTGTGTTAAAAAATATCCTGTTCTCTTTGTATTGTTCCCTTGTGTGAAATCCCTGGTGTTCCTGTCAGTCCCTCTGCTTTCATATTTTTTCTATTTCCAAACTGACCATGCTAGGCACATCCATCCTAGTGTGGTCTTCTGGCTGTGCTGGGAGAGCAGCCTGCCTATCCTTTAATGACCAGACTTGTGCTCACAACCCCCCCCCCCCCTGCACAGCCATTCACTGGGAAGATCAGTGTACTATTGTTTCTCTGCCTCCTGCTGACATGCCCCCTCACACAACATTCAGGGAGAAGATCAGTGTACTGCCTCCTGCTGACACGCCCCCTTTCAGTCTCCACCCACAGCTCTCTAACCCCCTTATGCAACTGTGAACAGAAGCCATGTGATCACTTATAAAAAAAAAAGAAAAATGTTTTTTTTATACTTATACACAAATGTTTTGCCTTTCAATTCTATTTTAAACTTTATGGGGTTCTGTATTTAAGGACTTGGTCCTTAGGGATCTTGACTCTATGACATTTAAAAAAATCTTACCTGCAAAGGATGTGAAAATTGGTCTAGAAAGCTTGTGTGCCAGGAAGGATATTGTGATCCGACCGCTGATAAAGGGGGGCTATTGTTGTGTTGTATAAAACATCTTATAACAATAAGGTAACGAGGACTTTATCTGATACTGAAACGTATCTACCTTAGTGTGTGATCCAGTGAATAAATACAAAAAGGAGCTTAGGTCCTTGGCTGATAAGGGGTATAGCCTTGGTATTCTTAATAAGGAAAGGGAATTTTTGGTTCCCCCAGTACCTAGGTTGCCCACCATGTATTGTTTGCCAAAAATTCATAAAAGCCTTGTTGACCCTCCTGGATGACCCATCATCAGTGGTATTGATTCCATCACCTCATGGGCGGGTAAATATATTGATTATTATTTCCAGCCACTGGTGATGGGTACCCCCTTCTTTCTTAAAGCCACTAAGCATGTTATCAACTTATTGAAGGATATACAATGGAGGCCAAATTTTCTACTAATTACAGCAGATGTGGCCTCCTTGTATACAGCAATTTCTCATGAACTGGGGTTGGAAGCAGTGCAACATTATCTGGATCAGGATTTGACGATCCCCTGGATTTAGAAACATTTTATTTTGAAACTTGTCCAATTTTCCATGACCTACAACTATTTTTGGAATCAAGGATCTTATTATCTTCAGAAGAAAGGGGTGGCCATGGGGGCTAAATTTGCCCCAAGCATGGCCAATCTGTTTATGGAAAAATGGGAGGAGGATGTGATTTTGAAAAAATGAAGGCCAGAAATAGTTTTATGGAAAAGATTTATTGATGATATTTTGTTTATATGGGCGGAGGATGAAGACTCCGCTGTATCATATTTACATTTTTTGAATACCAATGATAGAGGGAACCAGCTTAGCTATGAGATTAGCCCTACTGAAATCCATTTTTTGGATCTAAAAATATCCATTTTTGATGGTAGCATCATTACTTCCACTTTAAAAAAAAAAAACAGATAGAAATGGTTACATTGAAACAGATTCTTGTCATCACCCCTCGTGGTTATTGGTGGTCCCTAAGGGACAGTTCTTACGTCTTAGGCAAAATTGTACCCATATAGGGGACTATATGAAAGAATTCAGATGTTTGGATAAGGGGTATGAGGAGTGTACTTTAGATTGGATTATTAAGGAAGTTGGCGAGTGTGACTGCAGCCAACTAATTTTCGAATAATGCATGTCCAGATAGGAGATCCCAGGATTTTGGTAAAGCCTTCTTTACCACTTATTCTTATCAACATCATGCCTTTAAGGGCATTCTTAATAAACATTGGCCGGTCCTAAAAAATGACCGGACCTTGGGTCCATTGTTACAAGGTAACCCCTTGGTCATTTTTAGAGGCACTAACAACCTGAGGAATAGGATAGCACCTAATGTACCTGATCCGCCCCCTAGGTCCCAATTAGTTGCAGAAATTAAGGGGTATTATTTCTGTGGCAAATGTAGGGCCTGTCGGATTAATATCTTGGGTGGTAGAAAGGTTATGACTATGAGCTTTAGTTCTGCTCATACGGGAAAATCATATGGTATACAGTCTTTTATCATCAGTTTGACTCGGCTATGTTGGACGGACCACCGGAGCCCTTAGTATCAGGCTTGGAGAGCATATCTCTAATATTTTGAATGGTTTCCCGGGCCACAGTGTGCCCAAAAACTATGACCAGAAACATAATAGAGACCCATCTGGTATGGGTTTTATAGCCATGGAAAAATATGTACCCCACTGGAGGGGGAGGTAATGCCAAGAGATGTATTTCTCGGGCTGAAACCAGCTGGATCTATCGGCTGCTATCCTACTCCCCTTTGGGGTTAAACATCGGGTGGGACATCAATTGTTACATCAATAATGGTTAATTAGTGATGGGTTTTTCACATATGGTAGTGTATGGTTATGTAATAATATTTGCTGCTTTTTATGGTTGAAATTTATTAATTTTATGGTTTTTAGTTATAAATTAATTATTGTGTATTAATTAGTGTATACATCTGGGAGGATGTTTTTTGAGGTCATAATTTTAAGTCATGAATATCCACAAGGTTTTTTTTTAACTATTATTATTTTTTTCTAAGTAATATACCCCACTTTCTCCGTTAGATGGCGCTGAGAATGGGCCAAAGTTGAATACAAATAATATTGCCATCTATTGACATATTTTCCCCGCTAGATGGAGTTAGGTATAGGCTGATCATCTATGAAGGGTATTAGCATTAACGGCAATTTGGACCACCCCATCAGTCCAATCAGTCCAATCATGGCGATACTCCTGGGTCTTTGATTGTATATATTGGCGTGGTAATGGTGTGTGTGCGTGCCCCTGATGACGTCACGCATGGCGAAGCGCGTCAGACAGAGCTACGCCCAAACGCCACAACGCATGAGCGGTTGTCAGCCATTTTACTTCCTGGAAGAACGTATCAATATACATTGACGCTGATTTTATTGCTTTTCATATGAATGTAATTACATTCTCACCATTAAAACGTTTTTAAGACGGTATTACACTATATTCATATGGACTGTCATATGTCTCATCAATCATCTGCACTATTGATGTATAAACGTTATGGGTTGCTTTACAAGGTGAGGATATTAAACCCAAAAGCAAGCATTTATTGCAGTATTTTACAGCTTACCATTTCTTAGATGTGATGGCTGCATTTGTTTTCTTTTTTTACGCTCTCTTTCTTCTATTTTCATCTTGCGATCCAGCCAGTGAGTCTGTTGTTTTTCAATAGAACACGCTGTCCTGCAGATGTATCAGTTACAGAGATGAGACAAACCACTCTCCATCCTGAAACATCCCCCACAGCAGCTGGGGCAAGAGGAGAGGAGGAAAGCCAGCAGCACTGCGTGGCGGATCAACACGGTAGAAGCCTAGGCAACAGGGGGAATCATCACTGCATGTAGTGATTAGGGTGTGCCCAGGCACACTTGGCACACCTACTGCACACGTCTATGGTATCCTGCACCCCAAGTAGCATGACATGTTAAATGGAATGTTTCCCTATGGGAGCTGTCTTAACTGATCCTACACAAGTCGTTCCGACTTAAAAAAAGGTTCCTGCACTGATTTGGTCTGACTTAGGTGCAATTTCAGCCTTTGTACAGGTTCCTAAACAGCATCCAAGTCGGATCAAGTCGGAAGGAAGTGGCAGACAAAGTCGTCTTACTGTACAAGTATACACTATATTACCTAAAGTATTGGGACGCCTGCCTTTACACGCAGATGAACTTCAGTGGCCTCCCAGTCTTAGTCCATAGGGTTCAGTATTGAGTTGGCCCACCCTTTACAGCTATAACAGCTTCAACTCTTCTGGGAAGGCTGTCCACAAGGTTTAGGAGTGTCTATGGGAATGTTTGACCATTCTTCTAGAAGTGCATTTGTGAGGGCAGGCACTGATGTGAATGAGAAGGCCTCCACTCTAATTCATCCCAAAGGTGTTCTATCGAGTTGAGGTGCAGGCCAGTCAAGTTCCTCCACCCCAAACTCACTCATCCATGTCTTTATGGACCTTGCTTTGTGCAGGGGTCCAAATCATTTGGTGGAAGGGGGATTATGGTGTGGGGTTGTTTTTCAGGGGTTGGCCCCTTAGTTCCAGTGAAGGGAACTCTTAAAGTGGTTGTATCCCCATTTTTGTCATTTTAACCTACAGGTAAGCTTATAATAAGACTTACCTGTAGGTAAAATGAATATCTCCTAAACCTGCACGGTTTAGGAGATATTCAGCCTGCATGCAGCCACTGACGTCATCAGCACATGCGCAGTGAAGCTCTGGCGAAGGTCCGGCGGATGGTGCCAGGCCTTGCCGGAATGGAGGACTCCCGTGGGAGTGACATGATTGCGGCTCCGGCCACTCACAGCACCGGAGCCGCGAACCTGGAAGAAATGGCAAGGCAAAATGTCATCTTCCTTAGGGCTGCGGGGGCCTCATTCTAAGGTAAGTAATTCATAATGTGCTAGTATGTGATGCATACTAGCACATTATCCTATTGTCTTGTAGGTTTTTTTTTTGCAGCAGGTTTACTACCGCCTTAAGGCATCAGCATACCAAGACATGTTGGACAACTTCATGCTCCCAACTTTGTGGGAACAGTTTGGGGATGGCCCCTTCCTGTTCCAACATGACTGCGCACCAATGCACAAAGCAAGGTCCATAAAGGAATGGATGAGTGAGTTTGGGGTGGAGGAACTTGACTGGCCTGCACAGAGCCCTGACCTCAACCCCATAGAACACCTAAACAGATGAATTAGAGTGGAGACTGTGAACCAGGCCTTCTCATCCAACATCAGTGACCGACCTCACAAATGCTCTTCTGGAAGAATGGTCAAACATTCCCATAGACACTCCTAAACCTTGTGGACAGCCTTCCCAGAAGAGATGAAGTTGTTATAGCTGCAAAGGGTGGGCCAACTCAATACTGAACCCTATGGACTAAGACTGGGATGCCACTGAAGTTTATCTGCGTGTAAAGGCAGGCGTCCCAATACTTTAGGTAATATAGTGTATACTTGTACAGTAAGACTACTTTGTCTGCCACTTCCTTCTGACTTGATCCGACTTGGATGCTGTTTAGGAACATTTCATACAAGTTCATGTATGTATACTTTTGGTAATATAGTGTCTGAGTCCTTCTTTTTTTAGCAATGCTATATTGGTGCTGGCGCTTCCTGCTGACCTTTGACATCATTTCATGGTAAAAAAAAAAAAAGTTGGGTCCCTGGAATCTTTGGCATTGGCAGTCCAAGGATGCTTGGCAGCAGTTTGGCAGTGAGTGGGTTAAAGCTGAGTGTCACCATTTAGAAGGAATTAGTGATTTGCTCCCGGGCTCCCTCCTCCAGCGTTAGTGATGCCCCCCGTGGTAACAAAGCGCCTAATTGGGAGAAGCACTGAATTACAAAACTCAGAGCCTTATTATTCATTTATGAATCTGCAGCACACTACAAAGATCATTTTCTCCACTTCCAGGGTCCTCCATGGACAATATTTTCCAGCTACTTATCAATGAAAACAGCTGGATGTAAATTATTAATGTGCGGCATAAATGACTTAATATCTAGAAAATGTCATTTTTTCTTTCTTTTCTGTTGGTGAAACGACATCACTGACACCCTGACCATGAAATATCCCCATCCTGTAGATTAGGGAGAGTGGATTAAATAAAATCTACTTACAGTTATCAGAATGCGACAATAAAACCAAGGAGCTCGGTGCTAATCATTCCCATACTGACTGGATGTGATGTATCCTCTGTGCGCTTAAAGCACTCAAAACCAAAATTGTAATATATTGCAGCTTACCAATCATTAGATGTGGTGGCTGCATTTGTTTTCTTTTTTAGGCTTTTTTCCCCTCTGTTTTTACCTGATCTATATGTAGCACACTCCTGAACCCTGCATTCTGTACATAGAGCACTCCTGAACCCTGCACTCTGTACGTAGCACATTCCTGAGCACTGCAGTCTGTACGTAGCACACTCCTGAGCACTGCACTCTGTACGTAGCACACTCCTGAGCACTGCACTCTGTACGTAGCACACTCCTGAGCACTGCACTCTGTATGTAACGCACTCCTGAGCCCTGCTCTTTGTACGTAACGCACTCCTTAACCCTGCATTCTGCACATAGAGCACTCCTGAACTCTGCACTCTGTACATAGCGCACTCATGAACCCTGCACTCTGTACATAGCACACTTCTGAACCCTGCACTCTGTAGGTAGAGCACCCCTGAGCCCTGCACTCTGTATGTAGCACACCCCTGAACCCTGCACTCTGTGCATAGAGCACTCCTGAGCCCTGAACTCTGTATGTAGCACACTCCTGAGCCCTGCACTCTATGTGTAGCACACCCCTGAACCCTGCACTCTGTACGTAGTGCACTACTGAGCCCTGCACTCTGTACATAGCCCCCTCTCACACGATGTATGTCTCAAGTCCCGAGTCCTCACGAGATACGTGTCTCACGTCCCAAGTCCCCACACGATGTATGTCTCACGTCCCGAGTCCCCACGAGATGGATGTCTCACGTCCCAAGTCTTCACACGATACATGTCTCACGTCCCAAGTACTCACGCGATACATGTCTCACGTCTCAAGTCCTCACGAGATACACGTCTTACGTCCCAATTCCTCACGCAATGCATGTTTCTCGTCCCGAGTCCTCACGCAATGTATGTCTCACGTCACGAGTCCTCACACGATGCATGTCTCACGTCACGAGTCCTCACACG
>BLSH010388914.1:1412166-1424936 GCA_018402905.1 Glandirana rugosa | reverse complement strand
TTTAGTAAAAAATAAAAAAAAAATAAAAACCCCAAAAATGAATTCTCATCATCCGTAAATGCGACCACTTTTGCGCAAACCAATCAATAAACGCCGATTGCAATTTTTTTTATTGCAAATATGAGGAAGAATATAAATCGGCCAAAAACGGTGAAAAAAAATGTTTTTTTATATTTTTTTTTGGATTTGTATTTTAGCAAAAAGTAAGAAATTTGGGTTTTTTTGCAAAATTGTTGCTCTTCTTTTGTTTATAGCGGCGATCAGAAATGACGCAGCGGTGATCAAATACCACCAAAAGAAAGCTCTATTTGTGGGAAAAAAAGGACGCAAATTTCGTTTGGGTGCAACGTCGCACGACCGCGCAATTGTCAGTTAAAGCGACGCAGCGCCGAATCGCAAAAAGTGCTCCGGTCCTAAAGCTGGAAATCCTTCCGGGGCTGAAGTGGTTAAAGCGGTTGTATCCCCATTTTTGTAATGTTTACCTACAGGTAAGATTATAAGACTTACATGTAGGTAAAATGAATATCTCCTAAACCTGCACGGTTTAGGAGATATTCAGCCTGCATGCAGCCACTGATGTCAGCAGCACATGCGCAGTGAAGCTCCGGCGAAGGTCTGGCGTATGGTGCCAGGCCTTGCCGGAACGGAGGACTCCACACACATGCGCGGGAGTGACCTGGTTGCGGCTCCAACCACTCACAGCACCTGAGACGCAAACCTGGAAGAAATGGCAAGGCAAAATGTCCTCTCCCTTAGGGCTGGGGGGCCTCGTTCTAAGGTAAGTTTTTTTTTGCAGCGGGTTTACTAACGCTTTAAGGCATCAGCATACCAAGACATGTTGGATAATTTCATGCTCCCCGACTTTGTGGGAACAGTTTGGGGGTGGCCCCTTGTTGTTCCAACATGACTGCACACCACTGCACAAAGCAAGGTCCATAAAGACATGGGTGAGTGAGTTTGGGGTGTTGGAACTTGACTGGCCTGCACAGAATCCTGACCTCAACCCCATAGAACACCTTTGGGATGAATTAGAGTGGAGACTGTGAGCCAGGCCTTCTCGTCCAACATCAGTGCCTGACCTCACAAATGCGCTTCTGGACAAACATTCCCATAGACACTCCTAAACCTTGTGGACAGCCTTCCCAGAAGAGTTGAAGCTGTTATAGCTGCACAGGGTGGGTCAACTCAATATTGAACCCTATGGACTAAGACTCGGATGCCATTAAAGTTCATGTGTGTGTGTGCGTGTAAAGGCAGGTGTCCCAATACTTTTGGTAATACAGTGTCTGAGTCCTTCTTTTTTTAGTAATGCTATTTTGGTGCTGGCGCTTCCTGCTGACCTTTGACATCATTTAATGGTAAAAAAAAGTTGGGTCCCTGGAATCTTTGGCATTGGCAGTCCAAGGATGCTTGGCAGCAGTTTGGCAGTGAGTGGGTTAAAGCTGAGTGTCACCATTTAGAAGGAATTAGTGATTTGCTCCCGGGCTCCCTCCTCCAGCGTTAGTGATGCCCCCCGTGGTAACATAGCGCCTAATTGGGAGAAGCACTGAATTACAAAACTCCGAGCCTTATTATTCATTTATGAATCTGCAGCACACTACAAAGATCATTTTCTCCACTTCCAGGGTCCTCCATGGACAATATTTTCCAGCTACTTATCAATGAAAACAGCTGGATGTAAATTATTAATGTGCGGCATAAATGACTTAATATCTAGAAAATGTCATTTTTTCTTTCTTTTCTGTTGGGGAAACGACATCACTGACACCCTGACCATGAAATATCCCCATCCTGTAGATTAGGGAGAGTGGATTAAATAAAATCTACTTACAGTTCTCAGAATGCGACAATAAAACCAAGGAGCTTGGTGCTAATCATTCCCATACTGACTAGATGTGACACAATGTATCTTCCGCGCACTTAAAGCACTCAAAACCAAAATTGTAATATATTGCAGCTTACCAATCATTAGATGTGGTGGCTGCATTTGTTTTCTTTTTTAGGCTTTTTTCCCCTCTGTTTTTACCTGGTCTATATGTAGCACACTCCTGAACCCTGCATTCTGTACATAGAGCACTCCTGAACCCTGCAGTCTGTACGTAGCACACTCCTGAGCCTGCACTCTGTACGTAGCACGCTCCTGAGCCTGCACTCTGTACGTAGCACACTCCTGAGCCTGCACTCTGTACGTAGCACACTCCTGAGCCTGCACTCTGTATGTAACGCACTCCTGAGCCCTGCTCTTTGTACGTAGAGCACTCCTGAACTCTGCACTCTGTACGTAGCGCACTCATGAACCCTGCACTCTGTACATAGTACACTTCTGAACCCTGCACTCTGTAGGTAGAGCACCCCTGAGCCCTGCACTATGTATGTAGCACACCCCTGAACCCTGCACTCTGTGCATAGAGCACTCCTGAGCCCTGAACTCTGTATGTAGCACACTCCTGAGCCCTCCACTCTATGTGTAGCACACCCCTGAACCCTGCACTCTGTACGTAGTGCACTACTGAGCCCTGCACTCTGTACATAGCCCCCTCCTGAACTCTGTACTCTGTACGTAGCACACTCCTGAACCCTGCACTCTGTACATAGCACACTCCTGAACCCTGCACTATGTACGTAGCGCAATCCTGAGCCCTGCACTCTGTACGTAGCACTCCCCTGAACCCTGCATTCTGTACATAGTGCACTCCTGAGTCCTGCATTCTGTATGTAGCGCACTCCTGAGCCCTGCGCTCTATGGGGTTGATTTACTAAAGCTGGAGAGTGCAAAAACTGGTGCAGCTTTGCATGCTAGCCAATCAGCTTCTAAACTCCGCTTGTTCAATCAAGCTTTGACAATAAAACCTTGAAGCTGATTGGTTTCTGTGTGGAGCTGCAACAAATTTTGCACTTTCAGGCTTTAGTAAATCAACCCCTATGTGTAGCACACCCCTGAACCCTGCACTCTGTATGCAGCGCACTCCTGAGCCCTGCATTCTGTGTGTAGCATGCTCCCGAACCCTGCACTCTGTACATAGCGCACTCCTGAGCCATGCAATCTTTACGTAGCACACTCCTGAACCCTGCCCTCTGTACGTAGAGCACTCCTGAGCCCTGAACTCTGTATGTAGCACACTCCTGAGCCCTGCACTCTATGTGTAGCACACCCCTGAACCCTGCACTCTGTACGTAGTGCACTACTGAGCCCTGCACTCTGTACATAGCCCCCTCCTGAACTCTGTACTCTGTACATAGCGCACTCCTGAACCCTGCACTCTGTACATAGCACACTCCTGAACCCTGCACTATGTACGTAGCGCAATCCTGAGCCCTGCACTCTGTACGTAACACTCCCCTGAACCCTGCATTCTGTACATAGTGCACTCCTGAGTTCTGCATTCTGTATGTAGCGCACTCCTGAGCCCTGCGCTCTATGGGGTTGATTTACTAAAGCTGGAGAGTGCAAAAACTGGTGCAGCTGTGCATGCTAGCCAATCAGCTTCTAACCTCCGCTTGTTCAATCAAGCTTTGACAATAAAACCTTGAAGCTGATTGGTTTCTGTGTGGAGCTGCAACAAATTTTGCACTTCCAGGCTTTAGTAAATCAACCCCTATGTGTAGCACACCCCTGAACCCTGCACTCTGTATGCAGCGCACTCCTGAGCCCTGCATTCTGTGTGTAGCATGCTCCCAAACCTTGCACTCTGTACATAGCGCACTCCTGAGCCATGCAATCTTTACGTAGCACACTCCTGAACCCTGCCCTCTGTACGTAGAGCACTCCTGAGCCCTGCACTCTGTACGTAGTGCACTCCTGAACCCCGCACTCTATACGCAGTGCACTTCTGAGCCCTGCACTTTGTATGTAGCACACTCCTGAAACCTGCACTCTGTGTACACCTCACTCCTGAACCCTGCACTCTGTACATAGTGCACTCCTGAGCCCTGCACTCTGTACATAGCCCACTTCTGAACCTTGTACGTAGTGCACTCCTGAACTCTGCATTCTGTATGTAGCACACTCCTGAGCCCTGCACTCTGTACGTAGTGCACTCCTGAACCCTGCATTCTATACCCAGAGCTCTCCTGAACCCTGCACTCTGTACATATCACTGAATTCTGCACTCTGTATGTAGCATACTCCTGAACCATGCAGTCTGTACGTAGTGCACTTCTGAACCCATACTCTGTATGTAATGCACTCCTGAACTCTGCACTCTGTGTGTAATGCACCCCTGAACCCTGCACTCTGTACATAATGCACCCCTGAACCCTGCACTCTGTACGTAATGCACCCCTGAACCCTGCACTCTGTACGTAATGCGCTCCTGAACCCTGCAATCTGTACTTAACGCACTGCTGGACTCTGCACTTGGTACGTAACACACTCCTGAAGGTAGTGTTCCCCAGCTACAACTGGCCCTTTCAGGGCCTCCGAACTGCTAATGTAGCCCGCAATAAAATTGAGTTTGATACCCCTGCTCTAGAAGCTGGAAATCACTGTATTAAGTGCCATATTCCAGTATCCAATATACAGTATCTCACAAAAGTGAGTACACCCTTCACATTTTTGTAAATATTTTATTCTATCTTTTCATGTGACAACACTGAAGAAATGACACTTTGCTACAATGTAAAGTAGTGAGTGTACAGCTTGTATAACAGTGTAAATTTGCTATCCCCTCAAAATAACTCATGGAGTTCGCCAGAGCTTCACAGGTTGCCACTGGAGTCCTTTTCCACTCCTCCATGACGACATCACGGAGCTGGTGGATTTTAGAGACCTTGCGCTCCTCTACCTTTTGTTTGAGGAGGCCCCACAGATGCTCAATAGGGTTTAGGTCTGGAGATGCTTGGCCAGTCCATCACCTTTACCCTCAGCGTCTTTAGCAAGGCTGTGGTCATCTTGAAGGTGTGTTTGGGGTCGTTATGTTGGAATACTGCCCTGCGGCCCAATCTCCGAACATCATGCTCTGCTTCAGTATGTCACAGTACATGTTGGCATTCATGGCTCCCTCAATGAACTGTAGCTCCCCAGTGCCGGCAGCACTCATGCAGCCCCAAACCATGACACTCCCACCACCATGCTTGACTGTAGGCAAGACAAACTTGTCTTTGTACTCCTCACCTGGTTGCCACCACGCACGCTTGACACCATCTGAACCATATAAGTTTATCTTGGTCTCATCAGACCATAGGACATGGTTCCAGTAATCCATGTCCTTAGTCTGCATGTCTTCAGCAAACTGTTTGCAGGCTTTCTTCTGCATCATCTCTAGAAGAGGCTTCCTTCTGGGACGACAGCCATGCAGACCAATTTGATGCAGTGTGCGGCGTATGGTCTGAACACTGACAGGCTGACCCCCCACCCCTTCAACCTCTGCTGCAATGCTGGCAGTACTCATACGTCTATTTCCCAAAGACAACCTCTGGATATGACACTGAGCACGTGCACTCAACTTCTTTGGTCGACCATGGCGAGACCTGTTCTGAGTGGAACCTGTCCTGTTAAACCACTGCATGGTCTTTGCCACCCTGCTGCAGCTCAGTTTCTGGGTCTTGGCAATCTTCTTATAGCCTAGGCCATCTTTATGTAGAGCAACAACTCTTTTTTTCAGATCCTCAGAGAGTTCTTTGCCATGAGGTGCCATGTTGAACTTCCAGTGACCAGTATGAGTGAGTGAGAGCGATCACACCAAATTTAACACACCTGCTTCCCATTCACACCTGAGACCTTGTAACACTAATGAGTCACATGATACCAGGGAGGGAAAATGGCTAATTGGGCCCAATGTGGACATTTTCACTTAGGGGTGTGATCACTTTTGTTGCCAGCGGTTTAGACTTTAATGGCTGTGTGTTGTTATTTTGAGGGGACAGCAAATTTACACTGCTATACAAGCTGTACACTCACTACTTTACATTGTAGCAAAGTGTCATTTCTTCAGTGTTGTCACATGAAAAGATATAATTAAATATTTACAAAAATGTGAGGGGTGTACTCACTTTTGTGAGATACTGTATAACAGCAATACCATTTCTCATTTTGTCCCCCTGAATTTTTAATTGTATTGATTATTAATAATATAATAATAATATAATAATAATAGTCATATATACATAATACATTTTAAGTTTTATTTTGTATTATTATTTATTATTTATATTTAAATAATAATAATAGTTATTATAACTATTATTATATTTAAATAATATCAATAATAGTTATTATTATTTAAATATAAATAATGATTTTTAAATTGTATTTTTTTATTATTATTTATTACTTATAGCTATTATTTATATTTTAATAATAATGATAATAATAACTATTATTATTTTTATTATTATTATCACATTTTTATCAATAAGCAAAAACAAGGTTCTGCAGCAGCTGCCCCTTACTCCTCCATACCCGCCCCTCCATTTGAAATCATCCTCTTTTCTGCCACTCCGCTGGCGCGCGGGATAAGGATGGCCTAAAAACAGCCATTTTCTCCCGTCAGAGCTGAAAGCCTGCTGGGTGATAGCGATGACACACATAGCGGCATTTTTCATTTTGATAAATCCCGTATCTTGTTGCCTTGTGTGGGCCGTAAATATCTTTTATGTCACTCTATCACCTTTGTTAAGCAAACGCCGGAACGGAACTGGGGGTGCCCGGCGCTCTGATAAATGCAAAAACTCATTTGCTTTGTGAGTGATTGAGTGCCAACCCTCCTCATATTTGTTAAGATTCCAGCGTTAGCATGAATAAGTAATGAGCATTCCGGGGCTTTTTAAAATATTTGATTGTATCTTTGTAATGGATTTGCCTCTGCCTCATTGTTCCGAAGCCCCCGCCGCTCTGTTGGTGTTGCGGCTCCTAACCTGCGCTGTCCGTCTTTATCAATGGACTTCGAAGTCAATTACGCCTTTTTTTTTTTTTTTTGCCAGAAAAGATTGCCGTGTCATAACATTGTTACCATAAAGGAAAGTTCATTGCCTCCTTTCAGCGCGCCCGCCTAACGTTTATCGAGCGCTGATGAATTAAGGGAAATCGGGACGGATTCGCTGCCTTGGTATCATAATAATCTTTTTAAATATTTAGAAGAAACATTTATAAATAAAGATGAACAAGCCGTAATAATGCTGAGTTATTTGTAAGTGTAATTTACGTTGGCGGCGAGAAGAATGGGCGTCGCAATGCAATAATATCCAAATTATTGTATCGAGTTAGGCAGTGTGTGTCACTCCAGCTGTTATGGAACTACAAGTCTCAGCATGCCCTAAGATATTGTACATCGATGGCTGGAGCTCTCCGGGCTTCCTTTCATTTCACAACTCTTCTGGCCTTTAAAGGGGAACTATAAAGCCCAGCACTCCACTTATTTGAAGAAGTATCATTTATTTTTTTATAACTGTGTTCCGCATCCCAAGGGAGAAAGTATATGTAGTAGTTTATTCCATCTTCCTATGTGCTTTGCAAAGCTAGCTACCTAGCTGGACAAGAGATCCTCCCCCATCCGCATCACAGTTGTATGTCACTGGTTTCCCGATTGGCTGAATGGTCAGGTAATCCTATTGGACGCCTTTCTCAGAGGAGGAGGGGGTTTAGCTTCCGCTTGCCAGACCTGCCTGGCCGGCTTCCTAGATGGGGTAAGTGCGGGACTTTGATGTCCCGACTAAACTGGGGGGGGAAACTTCTGTCAGTGTCACGAGCCACGCGGCGGGGGAGGGGCTGTATATTCTGATGATTCTACTGATGTTGTATACCCCTACCTGGTGATAAGGTATACCCCTACCTGGTGATGCTGTATACTCCTATCTGCTGATGCTGTATACCCCTACCTGTTGATGCGGTATACCCCTACCTTGTGATGCTGTATACTCCTATCTGCTGACGCTTTATACCCCTACCTGCTGATGCTGTATACCCCTACCTGGTCATGCTGTATACCCCTACCTGTTGATGCTGTATACCCCTACCTGGTGATGCTGTATACTCCTATCTGCTGATGCTGTATACCTCTACTTGGTGATTCTGTATACCCCTACCTGGTGATGCTGTATACCCCTATCTGCTGATGCTGTATACTCCTATCTGGTGATGCTGTATACTCCTATCTGGTGATGATGTATACCCCTACCTGCTGATGCTGCTGTATACCCTTATCTGCTGATGCTGCTGTATACCCCTATCTGTGATGCTGTATATACCCCTATCTGTAATGCTATATATCCCTATCTGTGATGATATATACCCTATCTGGTGATGCTGTATACTCCTATCTGGTGATGCTGCGGTGATGCTGTATACTCCTGAAACAATGGGTGAAATCTATATAGGGTGGGTCTTATAAGAAGTGGGAGGGTCAAAGAGAAAAGGGCGGGGTCTGGCGCTCCCCCCATTCTAAAATGTCACCAGCTACCACTGTCCAAAATTGGTTGGATATGTGAATGCTGATTGGGCCAGGGACTTACAGACCGCAAATCTACAAATGGATTCATCTTCCAGTATGGGGAAGGAACCATAAGTTGGTCTAGTTGAAAGCAAGCAACTTTCACTCTATCTTCATCTAAAGCAGAGTACATTGCAGCAGCACGCGCTTGTCAAGAAGCGATATGGATTCATCAGCTTTTTGTGGATATCGGGATAGACATATCAAAGCCAGTTCTCATTTTTGAAGACAACCAGGGATATATAAAGCTTACACAATCAGAAAGGGTCAATCCTAGAACTAAATACATCAACGTTAAGTATAACCTACTGAGGGATAATCAAGAGCAAGGTGTTATTGACATTCATTACTGCTCATCAGAGGAGATGACTGCTGATGCACTCACCAAGCCTTTGTTGAAGGAACATCATACTTATTTCCAGAAGCAGCTGAACATAATTTGACAAAGCACATGCTGTTGAGAAGGGGCGTTGGAAGAGCAACAGCATAGTAGCTTTTTATACTGTGATTGTGTAATGTATATGCATTATACCTATCTATACCAGCAGGTGGCACTGCAGTGTTATGTGTATTCTCTGTGGTAATGTAATAACAGGATGTATTGTCTGTATTTAAGAGCATTCTTCTGCTTCCTGTCTGTCTCCGTGATGATAAAAGGCATGTGATATAAAGACGTATTATTGCATACAAGAAGCTTCCAGCGCTTAATTGCAATACTCTGCACAACATGGAGAAGAGTGAGGCCAAGAACCCCCAAACATTATATATATATATATATTTTTTTTTTTGCAGAAACCCTAGAAAATAAAATGGCGGTTGTTGCAATATTTTATATCACACTATATTTATGCAGTGGTCTTTCAACAGCAATTTCTTTTTTAAAAATACACTTTAATGAACTAAAAAAACAACAGCAAAGTTAGCCCATTTTTTTTGTATAATATGAAAGATGATGTTATGCCACGAGAATTGTGAGAGAATCGTGATCTTTATGCTAAGCAAAAAAATTGTGATTCTCGTTTTAGCCAGAATCATGCAGCTTTACTGTGTGCTGTGAGGTGGAGAAGAGGAGATGAGGCAGCTGGATATGCTTTAGAAGAGTCTTTCTATGTCCCTGATAAAGCCCTGTATACCATCAACAATCACCACTCTTTATGTGCAGCTGAGCTTCAGTATTTCATGGTGACCGGAAACTCACCAGAGCAATGAAAAGTCACAGTGGGGGACACACATGTAGGCAGGAAGTGGCTGAAAAGAGGCAGCAGAAGATCAGCAGCACTGGAATACTTCTTCCACCTTTTATTTGTATTTTATTTAAAGTGCCACTAAGGCTTCATTTAGATGTGCAATTGGGTGGTAAAAATGTGCAGTAGAGAAATGTTTTTGCCACCCACCAATGGCCACCCTTAAGTTCCATTAGGCAGCAGATGAGGGCATTTTACATGCCGCAGTCACGATGCATTAGGCATAATAAGGAGTTTCCCCCTATAACAGGTTTTTAGTGTCACTCGTTCTGGCCAGCCTATAAACCTGATGTAACGGTGATACGTTGGAGTTATTGACTGGCTGTGAGTAAGTTAGGGTTAGGGGGCGCAAATTACCGGTACTTGCCTTGCCCCGGGGGGCACTGACAACACCATACTACGCTAAAAAAAAATCTGGCTCCTAGATTCAAAGCAAATTTGTCAAGCCCTGCATTAGGTAGCTATTTACTCGGTGTAACATTATCTTTCATATTTCACAAAAAAATGGGTTATCTATGGTGTTTTTTTGCACTAAAATTCATTAAAGTGTATTTTTTCCAAAAACAATTGCGTTTGAAAGACCACTGTGCAAATACCGTGTGACATAAAATATTGCAACGATCGTCATTTTATTCTCCAGGGTCTCTGCTAATATATATACAGTATCTCACAAAGATGAGTACACCCCTCACATTTTTGTAAATATTTTATTCTATCTTTTCATGTGATAACACTGAAGAAATGACACTTTGCTACAATGTAAAGTAGTGAGTGTACAGCTTGTATAACAGTGTAAATTCGCTGTCCCCTCAAAATAACTCAACACACAGCCATTAATATCTAAACCGCTGGCAACAAAAGTGAGTACACCCCTAAGTGAAAATGTCCAAATTGGGCCCGATTAGCCATTTTCCCTCCCCGTGTCATGTGACTCGTTAGTGTTACAAGATCTCAGGTGTGAATGGGGAGCAGGTGTGTTAAATTTGGTGTTATCGCTCTCACTCTCTCATACTGGTCACTGGAAGTTCAACATGACAACTCATGGCAAGGAACTCTGAGGATCTGAAAAAAAGAATTGTTGCTCTACATAAAGATGGCCTAGGCTATAAGAAGATTGCCAAGACCCTGAAACTGAGCTGCAGCACGGTGGCCAAGACAATACAGTGGTTTAACAGGACAGGTTCCATTCAGAACAGGCCTCACCATGGTCGACCAAAGAAGTTGAGTGCACATGCTCAGCGTCATATCCAGAGGTTGTCTTTGGGAAGTAGACGTATGAGTGCTGCCATCATTGCTGCAGAGGTTGAAGGGGTGGTGGGGGGGAGGGGGTCAGCCTGTCAGTGCTCAGACCATACACTGCATACTGCATCAAATTGGTCTGCATGGCTGTCGTCCCAGAAGGAAACCTCTTCTAAAAATGATCCACAAGAAAGCCCGGCAAACAGTTTGCTGAAGACAAGCAGACTAAGGACATGGATTACTGGAACCATGTCCGGTGGTCTGATGAGACCAAGATAAACTTATTTGGTTCAGATGGTGTCAAGTGTGTGTGGTGGCAACCAGGTGAGGAGTACAAAGACAAGTGTGTCTTGCCTACAGTCAAGCATGGTAGTGGGAGTGTCATGGCACTGGGGAGCTACAGTTCATTGAGGGAACCATGCATGCCAACATGTACTGTGACATACTGAAGCACAGCATGGTCCTATCCCTTCAAAGACTTGGCCGCAGGGCAGTATTCCAACATGATAACGACCCCAAACACACCGCCAAGAGGACCACTGCCTTGCTAAAGAAGCTGAGGGTAAAGTTGATGGACTGACCAAGCATGTCTCCAGACCTAAACCCTATTAAGAATCTGTTGGGCATCCTCAAACAGAAGATGGAGGAGTGCAAGGTCTCTAACATCCACCAGCTTTGTGATGTCCTCGTGGAGGAGTGGAAGAGGACTTCAGTGGCAACCTGTGAAGCTCTGGTGAACTCCATGCCCAAGAGGGTTAAGGCAGTGCTGGAAAATAATGGTGGCCACACAAAATATTGACACTTTTGGCTGAATTTGGACATTTTCACTTAGGGGTGTACTCACTTTTGTTGCCAGCGGTTTAGGCTGGGTTCACACCTATGCGAATTGGATGCGGCTTAAACCGCATCCAATTCACAGGACACTTGAAAACACATTGTTTTCAATGTGTCCGGTTCACATATGTCCGGTGCATTCGCACTCCGCATTGCAGAAAAAACGTGTGCGTTTTCTGGCAATTGCGGTGCGAATTCCTGGGCCATTATATTCTATGGCAACGCATGAAACACGGAGATGTGCTCCGCAATGAACAGGAACAGAATTCTCCTCCCCCTACACCGCCCCCTCTTCCACGTCATCTGTGTTCCTCCCCTGACTGCTTCCTGTGCAGAGCGGAGCAGCCATGGCCAAAAGAGGGAGAAAAGCTTCTGCCAAGTGCAAGGAATCAGTGGACTGTGAGGAGCTGATCCGGCTTGTGAGGGACAGACCTCTGATTTATGACACCCGCCATGCTAAATATAAGGTCAATGTTGCTAAAAAACGTGCTTGGCTTGAAATAGCCAGAAACATTTTGCCAGAGTGGAGCATCTGCACCTCAAATGAAAGGGATGTCAAACGTAAGTATTTTGTAAACTTTGACTACAGTATTTTATAAACTTTGATTACATGTGGATGATGTCCTGTTGTTTATTCTAGTTCATTTTATTATTGTTAAAATTCTGTCAAAATAAAGTGTTTACCCCACCCCCAAGGATCATAGCAGGCCCTTATCCAAGCACCCCCAACGGTTGAGCCAGCATGGGTGGGGGAAAGGACTGGACGGTCCGATATACGAACCTATTCCCGGACGATACTAGGAACCCCCACCCCATTTGTGAAATAAAACTGTCTTAAAATTGTTATTATTTTACTTGATCTTATTTGTTGTCCTGTAGTAGGTGTACATTAGTTTCAAATATTTTATGACATCAGTTTCAAATGTTTTATGAATGCAAACTGTAGGGAAAGTAAACTCCACGTCTACGAGGTGAGACCGTTTTACAAAGACCGATAAAGTTCGGTTCGTGCAAAAAATCGTTGTAA